>MU227246.1:1977970-1991135 GCA_018584345.1 Thuja plicata | reverse complement strand
TGAGAAAGGTGAATTTAGAAGAAAATAGATGATTAATTAATGATTAAGAAACCATTAATTAATAGATGAAAATTAGGGTTTTAATGTAAAGTTGCAAGCCTGTCCATTTTAGGGTGTCTACAGTATCTTTGTGGTGTCACAGTTGTGAAATATAAGTTATATAAAATCACTCTATTTTCTTGATCAGAATCAAGGATTTTGTCAAATTTGTTAGAATAACTGAGAGGGGGGGTGAATCAGTGGCCTCAAAAGTTAATCCAATAATCTAACCAAAACTTTATACCAAAGATATAAAACCTCTAGTTATCTTTAGTCCTACGAGATGTATGCCTTGAGTGAATCTAACATGTTCATACTGCTCGATGAATATACTATTTACCCTTTCCTTAAGCTTTACCGAATAACAGTTTATCTTTTCTTAACCTTTACCGAAATACAGTAAATAACTTAGTGTTTACCTATCAATCCTATTTTAGTAATGTGTAAAGAAAAACATCAAAGCAATGAATCATATACACATTTGACATATGAATTTTTAACGTGGAAACCCTGTTAAGGGAAAAACCACTTGGGACCAGTAACCCAAAATTTTCACTCTTCTGAAGTGAGCTCGGTGAAGAGCCAACCCTATTAAAGGTTAAAAACACACTGTTAACTGTGACCTTGTTAGACGATTTAAAACTAACAGTTTATCACTTGACCTAGAATTCACTATGTTGTCAACATGAAAACCTTTTGATACTCCTTGGGATGTATCTCAATATATAAAGGATGGTTAAATCCCACTCTGTTAAGAGATTTTCTGAATCAATGGTTAAACTGAATTAGTAAATGGTTTGTTCAATAATACAACTTTGAATTGAAGATTTTCAGATCTATTATAAGTCCATAATACCTCTCTAATCAATGTTCTCTTCAATTCCTTTGCTCCACTTCTTTCTTCTCGATGAATGTTGTTGCTTCTCTGTTGCTCGGTGTCTGCAGAATTCTTAGCTTTGTTGTTCATCTTGTATGATCAAATTTGTATGAAGACTTATATCTTCACTAGAATTCTCTTCAGAATTCCTCTCTTGATAATTAATTAATTGTCTCTTTATATAAACATGATTTCACTTTTTTTTGTCCTTCTTGTTTTCTTCGTTGATCACTTCTTGATCTGTAAAGCTCGCCATGCTTTCTTTAGTTTTATTCTGTAAATCTCTCCTTGTTTTCTGGAATAAAACATGCTTTAAATCTACTTCTTATCTTTATCTTTTATCTGATCGATGAAAACAAAGTAATCAATCAGTTAACTCTAAATATAGCTCCTGCTAGCTAAGTTGTTTTGTCGTATCCTAACTTTAGTTCCCATCGGTCAACACTTCAGTTGTGCTCGGTGACTACTGCAGATAGCTTAGGCATCAACTTTAGTTATGTTCGGTGACAACTATAGTTAGCTCAGTAATTCTTGCTCGGGTATCACTTGCTCGGGCAATATTGTCTATCGGGTAACACTGTGAACTTCTATGCTTGGGGTTCACTATCCGTCGGGGTTTACTGTTACTCGGTGTATATGATTATCGACGACAAAAACTTTGTCTTTTTAGATCTTTGAGTGTTGTCACAATATGTGTATGAGCAATCATACCATATAAAGTTGACATCAATGATAATACAATACATTAACTAATTTAATGTCTTTCATTTACTTTTTGCAGCTCGGTGAACATCAACTTTGTCATCTTCAAACATTCAATCAATTATAGTTCATCAATCTCTCCCTTTGGCATTGATGGAAACATACTACTAATACAATATGAAATATATCAGTTTTAGTTCGTCAATCTCTCCCAAACTTATTGTTCTATAACCAATTCAAATATCTAACTCTCGGTAAGCTCTTCTAGCTTAGATTTGAATCTTGGAGATTACTTTATTTCTTCATTCCCTTCAATGGATAGATGTAGCAACTTATGTTTCTGTCTCTCCCTTTGTTGTAGAATCTCTTCTCCCTTTTCTGGATAGATATTCAGTGCTAAGTTTCTCCAATTCTCTCACTTAGATGGATGTTTCTATGAATCTTTCTTTGATGTTTTCTCTTCCTTTGACTATTCCTCTCTTTGATGGATATTTATTTTCTCTTCCTTTGGATCTTATCTCCCATATCTATTTATATTTCATACGGATATATTCATTTAGTTCATCTCTCCATATTCTTTAAGTACATCTTTCCCTTTGAATGATCACGATAGATATTTCATATGGATATAATCTCTCCCTTTGACAACAATGCCAAACATATAATATCTCTCTCTCTAATATATTCCTTGAATTTCCTCTCCATCAACAATACAATAACTCTAGTATTCGGTGCAAATAAGTACCTTCTTGTACTAATTTTTCATTTTAGTCTATATCTCTTCTTACATCAACATGAATGATCTTCTGATAAAGTGTAGGTTGATGCAGCCTTCTAGTAAGCTTCGTGACCAATAGACAAGGATCAGACCCCTAGTCTCTTCCTCAGGTACTCGAATGTATCTTTTGGCAATGGCTTTGTGAATATGTTTTCTAATTATTCTTTGGTTTGAACATATTCCAGTATCGCCTCTTTTTCTTGTACTTGTTCTCTTAAGTAATGATACTTAATAGAAATATGCTTTGTCTTAGCATGCATGACAGGGTTCTTTGAAATATTTATTGCACTTGTATTATCACAATAGATAATCTCTAGATCAAGGATTTCAATATTCATACATTTCAGTAATTCTTGATCCATGCAATGTTAGAGAAATTTGTAGTAGTAGCCACATATTATACTTCTATAGTGGATTGAGAGATGCATTCTTTCTTTTTTCTTATCCATGTGACAGTTCTGTCACCCATAAATAATGCTCCTCCTGTTGTGCTCTTTCTGTCATCTATGTTTCCAGCCCAATCAGCATCTGTATGGAATTGAAGCTCACATTTTCCTTCTCTTTTATACCATAGACCATAGTCTATGGTATTCTTTAGATATCTTAGAACTCTTTTGACAACAGTCATGTGTGATTCCTTGGGATTAGTAGAGAATCTTGCAACTATTCCAACTGCATGTGCTATATCTTGTCTAGTATGTACAACATATATGAGTTTTCCAATCATAGATCTATATAGGGTTTGATTTACCTTAGTTGACTTGTCTTCCTTTGTCAGTTTGCATCTAGTTGCCATAGGTGTTCCAACTATCTTGGAGTCCTCCATCTTGAATATCTTGAGAACTTCTTTGATATATTTTGATTGTGTGATGTAGATGCCTGCATCCTGTTGAAGAATCTCTAAACCAAGAAAAAATTTGATCTCCCCAAACATTGACATCTCAAACTCTTTGCTCATTTCATCAACAAATGATTTTCATAGCATATCATTACCTCCAAATATGATATCATCAAGAAATATTTCAGCAATCAAAATGTTATCATCAATATCTTCTTTTAAATATAGATTATTGTTATCACTAGTTCTTACAAATCCAATACTTATGAGATAGGAGTGAAGTCTTTCATACCATGCTCTTGGTTCTTGTTTTAATCCATACAAGGCTTTGTGTAGTCTACAAACCATGTTTCTCTTGTTAGGATCAAAAAACCCTTATGGTTGCTCAATGTATACTTCTTCTTCTAGTATTCCATTTAGGAATGCAGATTTGACATCCATTTGGTATACTTACTTTTTGTTCTCATTCCAGCCTTTTTGTCTCCTATGATCTGGTTCTGTGGATGGTGTCTTCTAACATACTTGGAAAGTATCAGTTCAACTCTTTGTTCATCATGTTGATTATCATCTTGGCCTTCATTTTGATCTTCATCGCTCGGTATATCATTGTGAGCAATTTTCTGATTTTCAGTGTTTGTAGCCTGATGCTCGGGTGCATTGTTCTGTCGCTCAGGAGTGATACACTGTTGCTTGTGTAGAGTGTTGGGTTCTTCACTTTAGACAAACCTATTGTAGTCCTCATCATTTTTATTAGCAAATTCATCCACTTTGACATTTGCACTTTCAATGATTTTGTTAAAGGATTTGTTAAAACATTTATAAGCCTTGCTTTTGGTAGAAAACCCAAAAAATTTCCTTCATCACCTTTGGAGTCAATGTTTCCATTTCTATCATCTTTAAAAATATAACATTGACTTCCAAAAATTCTTAAGTAACTTACTTACATTGGGTGTATATCTATACCATATCTCATAAGGTGTCTTATTGGTGTCTTTCTTCAATTTGACTCGGTTTAATGTGTAGACAGTAGTACTAAAAGCTTCTCTCCAAAATATTTGTGTGATGCCTTTCTCAATCATCAGTGTTCTGGCACAATCAACAATTGATTTGTTTCTCCTTTCAGCAATTTCATTCTCCTATGGTGTTCTCGGTGTAGAAACCTGTCTTTGAATTCCATGCTCATTACAAAAGTTAGTGAATTCATCATAAATAAATTCTCCTCCTCTATCTGATCTTAGAAATTTTAGTTCCTTTCCACTTCATTTTTCAACTATAGATTTGTACCATTTAAACATCTTGAATGCTTCTAATTTCTCTTTTAAGAACATAACAGTCATCATTCTAGAATAATCATCAACAAATAGAATGAATTATCTATCACCATAGTAGCTCTTTGTTCTCATTGGTCCACATAAGTCATTATGGACTAGCTCTAGAATAGAATTAGATGTGTAGATTTTTCTCTTGAAACTAGACTTTGTCATTTTACCTTTTTGACAATTCTTACACATGACATGGTCAATTTTTGACATGCTTGGTAAACCTCTTACCTTTCTCTTATTTTTTATCCTAATCATGTTGTCAAAATTCACATGACATAACCTTTTATGCCACAACCATATGTTATTATTTATAGCCAATAAACAAGTGGTCTTAATATCATCAAGATAGAATAGGTTACCTTTTGTTTGTTCACTAGTTCCAATCAACCTTCCTGATTCATTAAAGATCTTTGCCTTTTTGTTCTCAAATGCAACTCAGTGTCCTGTGTTATTCAGGTGTGAAACACTCAATAGATTATAGTTAATTCCTTTCACCCAATATGTATTTTCACATCTAATCAAATTATTCAACATGATGGTTCCTTTACCCTCAGTCAGACAAGGTGAGTCATTACCAATTCTTACTGATCCACCATTATAGTATTCACTTTTCCTTATCTCCAGTCATGTGGTGAGTACAACCACTATCAATAACCTAGACATCATTTTTACTAACCTTGGATATGAGTTCAGTTTCAACATACGTTTCTTCTTCGTCTGAATCATCATCCATAATAACAAATACCACCTCAATATCTTCATCAGATTTGGTGTCAGTATTTTCAGCTTTGTTCACAGCCAGGTAACAAGATTTCTTTCCTTTATCCTTGTAGTCTCGGTTATCTCTTCTGTCAGATTGTTGGTTGCTTCGGTAATCTCGATCATCACCTCTGTCAAAAAAAATTTCATAAGTTATGTCATTGCTCCTATCATCTTTTCTTTTGTTAGGACATCTAGCAGCAAAGTGTCCAATCTCTTTACAATTAAAAAATACCAATGGTAATTTACCTTTGTATCTACCTTTGCCTCTCTGAAATCTTCTAGCCATTAGTGCTTCAATCTTATCAAGTTCTTGCTCATCACTATCACTTTCACTATCATTTCTCATAGTGTGTTTATGACTTGATTTACTTATTTTTAAAGAAGATTTGAATGCAGACTCAATAGTTGGTAAGACACTATTGTCAAATTTGTTCATATCAAATGAAATAAGTCTACCAATCAAACTATCTAGAGTAACATTGTTATTTGCTACTGCTCTCATTTCTTGTATAGCAGATACTCTAATAGCATAAACAGGAAGTAAGGTTCTGAGAATTTTACTTACCATTGTTTCTTCTTCAAGTATACCTCCTACTCAGATAGCATTAACAACCTCTTTGATTCTGCAATTGTACTGAGTGATGTTTTATCCTTCTTTCATTCTTAGTTCATCAAACTTTCCTCTTAGGATTTCTTCCTTAGCTCTCATCATATTCTTATCTCCTCCATGTACTAGCTTCAATTTGTCCCACATTTTCTTTGCAGTGGTGCATGATTTGACATCTTCAAATTCAGCATCGGAGAGTGAGGAAGCAAGTTATATCATCATAGAATTGTGTTCATGCTTTTCTCTCAATTGATTAACTGTCAGAGGTCCAGTAGGTAATAAAAATTGAGTACCCAAGTATTGTGTGATATCATTTCCAATACCTAATAGGTGGATTCTTATCCTTCTTTGCCATAATGCAAAGTTTTCCTTGTTCAACTTAGGCACGTCCCTTTTTCTCATCTTTTGATCTTTAGCTTGAGTCTTAAAACTCTCTTCCAAGCACACAAGCTCTGATACCAATTGTTAGAATAACTGAGAAGGGGGGGGTGAATCTGTGGCCTCAAAAATTAATCCAATAATCCAACCAAAACTTTATACCACAAATATAAAACCTCTAGTTATCCTCAGTCCTAAAAGATGTATGCCTTGAGTAAATCTAATATGTATATACTGCTCAGTGAATATACTATTTACCCTTTCCTTAAGCTTTACAGAATAGCAGTTTATCTTTTCTTAAGCTTTACTGAAATATAGTAAATAACTTAGTGTTTACCGATCAATCATGTTTTAGTAATGTGTAAAGAAAAACATCAAAGCAATGAACCATATACACATTTGACACATGAATTTTTAACGTGGAAACCCTGTTAAGGGAAAAATCACTTGGGACTGGTAACCCAAAATTTTCACTCTTCTGAAGTGATCTCGGTGAAGAGCCAACTATGTTAAAGGTTACAAACACATTGTTAAGTGCAACCTTGTTAGAAGATTTAAAACTAACAGTTTATCACTTGACCTAGCATTCACTATGGTGTCAACATGAAAACCTTTTGATACTCCTTGGGATGTATCTAAATATATAAAGGATGGTTAAAAACTACTATGTTAAGAGATTTTCTGAATCAATGGTTAAATTGAATCAATAAATGATCTGTTCATTAATACAACTTTGAATTGTGAATTTTTAGATCTATCGTAAGTCCATAATACCTCTCTTATCAATGTTCTCTTCAATTCCTTTGCTCCACTTTTTTCTTCTTGGTGAATATTGTTTCTTATTTTTTTCTCGTGTTAGAATAACTAGGAGGGGGGGTGAATCAGTGGCCTCAAAAATCAATCCAATAAACCAACCAAAACTTTATATCTCAAATATAAACCTCTAGTTATCTTTAGTCCTACAAGATGTATGCCTTTAAATAATCTTATCAAATAAATACTACTTGGAGTTCACTATTAATCTTTTTTCTTAAGCTTTATCGAATAGTAGTCTAGCCTTTATCGAAATACGATAAATAACTTAGTGTTTACCGATCAATCCTGTTTTAGTAATGTGTAAAGAAAAATATCAATGCAATGAACCATATACACATTTGACACATGAATTTTTAATTTGGAAACCCTGTTAAGGGAAAAACCACTTGGGACCGGTAACCCAAAATTTTCACTCTTCTAAAGTGAGCTCGGTGAAGAGCCAACCATATTAAAGGTTATAAACACATTGTTAAGTGTGAACTTGTTAGAGGATTTAGATATAATATTTTGTCACTTGATATCTGGCATTTCACTATGATATCTTCATGAGAAACTTTTTGATACTCCTTGGGATGTATCTCAATATATAAAGGATAGTTAAATCCCACTCTGTTAAGAGATTTTCTGAATCAATGGTTAAACAGAAACAGTATATGATCTGCTCATAAATACAACTTAGACTTGTAGATTTTTAGATCTATTGTAAGCTCATAATACCTTTCTAATCAATGTTTCCTTTATTTTCCTTTACTCCACTTCTCTCTTCTCATTTATGTTGTTTCTTCTTTGTTACTCGGTGTTCGCAAAAATCTTTTAGATATATTATTCGGCTTGTTTGATCAAGACTGTATGAAAACTTCTTTCTTCTTCACCAGTATCCTCTTTTCTATTCTTCCCCCTAATTCATAATGAATTAGATTGTCTCTCTTATAGACATGATTTCACCGTTTCTAAGTCTTTGACTTTCTTGTTCTTGGCATGATCCGCAATTCTTGCCATTCTTGCTTTAAATCTTGCTTTAGTTTTATTCTGCAGATTTATCCTTGATAATTGACATAAAACTAGCTTTAATCTCTAGCTTTTAACTTGTCGATGAAACAATGTAATCAACTAGTTAACTTCATATTTAGCTCCTGCCAGTTAAGTCTTTTTTTCATTTCTGAAATTCAGTTCTTATTGGAGTTTCACTCCTTGTTTTCTCGGTCTTGACTTCAGTTGTCCTCGGGCGTCTCTATCCGTCGAGGTTGTTTGTCCATCCGGAAACACTATGACATTCAATTATTTTCGGGTATCTCTTAGGTTCTTCTCGGGAATGCTTTCTCGGGTATCACTATGACTCTTCTCTCGGGTTTCTCTATCTATCGGGGTGCACTGTCTATCAGTGTTTGTTGTCACTTGGTGTGTACTGAAATTTTATGCATTACTGATAACATAAAATTTATCTCTTTGGTTATTTGAAGTATTTGACACTATGCATATAACCAATCAGAATATATCAAGTTGACATCAATGACAATATAATACATTAACTGATTCAATGTCTTGCATTAACTTTCTATAGCTCGGTGATCATCAACTTAACATTTTCAAACATTCAATCAGTTATAGTTCATCAATCTCTCCCTTTGGCATTGATGGAAACATACTACATTAATCCTAATACAATATGAAATATATCAGTTGTAGTTCATCAATCTACCAAACTTATTTTTCTATAACCAATACAAATATCTGGCTCTTGGTAAGCTCTTCTAGCTTAGATTTTTTTCTTGCAGAGTACTCTCTTCAATCTTCATTCCTTTCATTGGATAGATGTAGAAACTTCCGATTTTGTCTCTCCCTTTATTGTAGAATCTCTTCTTTGATTTTTTCTCTTCCTTTGATTGTTCCTCTCCTTGATGAATATCTCTTTTTCCTTTGACAGCAATAGATATACTCCCTCCCTTTGATTCATCTCTCCCTTGGATACTTCTCTCCCTTTGGATGATCATGATGGATACTTCATATGGAATGAATATATAATATCTCTCCCTTTGATAGCAATGCCAAACTATATCCTTTCGCCTTTTTATAATATACTCCTTGAATTTCCCTTTCCATCAACAATATAATGACTCTGGTTTTCGGTGCAGATAAGTACCTTTCTGTGTACTGATATATCTTTGCAGTCCATCTCTTTTCTTGCATCAACATGAATGATCTTCTGATTATGTGTAAGATGATGAAGCCTCCTAGTTAGCTTAGTGACTAATAGACAAGGGTCAAACCCCTAGTCTCTTTCTCAGGTACTCAAATCTATCTTTAGGCAATGGCTTTGTGAATATGACTGCTAATTGTTCCTTGGATTGAACATGTTCTAGTATCACCTCTTTCTCTTGCACTTTTTCTCTTAAATAATGATACTTTATAGCAATATGCTTTGTCTTAGCATGCATGACAAGGTTCTTTGATATGTTTATTGCACCGGTATTGTCACAATAGATAATCACTAGTTCAAGAATTTTCATATTCATACCTTGCAGTAATTGTTTGATCCATGCAATGTTAGAGTTAGAGAAATTTGCAGCAGCAACCACATATTCTGATTTTGCAGTAGATTGTGAGATGCATCCTTGTTTCTTACTTATCCATGTGACAAGTCTGTCACCCATAAAGAATGCTCCTCCTGTTGTGCTCTTTCTGTCATCTAAATTTTCAGCCCTATCAGCATCTGTATAGACTTGAATCTCAAATTTTCCTTCTCTTTTATAAGATAAGCCATAGTCCTCAGAATTCTTTAGATATCTGAGAATTTTTTTGACAATAGTCATGTGTGATTCCTTGGGATTAGCATAGAATCTTCCAACTATTCCAACAGCATGTGTTATATTTGGTCTAGTATGAACAACAGACATGATTTTTTCAATCATAGATCTATATAGGGTCTGATTTACCATGGTTGACTTGTCTTCCTTTGTCATCTTGCATCTGGTTTCCATAGATGTTCCAACTAGCTTGGAGTCTTCCATCTTGAATATCTTCAACACTTCCTTGATGTATTTGGATTGTGTGATATAGATTCCTACATCATGTTGAAGAATCTGTAGACCAAGAAATAATTTGATCTCCCCAAACATTGACATCTCAAACTCTTTTCTCATTTCATTAGAAAATGATTTGCATAACATATCATTACCACCAAATATGATATCATCAACAAATATTTCAGTAATCAGAATATTATCATTAGTATCTTCTTTTAGATACAGATTGTTCTTTTCACTTGTTCTTACAAATCCAATACTTATGAGATAGGAGTGAAGTCTTTCATACCATGCTCTAGGTTCTTGTTTTAATCCATACAAGGCTTTGTGTAGTCTACAAACCATGTTTCTCTTGTTAGGATCAAAAAACCCTTCTAGTTGTTCAATGTATACCTCTTCTTCTAGTATTACATTTAGGAATGCAGATTTGACATCCATTTGATATACCTTAAATCCTTTGAATCCAACATAAGTAAGTATAATTTTGACTCCTTCTAGTCTAGCAACGGGTGCAAAGGTTTCTCCATAGTCAATACCTTCTTCTTGTGCATACCCCTTGCATACTAATCTTGATTTGTTCCTTGTGACTTCTCCAATCTCATTCAACTTGTTTCTGAATATCCATTTGGTACCAATGACATTTTTGTCATTTGATCTAGGTACTAATGTCCATGTTATGTTCTTCTCAATCTGTTCTATCTCTTCATTCATAGCACTGACCCATTCTTCATTTTCAAGTGTAGCATTAACAGATTTAGGCTCAAAATAACAAATTAAACATCTAGTGTTTTGTGACTTACTTCTTGTTCTCATTCCAGCCTTCTTGTCTCTTATGATCTGATTTTGTGGATGGTGTCTTCTGACATACTTGGCAAGTACCAATTCAGCTCTTTGTTCATCATTCTGATCATCATCTTGACCTTCATTTTGATCTCCATCACTCGGAACATAATTTTGAGCAATTTCCTAATTTTTGGTGTTTGAAACATGATGCTCGGGTGCATTGTTCTGTCGCTCAGGAGCGATACACTTTTTCTTGGGCATAGTGTCAGTTCTTCACTATAGACAAACCTGTTGTAGTCTTTCGTTTCTTTTCTACTTTCCTTATGATTTTTCTCTGCAAATTCATCTACTCTGACATTTGCACTTGCAATTATTTTGTTAGAGGATTTGTTAAGGCATTTATAAGCCTTGCTTTTGGTAGAATACCCTAAAAATATTCCTTCTTCACCTTTGGAGTCAATCTTTCCATTTCTATCATTTTTCAAAATATAACATTGACTTCCAAAAATTTTGAAGTAACTTGCATTGGGTGTGTATCCATACCATAGCTCATAGGGTGTTTTATTGGTGTCTTTCTTCAATTGAACTTTGTTTAATGTGTAGATAGCAGTACTGACAACTTCTCTCTAGAATGTTTGAGTGATGTCTTTCTCAATCATATTCATCAGTGTTCTAGCACAATCAACAATGGATCTATCCCTTCTTTTAGCAATCTAATTTTGTTGTCGTGCTCTTGGTGTAGAAACCTGTCTTTGAATTTCATGCTCATTAGAAAAGTTAGTGAACTCATCAGGAATAAATCCTCCTCCTGTATCTGATCTTAATCATTTTAGTTCCTTACCACTTTATTTTTCTACAATACCTTTATACTATTTAAACATCTTGAATGCTTCTAATTTCTCTTTTAAGAACATAACTGTCATCATTCTAGAATAATCATCAACAAAGAGAATGAAGTATTTATCACCATAGTAACTCTTTATTCTTATTGGTCCACATAGATCAGTATGGACTAATTCTAGAATGACATTAGATGTGTAGGTTTTTCTCTTGAAACTAGACTTTGTCATTTTACCTTTTTGACAATTCTTACACATGACATGATCGGACTTTGACATGCTCGGTAAGCCTCTTATTTTCCTTTTATTACTTATCTTAATCATGTTGTCAAAATTCACATGGCATAACCTTTTATGCCACAACCATATGTCTTTGTTTCTATCCATTAAACGAGTGGTGTTAATATCATCAAGATAGAATAGGTTACCTTTCGTTTGTTCACCAGTTATGATCAACCTTCTTGATTCATTAAAGATCCTTGCCTTTTTGTTCTCAAATGCAACTCAATGACCTGTGTTATTCAGCTGTAAAACACTCAATAGATTATAGTTAAGTCCTTTTACCCAGTATGTATTTTCACATCTGATCAGATTATTCAACATTATGGTTCCATTACCTTAAACCAGACAAGTTGAGTCATTATCCATTCTTACTGATCCACCATTATAATACTCGGAAGTTTCAAACTTTTATTTATCTCCAGTCATGTGGTGAGTATAGCTACTATCAATAATCCAGACATCATTTTTACTAACCTTAGATATGAGTGCAATTTCAACATACCTTTACTCTTCGTCTGAATCATCCTTCATAGCAAAAAATACCACCTCAATATCTTCATCAGATTCGGTGTCAAAATTCTTAGCTTTGTTCTTAGCCAGGTAACAAGCTTTATTCCCTTTGTCCTTTTAGTCTAGGGTATATCTTCTCTTAGATTGTCGGTTTGTCCGATAATCTCTATCATCTCCTCTATCAAACTTCTTTTCATATGATATATCATTGTTTATGTCTGCTTTTCTTTTGTCAGGACATCTAGAATCAAAGTGTCCAATCTCTTTACAATTAAAACATACCAATGGTAATTGTACGCCTCTCTCTCCGGTTTCCCACAGCTTTCCAAGGGTAGGGGTTAGTAGCCAAGGTTCACAATTGAATAAAAATCTATTACACAATAACTACTAAACGAATAATCGAAACGTGAGCAATAAAATATACAAACAACAAAAAGGAAGACAAACGAATGCAAACCCTTCAATGCTTGAAGCTTCTATTATTTCTCTCTACTCCTTCTGAAACGCTGTTCTTGATGCTCAGTATTGGCTGGGCAGCGTCTATGACTTGAGAAGCGTCGAGAATTTGATAATTGCAATGTGTGTGTGTGATCGCAAGATAGCTTGAAT
>MU227246.1:1949441-1961965 GCA_018584345.1 Thuja plicata | reverse complement strand
TTTTCAACATGTGAGATAATTGAATTCTTTTTAATTAAGAATTGCTTTATTTGATGAAATTAAATTAATTTAATTGAAATTAATTTAATTAGAAGAATATAATTAGTGAGTTTAAATATTTGATTTAAACTATAGGAAATTGAATTTAATTGATTAAATATTGGTAAATAATCATTTAAAGGTTGATTAATTAAATAAAATTAATTATTTAATTAATTTTGAGAATTGGATTAGATGATTTGAGAAATGAATTTAGAGGAAAATAGATGATTAATTAATGATTAAGAAACC
Organism: Thuja plicata; assembly: GCA_018584345.1. NCBI lineage: Eukaryota > Viridiplantae > Streptophyta > Pinopsida > Cupressales > Cupressaceae > Thuja > Thuja plicata. Next base: position 1,961,674 of record MU227246.1, on the reverse strand, counting down.
ATTAATTAATAGATGAAAATTAGGGTTTTTAATGTAAAGTTGCAAGCCTGTCCATTTTAGGGTGTCTACAGTAATTTACCTTTGTATCTTACGTTGCCTATCTGCAATCTTCTAGCCATTAGTGTTTCAATCTCATCAAGTTCTTGGTCATCACTATCACTTTCACTATCATTTCTCATAGTGTGTTTATGACTTGACTTACTTATTTTCAAAGAAGATTTGAATGCAGACTTAATAGATGGTAAGACACTGTTGTCAAAGTTATAAATCTCAAATGAAATAAGTCTACCAACCAAACTGTCTAGAGTGACATTTTTATTTTCTACTGCTCTCATTTCTTGTATAGAAAATAATCTAATAGCATAAACAGGCAGTAAGGTTCTTAGGATTTTACTTACCATTGTTTCTTCTTCAAGTACATCTCCAACTCCTCGGATAGCATTCACCACCTCTTTGATTTTGCAGCTGTACTGAGTGATGTTTTCTCCTTCTTTCATTCTTAGGTCATCAAATTTTCCTCTTAGGCTTTTTGCCTTAGCTCTTAACACATTTACATCTCCTCCATGTACTAGCTTCAATTTGTCCCACATTTGCTTTGCAGTGGTGCATGTTTTTACATCTTCAAATTCAGCATCAAAGAGTGAAGAAGCAATTTCTATCATCATAGAATTGTGCTCATGTTTTTCTCTCAATTGATCAAGTGTGTGAGGTCCAATAGACAACACATATTCAGTATTGAGTAACATCATTTTCAATACCTGATAGGTGGAGTCTTATTATGCTTTTCCATGATGCAAAGTTGTCTTTGTTCAGCTTGGGCACATCCCTTTTGCTCATCTTGTGATCTTTAGCTTAGGTCTTGAAACCTTCTTTTCTAAGCACACAAGCTCTGATACAAATTGTTAGAATAACTGAGAGGGGGATGAATCAGTGGCCTCAAAAATCAATCTAATAAACCAACCAAAACTTTATATCTCAAATATAAACCTCTAGTTATCTTAAGTCCTACAAGATGTATGCCTTTAAATAATCTTGTCAAATAACTAATTCTCAGAGTTCATTGTTAATCCTTTTTCTTAAGCTTTACCGAATAATAGTTTAGCCTTTATCGAAATACAATAAATAACTTAGTGTTTATCGATCAATCATGTTTTAGTAATGTGTAAAGAAAAACATCAAAGCAATGAACCATATACACGTGATACATTGATTTTTAATGTGGAAACCCTGTTAAGGGAAAAACCACTTGGGACCGGTAACCCAAAATTTTCACTCTTCTGAAGTGAGCTCGATGAAGAGCCAACCATGTTAAAGGTTACAAACACACTGTTAAGTGCGACCTTGTTAGAGGATTTAAATATAATAGTTTGTCACTTGATATCTGGCATTTCGCTATGTTATCTTCATGAGAAACTTTTTGATACTCCTTGGGATGTATCTCAATATATAAAGGATAGTTAAATCCCACTCTGTTAAGAGATTTTCTGAATCAATGGTTAAACTGAAATAGTATATGATCTATTCATAAATACAACTTAGACTTGGAGATGTTCATATCAATTGTAAGCTCATAATACATTTCTGGTCAATGTTTCATTTCTATTTTTTTGCTCCACTTCTTTTTTCTCGGTGATGTTGTTGCTCGGTGTCAACAGAAATATTTTAGCTCTATTCTTCAGCTTGTTTGATCAGGACTGTATGAATTCTTCTTTCTTCTTCACCAGTATTCTCTTCAGCATCCTCTTTTCTATTCTTCCCCCTAATTCAAAATGAATTAGCTTGTATCTTTTATAGACATGATTTCACTGTTTCTAAGTCCTTGACTTTCTTGTTCTTGGCGTGATCCGTAATTCTCGTCATTCTTTCTTTAAAACTTGCTTTAGTTTTATCCCATAGATTTCTCCTTAACAACCGGAATAAAACTAGCTTTAATCTCTAGCTTATCTGTAGATTTTAACTTGTCGATGAAAACAATTTGATCAACCAGTTAACTCCATATTTAGCTCCTGCCAGCTAAGTTTTTTGTCATTTCTAAACTTCAGTTCTTATCAGTGTTTAACTCCTTGTTTTCTCGGTCTTGACTTCAGTTGTCCTCGGGCATCTCTGTCCATTGGGATTATCTGTCCATCGGGCAACACTGTGACATTCAATTCTTCTTGGGTATCTCTTAGGTTCTGCTCGGTAATGCTTTCTTGGGTATCACTGTGACTCTTCTCTCAAGTTTTTATATCTATCGGTGTGCACTGCATGTCGATGTTTGTTGTCACTTGGTGTGTATTGAACTTTTATACATTACTGATAACATAACATTTATCTCTTTGGTTTTTTGAAGTCTTTGACACTATGCATATAACCAATCAGATTATATCAAGTTGATATCAATGACAATACAATAAATTAACTGATTTAATGTCTTGCATTAACTTTATGCAGCTCGGTGATCATCAACTTAACATCTTCAAACATTCAATCAGTTATAGTTCATCAACTCGGTGTTTGCAGAATTCTTAGCTCTGTTCTTTAGCTTGTATGATCAGATCTGCATGAAGACTTCTATCTTCACCAAAATTCTCTTTAGCATTCTTCTCTTGATAATGAATTACTTGTCTCTTTATATAGACATGATTTCACCGCTTCTTGTTTTGACATAATGTTGATAATAGAAAGAATTGGATTCAGAGCATTACTGATCTTTGGAAGGATCACGCCATTCTGACCATCATTATGGAGCTACTATATCTATCATTTTTGTGTAGCTAAAAACTACTCTAGAGCATAGTAACAAGAATTGCCATTGAATCGCTGGAATCACCGGTTCAACGATTCGATTCACTCTCCCCAATTTTTTGGGAGCCGGTGAATTAGATCGGCGGTTCTTTGGTGTGAATCACTGATTCGGGCGATTCATGCAAAAATTGCCTGAATTTCTATGCGGGAACCGCCATGAATCGACTACACGGCTAGGCTTGAAGTCGAGTCAAAAAATATTAGAAAACACTTTTTTTTTTTAACTTTTTTTGTCTTTCCTCTTTCTTATAACCCTAAAGGGTCTTCTATTTGCATAGCATGAGTAGAAGAGAGGAAAAGTGGGACAGAAGAAGAGAAAAGAGAAAACACAAGTTTGCAACCAGCAAGAAGGAAAAGCACCAAAGAGATCAAAAATTTATTTGGGGAGGCCATAGATTGCATTGGGAGCATTAAGGAGTCAATTACAACACTCCTCAACTCATTTGCAAGAGGTAAGTATTCTTTTTTTTTTGTATGTTAGTGTATTATTCATTTTTTGTCAAATTTTTTTAGTTTTCATTTGCAAATCTTGAATGTTTTTAAGTTTTACTAAATTGCAAAGTAGGCTTTGTTGTTTTGTATATTAGTTTCAAACTTTGAGGTTTTATTTGAATTTTCTTAATTGCAGCAGCCTTAAATTTCATTTTCCACAATGGGTAGAAAAGATGAATGTTGAAAATATACCGAAGAATTTCTTAGAAGAACAAAATTTCAAACAAAATGTATGTTTTGTAAAGAAATAAATTCTAGTGGCATTTATAGATTCAAATTCCACATTGTTGTCATACCTAGACATGATATCACAGTTTGCACTAAACAAACTCCTGAGGCAAAACGCACTTGTATAGTGGCATTAGAAAAATTTGAGCAAGACAAAATAAATAAGAAAAGACTTTCAACTTGAAGGGTTGAGGGCTATTGGCTCCCATGCTCCCACAGCCGTAGCTACACCTACATCTAAGTCTGCATCCATAGGTTGTGTTGGAGAGGGTTCTTCCAGGCCTCATTTTCATCCTAGTGCTAGTGTTCGTGCTAATGTTGATGCTAATGCTAGTCGTTCTTATACTGACAATGAGTCTAGACATCTATTGCATCCTAGAGTGCGGAAGAAGAGATTGGATAGTTACTTTGTGCCCTGCACTACTCTTGGCTCACAACCCACGCTTCAGGACATGGGTTTGAATAAGGAGATTTATGATGCTGCCAGAAAAGAAATTTGCAAATTTTGGTACTTTTGCAACATTTCATTTATTGCAGCCAGGTAATTGATTCTTTTTTATTTGTTTTCTTTAAGGTTGAAGTCAAATTTTAATTATATCTACTTGTTTAATCATAGATTCACTTTACATAATGATCTGTCATCCAAATTTCTAATTATAATCAATTTGTGATAGGGCTCCTTATTGGTAGAACATGATGGATGCGGTTGTTATTTGTGGTCTGGGGTTTAAAGCCCCAGCTGAGACTGAGTTGAGTGGATACATTTTAGATAAAATGGTAGAAAATATGAAGGTTGAACTTGCGGACCACCAAAAGGAGTGGATCGAAAAGGGTTACACCATCATGACTGATAGTTGGACAGATAGAAGGAATAGAACACTCCTCAATTTTCTTGTTTCCTGTGGAGGTGATTTATCATTCTACTTTCCTACATGCATTGTGAATTCTAAATCGTGATTGTCATTGAATAATTTTAATTTTAATTTGTTGATTGCTAATTTGTTGATGATCCATGATAATTCATTATTTTGCAGGATATACCATGTTCATCAAATCTATTGATGCTTCCGCTCATATTAAAAAATGTCACATACTTATGTGAGGTTATTGAGGAAGACATAGCAGAGGTGGGGGAAGAAAATGTGGTGCAGGTGGTGACGGATAATGCAGCAAATTATGTTGCTGCAGGTAAACTTCTAACTTTTCAAGTTTTGAAAATAAATTTATTTGAACTTTTATAATTCTAAGTTTCCTAACATGTTTAAATTTCTAATTAATTTAAAATTGTTGTAGGTAAACTATTGATGGAGAGGCATCCCACCATATTTTGGTCTCCTTGTGTGGCACATTGCCTTGACCTCATGTTGGAGGAAATTGGCAAGCTTGAGTGGGTCAAATCATGCGTAGAAAGGGTGAAAAGTATATGCAAGTTTATCTACAATCATGCATTCATCCTTAGCACAATGAGGGCCTACACATGAAGTAGGGAGTTAGCTCGTCTAGGCATCACGAGGTTTGCCTCAAATTTCATCACACTACAGTCATTGTTGACATCAAAGGCAGAACTGAGGAGAATGATTGTTGGCTGGGAGTGGACTACATCTTCCTACGCTACGAACACTGCAGGGGTAGATGTGGCAAATTGCATCTTTGATGAGGATGGTTTTTGGAAACCTGCTAAAGAAATCCTTGAGGTAAATTTCTTACAATTTAATATTTAGGATTTATTATTTAATTGTTTAATGATTTAGTTTTTCTTTTAGTTTTATATTTAAGTTTTGACTTATATGTTGTTTTTACATTATAATTTATATGCAGGTTACTGAGCCCCTTGTATCTCTCCTACAAAATGTTGATGGGGAGAAGCCCTCTATGGGCTACATATATGAGGGCATGGATATGGCCAAGGAGGCCATTAGAGTCCAGTATGCAGGAGTGCATGAGAAGTATGCCCCTATTTGGGAGATTATTGATAAGAGATGGCAAAATCAGCTCCACTGACCCATCCATGTAGTAGCTTATTATCTGAATCCAACATTCCATTTCCATCCTAACTTCAAGGCAGATGAGGAGGTTTACACCAGCCTATATACAGTGATTCAGAGGTTGAGTAGTGGTGAGGATAGCGCAGCTGCAACCATTGAGCTAGACAAATTCAATAATAAAGAAGGGCCAATTTTCTCTGGCAGGATAGCTATAGATTCTCGGACAACATTACAGCCAGGTAAAAATAATATATTCTTGAATCTTAAGTTTATGACTTATAAGTTGTGCATTTTAATTTTTGATTTTGTAATTTTCAAGTTGTAAATGAGACTAATTGTTTTGGTTTTCCCTTATTTCAGATAGATGGTGGCAAATGTTTGGGTCCACAACCCCAAAACTTCATAAAATTATCGTCTGGATTCTAAGTCAGCCAAGCAGCACTTCTAGATGTGAGCGCAGTTGGTCTATGTTCGAGCATATCCACTCGAAGAGGAGAAATAGGTAGTTTGTGCAGAGGTTGAATGATCTTGTCTTTGTTCATTACAACCTCCATCTTAGGATCAGACAAATTTTGGGCATTGACTCCTCTCCGATCATTCTGGAGGAGATTGATCCAGAATCAGAATGACTCACTGAGGTTGTGGATCTGATCTTCACTGAGGCAGACCATGAGTGGGTTGACCAGGTAGATAGAGAGGATGAGGTTGTGGCCATTGTAGAGGAGGCAGCTAGAGCACATTCAGGCACTGGCAGACTCACACGCGGATGCACCGACACAAACCGTAGTGGTGTTGTTCGTGAGCCCATCTTACATGCAGGGGCTATGGCTCAACAGTCCTCTAGGACCTACCTTAGAGGCCTTTGTAGAGGGCACAAGAGACAGGATACTCAGAGGCTGAGGATGTGGCTGCGGCTGAGCTTGAGGATGATGATGAGGCTTGAGCTAGAGCCTTGTTTTTTCATTTTGTTTACAGATTGTCAGATACTGATAGACATATGTTTCACGGTTTCATGGATCTTTGTCTTACATACATTTATGATTTGATGTCTTATGGATCTTCATATTACATAATACATTATTACATTCTATGATTTGACTCATTATGATCCTATGATTTTTATTTACTTCAACTACAATTTACATTCTACGTGTAACGCATGTGATGGATTTATCATTTATGTTCCTTGTTTATGTATGTTAGCTTCTATTTGATGATGTTATAGTGTGTTTAAGTTATATTCAATAAAGGGTGCATGAAATAAGTTTTAAATTGTTAAAATCTCTAAATTTTAAGGGTTTTTTTTAATTTGTCGATTCATGGGCGATTCGATTCCAATTCATGGGTGATTCGTGATTCGATTCGGCCTTGCCGATTCCAAGACGATTCTAATTCTCGTTACTTTTCTCTAGAGTATGTTCCCCATGCTCTACCCAAGTATATTTTCCTTGTGCCTGTGATTGAACAACTCACAAAAGAAAACCTTGTTCGCTCTGGTAATGTTTGTTTGTTTTGTGTTGTGATGCATCCAGTAATGCGCAATGGATCTACTCCTGCAATAGAATGGAGTTCACATTCCTGAAAGAAAACAAATGTCAAAAAAATGGACATTTGGGTAGCTTGAAATTGTTAATGGGTATTAAAATGGCATGTTTTTGAGTGCTAAGTGTTCCATTCATTCTCATTAGGGATGGGTTCGTATAAACTACTACTCATGAAACATGCATCAATGAGTTTGACTCAAAAAACTACACAGTTGAATCCTGATAGCAATATCACAATGTTTCTGAGTACTGAATTTTTATTTTAACCTGGTAGAGGGTTAGCCCATGTCCAAAAATAAGGTCAGTTGTTCCCTCAATGTAACAATTGTTGTAATAGTGTATGCCCTTGTCATCAAACAGGGTTCCTTGAACCCCATAGAAACTACAGTTGTTGAAAGCAGCCCTGTCTCCTGATACTCTGAGTGCCACTGCCTGAGATCCCGGGGTTACACTCATGGGGTATGTGAAATTCTGCAGAAACAATCAAGAGTCACTTATTTCTGTTAGACATCTGATGCACATTTGTTCACATTTATTTGAAATTTGGAGAAAACAAATAGAGAATGTACATGTTCCTGGGAAGACAGGTACTGGTTTTGTGAACAGTAAAAGCTAGGGCTCAAACATAACCCCGCACTTACTTGATACCCACATAAAATGCAGCCTCTGTTGCAGTGTTTTGGTCACAAAGAAGAAATGAGTCACTACCATAATATCATATTGGTCGTCTTTTATATATTTTCCCCAAGTTCCCATTCTATTTATGCAGGGAGATTACTGCATACCCAAAGGATTCATCTCTGAGCAAATTGATAGAAGCAAACCCTAATTAAACACTAATAGCGAACATCATAAAAATTGCTGCTTTGCAAAAGATTTTTATTTAATTGGTGGGTAAATCAAGGGGGTTTGAGGAGACTTTTTGATCTTGGTTTCGTGTGAAAATGAAACCATGGCAGATACAGAGATGAAGACCAGATTGATGCATTTGGTGGCAGACTTGCAAGAAATTTTGGAGGTGGGCTTGAGCTTTGGTAGAAGCCTGGGAGGAACATTTAATTGATTTATTGTCATTTCGATCCTCTTTCCATATTTGATTAAGATCCTGGCTGAGCAATTCCATGAGAATTTGTTGGCAGTCTATTGATGATCACAGGCTGATTTTGCTCTTCTGTTCTGAAGGAGCCTTCCTCAAGTCATTATGTGATGTAATAATCCCTTTTTGTTCCTCTCCCTTATCTATCTAACAGCGATGTTGATGGATCTCCTCCATTTGTCCTGTTCAGTTAGATGACTATTCCGTGAATCCATTGTAAGTGGTAACGAACAGGTTAAAAATTCCTATATTTCTTTAATGTCTCTGCATGCTATAGACAAGGATATAGGTTTAATAGCCACTTGATTGAAGCTGAGGCTTATGGGCTCAAAAGGCTCAGCTTTCTGTTCCTCTTGATTTTGGGTTTTTCTTTACCTTACTGAATTTGGTATTGAGATTGTTGTCTCAGATGATTTTGAGGTGAGAACTATTGAGTCAAGAAACTTAGAACCGTGCCAAGTTGACTGCATTCAGCTTCCTTGTGTGGTTTCACTTCATTTCAGATTTTTAGGGAAGAGATTATACGACAGGTTGTTTTTCGGTGGAACTTTACAGAGACTTATAAAGATTGTTTATCTGAGTCCTGATAAAATCATCCTATGGTTTTAACATTCGTTTTTGTTCATCAAATTTTCAGTCTAGAATACCTATAATATTGGCAACACGTTTGAATTTTTTTTCATATTATATTGAGAATTTGTTGATAATCTTTATGATTGAATCGTTTCTGTTTTTATTTTTTTATGTTGACAATGTTTTCATGAACATAGAAGATATTAAGAACAAACAAAAACAACTGAAATTCAATGCTGCAAATTCTCTGACTTACATTAAAGCTGATGTCATTGGTCATGAAATCTGGTGCATCAACTGTAACAGAAGCACGAGATATTGTGCTGCCAGAAGTGGCAGCAGTGTCATTCTAGCAAATATGTGTAACATCGCCACCTTGGCCTTGAAATGTGATATTTGGATTTCCTCCTCCCTAGATGAACTTTTTCTCTGCACCCACCCATAAATCAAAAACTCAACTCCAACAAACACTGCATAAGTTACAACCATGGCTTATTTCTATAAGAATTACTGGATTCCAAAATCAACAAATGAACAAACACAGCAGACAAACATAATGCATTCAAAGATCAAACAGAAAATCACAAGTATAGGCCTGCATTTATATGTATGACAATCCTCTGCAAGTTATTATCAGGCACAGAGTCAACTGCTTCCTGAATAGTTGTATAATCCCCAAAATCCATCTGATCCACAACAATTTCTGTACCATTCTCAAAGTAACTAACTATTTGTCTTGTTGATGCATTCGCCAATACACACTGTCCTCTGAAAACTGAGCCAAAACTTTGGACTGTCAAGGTGTTGATTTGCTTGGTAGGACATAGAAAATTGAAACAGAGAGATAAGAGATGAAGCAGTCGAAAAGGTGATGAGGCCAAGGTGGATGTTTCTTGACCTGCCCATAGTTTTGGCTATTGAAAACAGTTTTGAGATTACAAGTTTTAGTACAAAAGATCATAACATACGTGACCAATATTACTCTCCAAACACTCGATACCAAACATAAAATCTAGGATCAAATAAAAAGCAAGGCATATATACTAATGGGCATTACATTAGAAAGGAGCCCAACATTGCACAAAACTACACATTTATGAATATGTAAATGTTTAAAACCATCATCTAACAGTTAACACAAAGCTAAATTAAAATCAACATAAATATACCTATTTTACCGCAAATAGTATAAAATTTCTAAAATATAATTATTTTTATTTAAAAATTGTTAATGTGATGAATGCTTATCTTATATATTCCATAATCACTCTTAGAACCCTTCATCATTATTATTTTATACTCGCATTTCCTTTCTATCTTTGTACTGCTGCCGTTGTGAAATATAAGCTGTATGTTCTTGATCAGAATCAAGGATTTGGCAACTTATGAACTGATTTGTATCTTTCATACAGTAATTCTTTGACTCTTTTGTACATTGATTAGTCTCAAATTTCTTTCAGCTACCTGCTAGTAGCTTTTATTATTGTAATTGCATTGTTTCAATAAAAAATAATAATAATAAACAGGCAGATTAAATGTAGCCTTGAGATTGTTCCCAAAACTATACAATTTACCTTCACCACTCTTCCCTCTGTGTTAGGGTTGTGAAAGCACAATCTGCCATTTGGTCGAAGGATGGTTTTATAATTGTTGAGTCATTTCATAAAGAAAGTAATGGCTATATGATATCTGAAATTTTTTAAATTTGACCATATACTATTGTTTTACAATATGTGTAACATTAGATTTTGATAAATCCAACCATTGATCACCGTCAATGAAGGAGATATTCAAAAATAGAGCAGCGTCGTCATCTGTCAGCTGATGAGACCAATCAACTCTCTTAGATCTATCAGCTCCTGAACCTGTGCATTTATATTCTCCATAGTAAACAGATCTGAAACACACAATCAGAACTCTGCATCTTAAAAACAGTGAAGCCAAAAAAATGAAAAAAAAAAACAGTTTTGACATAATGTTGATAATAGGAAGAATTGGATTCAGAGCATTACTGATCTTTGGAAGGATCACCCCAATCTGACCATCCTTGTGGAGCTACTATATCTGTCATTTCTGTGTAGCTAAAAACTACTCTGGAGTATGTTCCCCATGCTCTGCCCAAGTATATCTTCCCTGTGCCTGTGATTGAACAACTGACAAAAGAAAATCCTGTTCGCTCTGGTAATGTTTGCCTGTTCTGTGCTGTGATGCATCCTGTAATGCGCAATGGATCAACTCCTGCAATAGAATGGAGTTCACATTCCTGAAAGAAAACAAATGTCAAAAAATGGATATATGGGTAGCTTGAAATTGATAATGGGTATTAAAATGGCATGATTCTGGATTCTGAATTTTGAATTTTTATTATAACCTGGAAGAAGGATAGCCCGTGTCCGAAAATGAAGTCAGTTGTTCCCTCAATGTAACAATTGTGAAAATAGTGCCTGCCCTTGTCGTCAAACAGGGTATCTTGAGCCCCATAGAAACAACAGTTGTAGAAAGCAGCTCTGTCTCCTGATACTCTGAGTGCCACTGCCTGAGATCCCTGGGTTCCACTTATGGGGTAAGCGAAATTCTGTAGAAACAATCAAGAGTTACTTATTTCTGTTAGAAATGTGGTGAACATTTGTTCAAATTTATTTGAAATTGGGAGTAAAGAAATAAAGAATGTAGATGTTTAAGACAGATACTGGTTTTGTGAATAGTAGAAGCCAGGGCTCAAACACAACCACACTTGTTACCTACATGAAATGCGGCCTCTGTTGCACAGGTTTGGTCAGAGAAAAGAAATGGATCGCCACCATAATATCATATTGGTCGTCTTTTATATCTTTTCCCCAAGTTTCCATTCTATTTATGCAGTGAGATTATTGCAGAATATTAAAAACCCAAAGGATCAATCCCTGAGCACATTGAGACCATGGAAGATACAGAGGTGGAAACCAGATTCATGCATTTAGTGGCAGACTTGCGAGAAATTTTGGAAGTGGATTTGAGCTTTGGTAGAAGCCTGGGAGGAACATTTAATCGATTTACTATCATTTTGATCCTCTTTCCATATTTGATTGAGATACTGGCTAAGCAATTCCATGAGAATTTGTTGGCAGTCTATTGATGATCACAGACTGGTTTTGCTCTTCTGTTCTGAAGGAACCTTCCTCAAGTCCTTATGTGATGTAATAATCCCCTTTTGTTCCTCTCCCTTATCTAAGAGCGATGTTGATGGATCTCCTCCATTTGTCCTGTTCAGTTATATGACTATTCCATTGTAAGCGGTAACGAACAGGTTACAAATTCCTATATCTCTTTAATGTCTCTGCATGCTATGGACAAGGATCTAGGTTTAATAGCCACTCGATTGAAGCTGAGGCTTATGGTCTCAAAAGCCTCAGCTTTCTGTCCCTCTTGATTTTGGGTTTTTCTTTACCTTACTGAATTTGGTATTGAGATTGTTGTCTCAGATGATTTTGAGGTGAGAACTATTGAGTCAAGAAACTTAGAACCGTGCCAAGTTGACTGCATTCAGCT
>MU227246.1:1906848-1949391 GCA_018584345.1 Thuja plicata | reverse complement strand
GTTGTCTCAGATGATTTTGAGGTGAGAACTATTGAGTCAAGAAACTTAGAACCGTGCCAAGTTGACTGCATTCAGCTTCCTTGTGTGGTTTCACTTCATTTCAGATTTTTAGGGAAGAGATTATACGGCAGGTTGTTTTTCGGTGGTTTTTTAGACAGACTTGAAAAGATTGTTTATCTGAGTCCTGATAAAGTTATCCTATGGCTTTAACAATCAGTTTTGTTCATCAAATTTTCAGTCTATAATATTGGCAACATTTTTGAATTTGGTAATATAATTTTTTCTTCATTTGAATCACATTCCATAATCTACGATCAAGATAAAATATTGACAATTTGTTGACAATATTTGTTATGATTGAGTCGTTTTTGTTTTGTTTTGTTTTTTTGTTTTTTTATGTTGACAATGTTTTCATGAACATAAAAGATATTCAGAACAAACAAAACAACTGAAATTTAATGCTGCAAATTCTCTGCAACTTACATTAAAGCTGATGTCATTGGCAATGAAATCTGGTGCATCAACTGTAACAGAAGCACTCCATCTTGTGCTACCAGAAGAGGCAGCTGTGTCATTCCAGCAAATATGTGTAACATCACCACCTTGGCCTTGAAATGTGATATTAGATTTCCTCCTCCCTATATGAACTTTTTCTCTGCACCCACCCATAAATCAAAAAGTTAAAACTCAATTCCAACGAACACTTGATAAGTTACAATAATGGCTTATTTCTATAAGAATTTGAATTATTGATTCCAAGATTAACAAATGAACAAACACAGCAGACAACATAACACATTCAAACAGAAACTCACAAGTATACGCCTGCATTTATCTGTATGACAATCCTCTGCAAGTTATTATCAGGCACAGAGTCAACTGCTTCCTGAATAGTTGTATAATCCCCAAAACCCATCTGATCCACAACAATTTCTGCACCATTTTCAATGTAAGTAACTATTTGTCTTGTTGATGTATTGGCCAATACACACTGTTCTCTGAAAACTGAGCCAAAACTTTGGCCTGTCAAGGTGTTGACTTGCTTGGTAGGACATAAAGAATTGAAACAGAGATATAAGAGAGGAAGCAGTCGAAAAGGTGATATGAGGCCAAGGTGACTGTTTCTTGACCTGCCCATAGTTTTGGCTATTGAAAATGGTATTGAGATTAAATGAATGAATGGGTGCAGGGTTGATGAAAGGATGGATTCCAGGAAAAGCATCACACAAGTGACAGAGACTGTTAGAGAGTGTGTCTTATCATGTGAATGGAAATGTTGCATAACCAACTGGGCGCCTTATTGTGTGCATTTTACCCAATCATGTCATCATGGGTCCTTTCCATAATCTATATTATATATAGCATTTGCAAGATCACGGGAGATCCTTTCAATCGTCAAATATAAATGGTAACTTGATATTGGTGCAATGATGGTCCTCATGAAGTTATTTGGAGATTAATTAAATTTTATAAAATTAATAAAAATATAATTTTATAGTTCTCTTATGGATAGGGGAAGAGTATCAAAAGTCAAATGCATTTTAATAAGGTACTAATTACTACACAAACTACTTAATACATAATTGCATGAGACACCAATAACCATTCATTATATTATGTATAGTTGAATAATACAAGTGTACATATTATGTATTAAGAGTATCAAAAGTCAAATGCATTTTAATAACGGTACTAATTATTACACAAACTACTTAATACATAATTGCATGAGACACAAATAACCATTCACTATATTATGTATAGTTGAACAATACAAGTGTACATTTGTGTTTATAATACACACCAATTTGGACTAAAGGGATTAACTTTTTATTCAAAAAATCATTTTAATGTTTACAAATAGCACCATAAACATGTGGCCCAAAACTCATAATATATTCTATTTAGGTACAAATATGCACAACTCTTGGTGCATTGTATGTTACAATAAAAAATAATGGTAAACTTTATGTGCTCTCATATGCACATTCTCCCACAAATCCTTACACCTATGGGTGCATTATATGTTAAAATAAAAACAATTATAAACTTTATGTGCTCTAATATGCACATTCTCCCACACATCCTATCACATCTTCATGCATTTACTTCAGGTGCTACTAGTACATGCACAACAATAGCTGGTGTAAGGCTCACCAATAAATAAACAAAGGAAAAAATCAAAAATAAAACCGAATTGATGAAGTCATCGTAGAAATGAGAAATAAGTGGCAAGCAAGTGCAGTATGAAATGATCAATTTTTTCCCTCTTTATTTCCAAATTTAGAAACAAGGACATTGTCATTTCTTTAATGCAACACTTACATACTATTCAATTCATGTTTTCATATATCAAATTACTATTCATATGTTTGATTGTATACATTAGTTATAGGTATACAAATTATAGTTGTTCCTCTCACATGTTAGTAAAGATCATACCGGTCCACTTTAAGAAACGCCATCATTACCATTTCTTTAATCATATCACGCTTACATCTTTATCTCCAATGTATATACACATATATAGATACATATTCATATATACTTCGATGTTCACTTTGTTGTAAACATAGATTCTACTCATTCACACTTGTGGTTTGATGTATTTTTCATCATTTATTTGTATGTCGTTCATGGTTTGAGTGAATCAATTTATTTCTCTTTATACAATGATATTGGTTTATCTGTTATTATCCAGTTTAACCATGCCTAAGATGTTCATTTTTTCATAGTATTGGGCATTGTTTTCCCCATGGCATCTTGCTCTACTTCATGTACAAGACTCATGTGTGTCTATGTGACACACACACACACACACATGTGCATGTATGTATATATGTGCACACACACATACATACATGCATATATCTTTGTATGTATACATACATATATTTGCATACACACGTAACCTATAAATAAGCTACCATGAATTCTTCAATTTAAACAAGTCAACCGAGGCTTATAGTTTATGAATACATGTGTTGATAATAGGTACAATATGGGTGCAGGTTAACTCAATAGTATGGCACATGGGAAAAAGGGAAAATATCTAGTGGAAGGTGGACATTTAGAGTCACTTGTGGGCTTCACTTCATAGATTTATAGCCTGATGAAGATGTCATTGCACTAGAAGTTGAAGTTGTTAATGGTTGTGCCAAAGAAGCAGTGATCACTCCTACTGTCTAAATCATCGATAACAATAAATAAACGGGCAATGTAGAGCAACTTCCCTCACCTTCTTTCCCTATTAGATAGTGGACAACTGATGATATGAAAGGTGCAGTTGCTAGAGTAGAAGGCAATAACATGTCACTTAGGGGTAATGCAAAGAGTGGTGTATGTCTACTTCTAGTTTGAGGACATAGTTGATGGGAACAACTGTGACAAAGAGGAAGGGACCACGAACAATTTTAACTACAGAAGAAGAGGCTGAAGTAGTACATTAGTGCAAAGATGTGGTTGATATTGGCCACGATTTAAAAATTGGTTAGCTACAGCCGATTATTTCCCAAATGAGTGCCAAAAAGCCAAACCCATTCAGCAATGGCATGCCAAGGAGATCATGGCGGGGAGGTTTTAAACAGGGCCACCTAGATTCGACAATCAAAATACCAGAAGGAGTGGACACAGGAAGAGAAATTATACTTCATCCTTATATTGTTGCTTCCTTCTACGACAACCTAGAAAGAATGTACAACCTCAACCACTATGGCTCCAATAGAATTTAGAACTACAATGAGACCGGTGTTCAAGCTAGTAGGAATTGTGGAATGAGAATAATTTCTAGAAAGGGAACGAGATGTGTCTCACATCTTATCTCATAATATGGAGAGTGGATTATTGTTTTGGCATGTGTTAGTGCAATTGGATTCGTCATACCTCAGTTTTACTTGTTTGAATCAAAGAGGCACACGAAAACTACATTGCCAATTGTGAGCTAGGAGCATGCATGAGAGCTCAAGAACACATCTGGATGACAAAGGAACTATTTATCAATTGGTTTGAACACTCTTCAGTGGCCATTCTCTGTGGTGTTTCACCCTTCAATAGGGCCCTACTTATCTTTGACGGTCATGGCAGCCATGTGGCATGAAAGACAATTAAAGAAGAAAGGCATCTAGGAATAGACTTGTTGACCATGCCTCCGCATATCATCCATAAGTTGCAACCATTGGATGTCAGCATATTCTCCCTTTTCAAAGCGTACTTCAAACAAAAAAGGACTACATGGATGGCTAACAACCCTAAGCTTGAAATTGGACAGCATGAGTTGGCAACTCTTGTGAGAAAAGCCTTCAGGCGGGCATTATCACCAAGCAACATCATTAGTGGCTTTCGTAGGATAGATGTTTGGCCCCTTGAGCGAACTGCACTAGACAAGGATATGAGGCCAAGTGATGCCTTTGTTTTTCAAGAGGAGGTACATCAACCCATATGAGAAGATGATGTTACACATGAAGGTGATGTAGAGGTAATTGCAGTAGAGATCTTTTTGCAAGTACAAGGTTATAGAGTGGCTCAAATTGATGGGTTTGTGCGAAAATTCAACATACAAAATGTGGAGAGGGCAAACAATGCATCAGAAGGTCCAATTTTCTCATCGCAATGATATAAGTCAAATATTACAGATGTTCAAGCAACTCATAATGTGGAAACGGACACTACACAAGGCTTGAGTTTTCCAACTCAATATATCGTACCTGATTGAGTAAATGAGGTAGCCAATGATATTATTGTTATTAAAAACTTTGCTAAGAAAGAAGTCTCCCTTTCCATGGCATCCCCTCCACGTATTGAACTATTAGAAGTGGTTCACTACTTTACAAATGAATTAAATTGGGGGTAGCAAGATGGCGGTGATTGTAGCAATGGGGTTGAGAAAAGTGACCAAGATGATGACTTCGTGTCATGCACAAAATAGGACGGGCAATAGAAAGCAACTCCAACTAGAAAATTCTTGTGACTTCCAGTGTAGAGAGTACATCAATCATCACATGGGCTCGTCTATGGGTACTACGTCTCAGTAGGTAGTCACAAATTTTGACATCTAATAATTATGTTGATATGATTAACAAGAACGGGGCACAAAAGAATAAAAATGAGGAGTTACAACAACATATGAAGGAGAAAATGACGGAGATGAAGGATAAATGTGAGGTGAACTAGGCAGTAGAAGAAGTAATCAGGATGGAAAAGCAAGCAAAGAGATAGAAAGAAGTTGAGGAGAAAGAAATTTGAGCAAAGGAGAAAGCAGAATGAAAAGAGTAGGCCATGAGAGCCCAAGAGGAAAATGAAGGTCAACTAAAAAGACAAAAATCTAACAAACACAAATAGAAGAATGCAATGACTACACCTCAACCCTCCAAGAAAGAAAATGACAATAGTAAACCGACTCCACTTTTTCCCTCTATGAACCTAGCTCTGCTTAAGATGTTGAACCTCTTAACCCTATGCTTTGTAGGAATGAGTAATGTGTAGCAAGGGAGTGCCCCTAGATGCTCATCACAAATGGAAATGAATGTTGAGAAAAGAAATGCATTGATAGCTTGTTTATCTTGTCTAGTACAAAACTCTCCCAATCAACTCGCATCTCCTACAAGTGGGTCATAGCTTTTTGCCTCTATATATGATACACCTTGTCTTTTTCCATGATTTATGGAGAATTGACTATAATAGTCGTAAATGTGAAACTTTGGTTGATGTGACAACATAATTTTGGGTTCTACTTTGTAGATCATATCAATGTATAACTTTGATATGATAAAAAAATGTGATAATGCTACTTCAATGGTGAATTGGAACTTACATATGTAACATTTTTCATGAAAGCCAATGCGAGTTTCCAAACTTTTATCTTGTGTTTCAATGTTCCAACCATAGATAAGATATTTTTATGTTAGATGTTGAATGGTTTTAGTATAGCGTGGAATGATTTTGGTAACTCCCTCCATGGAGCTATGTTTATGTTTCACATATCTCCCTCCATGTAACTAATGCATACACTTAATACATGTACATATTTATAAAGTTGTTTGATTTATGAAAATTATAATTACATACAATGCTAAAGTTGACGATAAAATACAATTCACAAATATTGATTTTAGTGAAGTGTTGAATGATTATAATGAGGTGTTGAATGCTTTTATGCAATCAATTTTGTGCATTAAAGAATTCACAAACTAAATAATTAGAATGAACAATAAACAATAATAATTGACAATCTTAAAGAATTGAGAATAATATAAAACATGTCCAGCCTTTAGAAAAAATCGTTTGAGTTCATTGTCTTAGTAAAGTCAAGAAGACTTTACATGTACTATGTGGTTGATGTCTTCAATATCCTATTAGTCCTCGTTACCTTGTCAAAAAGGGATAGATGCAAATGATAATAAGCTTCAATATATTTGTATTCACACTAAATACAACAATAAAGAAATGAATTAAAAAATGATAAAATGCATTGAGAGCAAGATTTCCCAATAAAATTTAGTATGTTAACAAACACATTTACACTGACATGGAGGTCATCTGTATAGTTTGCTCACATCTTCAATAGTCTCACATACATGCCAAAAAAAATTAATAACTAGTGGAAGTAACGATCCCACAAAAAATTATCCTTACAATTTTGTATGTACAACATTTGAAAGAAGCTAATATTGATCATTTTTTTGACTGGTATAAAAAATAGACATCATGCATACATACATAAACACATATACATACATACATAAATATGCATACATACAAACATACATATGCATACATATGTACATACATATATATGAGTAGTGGTTTTTTTATTTATGAAAATATGAATTAAATAGTATGTAAATGTTGCATCAAAGAAATGACAATGTTGTTATTTCTAATTTGGATTATTGTGATTATTAACAACTTAATAAAAATATGAATATGTATCTATAAATTTGTATATGTATTGAAAGAGATAAAGATGTTATTGTGATATGATTAAAGAAATGGTAATGATGTTGTTTCTAAAAGTGGATTGCTATGATGATTACTAACATGTGACTAAAACCACTAACGTATGTGTGTATAACTAATGCATATAGAGAATATAAATATATAAATAGTAGTTTGATTTACAAAAACAACAATCCCTTTTGCGGCATTAACCATTCATGAAATAACCAATAAAACAAACAGAAATCCCCTAAATACCATAGAAGCAACATCATCATCATCGTCATTTTTTTATCATATCACAGTTATACATAAAAATATTTTACCATAAAATGAATCGATTGTGAGTTTTCTATCATTTACCACTTTACCGTTACGAAGGGGCTTTCATAAAATCATTCAACACCTTCCAAAAATTGTTCAATACAGTTTTTGCTTGATGAATACAACCTTTGATGGCATAGTTCTATGTTGTGATGACTAATCCTCCAAAACAAATATGACAAAATTTTCCTCTTCAATTAGTAACTAAAAGAAAGAGAGAACTATGACACTAAAGGTTATAACCTACCAATTTTTCATCACAAATTCACCAGCTGCTTGATGAATACAACCTTTCGTGCCTTAGTTTTATGTTACAATGACTAATCCTCCAAAACATAACCATAATATTTTGTGTGTGCTATTTCAATTGGTAACTGAAAATGAGAGGGAACTATGCACAACAGATTATATTTGTCAATGTGTCAATTATTCTTAAAAAATTCACCAGTTCCTTGATCAATACAACCTTTTGTGCCTTAGTTCCATGTTACGATGACTCCCAAATTTTTAGATTATGAGTAATTTGCATTTAAAATTTTTGTAGTATAATGTTTTTTTTCTTGTTAATATCCATTTCATGTTGGTTTATCAAGAATGTGCAAAGGATATCCAGTGCAACATGGAGAATTAGCAATGAAAATAATGTTGAAAATTCTCTCTTATAATTTCATTGGAATGTGGAAATAAATGCATTGATTTTATTTAAGTTACACACACACACTGTATGTGTGTTTGTGGGAGGGGGGGGGAGGGGGTGNGGGGGGGGGGGGGGGGGGGGTGTGTGGGCGCGCGCGCGCCTATGTGCTCATATAAGTAAATATTAATATATATTTGTAAATGTGTATATTTATTGGAGGAGATAAAGATGTAATTGTGATATGATTAAAGAATTGGTAATGATGTTGTTTCTAAAAGTGGACTAATGTGATATTGATTACTAACATGTGAATGAAACCGCTATAACTTGTGTGCATATAACTAATGCATAGAGATCACCATACATATATAGAAAATCGAGAACAATAAGGGTTTAGAAATTTTAGAAGGAAATGAACATCAAGGAAACAATAGATAGAACATTGAAGATGTTACTAGCAATAGAGAGAAGAAATTTTGCATGGACATACATGTTTGCATTTTAGATTCAATGGGGAAGGTCCAAAGAAAAAAACTTGGATATGTTGAGAGCAATTTTGTCAAGATTACAATCACCTTTCCTCAAGAAATACTCCCTTACACAAGCATTCTTGAATAAATCACTCTCAATTGTTCCGGGTTGTCTTTTTGTACCTTCCCCATGGAATATGAAATGCAAACATGTATGCCCATGCTACATCCAAATTGTCAACATCAACGAAATAATACATATAACATTGCTCTTGTTATAACTCTGTAGGTGTGTGTGCTAATCTTAATTCATGCTTCTACATTGTATATACATACTGTGTGTGCTTGAATGTGACCTCTAAATCAGGCACAAACTCAACATAGTCCTTACACAATCATTCAATTCACAAAGACAAACATGAATTGTTCATCTTGCAAATTCGATTGAAGCGACTTGTTGCCTCCTAATTAGTTGGGGATGTCGAATTTACTCTCAAAACGAGAACCAACAACCTTGACCATTGTTAACATGGAGGATTTCTAAAGCATGAGAGAAAATGAAATTACAATTAATCTAGAATTGAAATGCTCTTAATCTATGAAATGAAATTGCAATTAATCTATGAAATTGAAATTGCAATTAATCTAGAATTGAAATGCTCTTAATCTAGAAAGCTTGAAATGCTATTAAACTAGAAATGAAATTGCATTTAAACTAGAAAGCTTGAAAAGATGAAATTGAGATGTTAGATATGTGAATGAATTACATTAAAAATCAACATATCATTAATCCAAATTGAAATTAATCTAATTATGCAATTAAGCTCAAAAGTATGAAATAATCAATGCAAATTTCACTATAAATTTGATGCTCTCCAAAATCATCCTCTCAAATGAGGAAAAAGAGGTCTAATATATAGAAAACCATGGAAAGAGGGTGAAGAGTTTTTTGAAAAGAAACGGTTGCCTCTTCACTTCCATTTGAGACAAAAATGCAAGAATTATTTAATTGAAAGAGTGGATTATTGTCACATGAGTGACCTTTCATATTGAATTACGGAATTCTTTTTGAGGATAATCCATTCAATCAATTAAATAACTATTCAATTCCTTTTGATGTATATTAGCTAAAGGGGGTGGAATTAATTTAATTTAAAAGCACTTAGAACTTTAGAATTAAATTAATTAATCATAGGGTTTTTTAGCTAATAAAATTTGATAATTTAGGAATTAAATATGATGTCAGATTTATGCAAATTTAGGTTTTCTGCATTTGAGACTAAGTCAATTAAAGTCAATTAGGAGAAGAATTTGCCTAGTACAATAGGACTTCGATGATGAGAAAATTGAAGGAACGCACCAAAATTGATTAGGATTGTAAGGTGCCAATTTTGGGGTGTTACACATATATACATAAATACATACATACATACATACATATATACACACACAACTAGGGATTTTGAATGATAATCTCAATCCAGTAAATGCAATGAACAAAAATTCATAAATACCAAATAATAATGCACACTAGTTACATTCCATAATTCAAAAAATAGAGATTCTCAATTATAATGTATATCATGTATATTTTATGATTAAAAAGACCAAAGATTCTAAATACCTAAATATAATGCATACCCATTATATTTCATGTTTGAAAAAACAAAGATAACAAATAATAATGCAAACCCTTTACATTTAACGAGCAAAAAATTAGAAATTACAATTGAATGGTTGAAATCCTTGATAACATACACAAAAATGATGGTAATGCACCAAACTGCAACTAGGAAGGAGTAGAAGCAATGTTTATAGCAAAATGAAGGATTAAATTTGAACGGAGGTGCTACATGAAAACCATGGACTCAGACCCTCGACAACATATAGAGAAATGATGAAAAAATACATCAAACTCAAACCCTCGACAATAGATAGATAAATGATGAAAGAATACATCAAATAATAATATGCAAACATAATACATTTCATATGATATAGTGAAAGAAATGAAATGACTCAAACTCTCAACGACATATAGAGAAATGATGAAATAATACATCTCACTCAAACCCTCAACAACATACAGAGAAATGATGAAAAAATACATCAAACTCATACCCTTGATGACATATAATTAAATAATGAAAGAATACACCAAATAATAGTACAAACATAGTACATTTCATATGATATAGAAAAATAAATCAAATTACTCAAACGCTCAATGACATATAGAGAAATGATGAAAGCATACATCTCACTCAAACCCTTGATGAAATATAGATAAATGATGAAAAATACACCAAATGATAATGAAAAAATATTACATTTCATATTATAAAGTGAAATAAATCAAATGAATCAAACCCTCGAGAGCATATAGATAAATGATGAAAAAATACATCAAACTGAAACCCTCGACAACATACACATAAATAATGAAAAAAAACATCAAACTGCAACTAGGATTGAGTAGAAGCAATGTTTATAGAAACATTGAAAGGTTAAATTTAAGTAGAGGAATTATCTGACGGTGCAGTGAAATCATTGACAACTTGCAAAGAAATGGTGGACACATGAATCGTTCACAAGAAGTAGAAAAGACTGTCGCGAGGGGGGATGCCAAAACTAAAAAAAAAAAATTGAGCATTTTAGGGCTCTATGGTTAGCAAGTGATGGCCCCAATAATGTTGGAAATGTTTCATTCACCATGTGGCTACAAGTTTTGGGGCGTTTATGAATGGGGATTTTAATGATTTTATGAAAACCCATTCCTAATGCTAAAGTGGTGAATGATAGCGGTCCCATAATTTATTCATTTTATAATTAAATATTTTTTATTTTAATTAAATGTTTTTTTATTAGGGGATTTATATTTTTTATGGTTATGTGGTGAACTATTAATGGCGCAAAAGGTGGCATGTTTCGGTCAGCACTTTGAAAAGGCCACTTTTTGACCCTTCAATAATTGAGGATGTCTAGAGGGGAGTTTTGTTAATACCCAGAAGACAATAAATAATTTTTAAGGTCTCAACTTGCATACGAAGACAACCAAAAAAAATTTCAAAATTGGATGTACAGTTTAGGCTTTATGTGTACGCGAAGTTAGGGTGTGTAGGTATTGGTACGCTTCCCCTAATGAGATTTATGATAGTGAGGATATTTTTAATAAGGTAGTTAATTTTATATTAGGCTTGAAAGAGAGTGATATTGATGATGGTAATGTTGTTTGAACAATGTGAATTATCAGTATTAAGTGTTCTATTCATTCTCTTGAGAGATGGGTTCTTGTAAACCACTACTTATGAAACATGAGTCAATGAGTTTGACTCGAAAACTACACAATTGAATCCTGATAGCAATATCACAATTTGACTTGTAGAAAATATCTCTGACCAATCAATGTGATTAATAATAATATATATCTTAAAGATATTGAGAAATATTTCTTCATGTTTAGTGATTTTAGATAGATGTATTTATGATATGTTTACTTATAATTTTAATAAATTATTTCAATAGTTTATTATATATATTTGAATAAATTATTTACTACATAAGAGATTTGTTAAATTAAACTATTCTAACTATATGAACGGATAACTAAATAAATGATATAAATTTTTTGACTAGAAGGGAAAAATATATTTTGAAGGGGTCCCTAAAGCCTTCACAATAAGTTGTCCTATAAGATAAATCTGAAAAGTGACTGCGAAAACCCTATATCCAAAGTTTTTCAAAATGATAAATATGAGAAGTGACAATAGAACACAAGTCCACAATCAGTCAACATTAATCAAGATTTTAAGGGTATCCAAAGCCATTTACAATATGTTGCAACATAGGATAAACAAAGCTAAACACCAATAGTCCAAAAGACAACAATGAGCTAGCAAAAGGATACAACACCCGAGAACATGATCAAAAGGAAAAAGGCCCCAACAAAATCAACTATCAATACAACAACACAAACAACCACACTAGTCGAGGTGGTTTGAATCCAAGACAAACTAAGGGGCTCTAGAAATCCGAAGAATCACTCTCATTGACATTTTTATCCTTGAAGAGGTCTCCCCTCAATATCTCAATAGAATATTCAACAAGCGAACCCTTACCATGTTTCAAAGAGGAACACATTAACCATAAGGAACATAACATATTTCTTATCCCTTAGAGGGGGCCTATTTACATTTTTAGCAGGTTTTACACCAAAGAGGCTCAAATCATTCCTAAAAAAATGTTTTCCCAAAAGGAGCGAGAAAATTATTGAAATCTTGAAAAGAGGGGGAAAAATGATTAACTCAATGGCAAAAAAGAGCACACTAAAGAGAAATACTCAAAGAGAATAATCTATTTCAGAACATCTATCTTGGAAAGAATCTTTATAGTGTTTGGAATATTCTTACAAGTCTCCACATAAAAATAAGTCTAGTAGAAACCAAATATTTCATGTCCTTTGTGACTCTATATATTACTACAAAATAACTAAGACCATTAGAATTACCTATAAATATCTCTTTGTGCTAGTATTCTAAAGAAAGAGAAAGGAGTATTACCCAAATACAAAAATATTTGATTTTTTCCTTAGACACATCAAATTTGATAGTCCATTTTTCAAAAAGAGAAGGGGCTTACCAAGAAACCAAGGTCAACCATGCATAACACCATTGCACTTGTCAAGGGATTAGAATGAGAAAATGAAGAACTTGTTAGGCATAACAACCACTTAAAGACAACCAATAACACTCCATTCTTTAAGGCCCATCTATGAACAAAGTCAATATTTGTGTGGGAGACAAAGAACCTCCCAATAATAGAGTTATATATTAAGGAAATATTCTTTGGAGTCATGGAATATAAAATTTGAACGGGAAGACAAGAGCCAACAACAAGGGCATCCTAGTAGGGAGAGGAAATAACCACACCATTCATAGGGTCCATGGAAGGAATCTTAGGATAGATCATAAGATCCTTGAAACACCCATGAGATCGAGAGTTAACAACATCCTATTGCAATGGTAGGGTGAAGTAGAACTAGGGGAAACACCACCCTCAAAAAAAAAACCTCTGACCTAAAGAAAACTCAACACAAGGGGGCAGGGTAAGTGAGAGCCTTGCAAAAACTCTTCCAAGTGAAGGGGAGAAGAAAACATATACCTTTAAAGGAAACCATCATCTAATAGCCCTTCTCCATTGTAAGCTAGGATAGAAAATAGAGAACAATGAGAAACAACTTAGGAGAGGAACTTCTTACAAAGCCAAAAGTCAAAGTAACAAGCATGCTCCTTTTCCTTGGATGGGATCTTACAATCCATAGAGGAGGGGAGACTCAATAAACAAGCCTGAAGTAAAAAAATCAAGTAGTAGATCATCCTTAGTAGAATCAACACTAATATATTTCTCAGCATCAAAGATAGCCTCTGATAGGTGAAAAACATATTATTTTAGTGTTTACATTTTTCCCCTCCTTAAGATGATATTCAAAGTGATGTTATTTTACATAAAATAAAATTTGCTAGAAATAAATCGATTAGATGGTGATTAAACTTATTGTTAGAATGTGAAGTTGATGTTATCCAATGGTGTTATCATTAATGGTTATCATTGATTTCAACATACTCATTCTTTCATCTTCTAATATATTAGTTAATATGTTTGTGGCACAGTAATGTATCAGTTGATGTGTATCAATAGTTTGTCATATCGGTTGGTGTGCTTGGAGTGTTCATTGATAGCTTGTGGTTCTTGGAATCTACAATGTAGTAGATTCTATGGTTTTGGTTTGATCCTATCTAGATTTGTTTCGGTCTCATCCCTCGTATTGTGACATTTTTCTTGTATTTGTTGGAACCGAATACCTTGGAGAAGGTGTTGTAAATTTTCCCAAAGTGTGGCATGTTGTATCAGTCGAGGTGGTCCTCATTTCATTCCTTCCCACCATGGGAATTCTTTGGTGTGACCTATCTAAAATTCATGTGGACAATCTAGTGGATCTCATGGTGTTGTATAAGTAAGGAGTGGACATAAGTGAGTAGTAAAATATACAAGTGTATGCATGTGTGGCTTATGTGGATTATATGTGAAGTGGCTATGAATATGTGAAGGAGATCCATGTACGTATAGAGAAGTCTGTAGATATTAGAGGTGTATTATATTTCTTTACTTATCTTCTGGCAGTGATCCCTTATGTATTGGTAGTGAACCCTTGTGTATCAACAGTGAGCCCTTGTGGATCAACAATGAGCCTCTTTATATCGGTAGTGAGCCTTCTTGCAATGAGCATTCTTGGCAGTGGGCCTTTGTATCAAATCACCTTTTGGTGTCGCCTTAAAAAGTGTTTTTACATTTCATGAGAATTAGCTTCTCTTTGGTTTTTCCCATCTTGGGTTTTCCACGTAAATTATGGTGTTCTCTATTTTAGTGTTCCTGTATTTCATACTTATATTTACTGTGGATGTTTAATGTGCTAAACTGAAAAATATTAAGATGTTATTGGAACTGCTTAAGTGTTAACCAAAAGAGATAAAAAATTTAATAGTTGTGTGGCAATAATTGATTTGCTCCCCTCTCAGTTATTTGGCATGTTCAATAATTGGTATCAGAGGCTGGTTCCTCGGTGAAGGTCAAATCAAATGGCACACAATTTGACTATTCCTATGTTTGATGGATCATACTACATTTCATGGAAAGATCAAGTGAAATGATACTTGGTATCAGTTGGTTACAAGGCATGGAAGCATGTAGAGTCAAAGTATGCTCCTCCTTAGAATGGACCGACTTCTCCAAATGAAATTGAGGAATATGTGGAAAATGAAAAGGCGAGGTATGTTATTACTAGTTCTTTATCAAAGACTGAATTGGCTAAAGTAGTTTCATTGAAGATAACTTATGAAGTTTGGGAAAAGTTGAAGGAAATCAATGAAGGAAATGATAGAGTTAAGTTATCTAAGAAGTTGACAGCTAAGAGACATTATGAGAACTTGAGAATGGAAGATGGTGAGGATATCAAAATCTATTTTCAAAGAGTTGAGAATGCAGTTAATGAAGTCAAGAACCAATGAGGCACTATTATTGATGAGGAGTTCAATGAAAAAAAAATTATGACATTAGCAGATAGTTACAATGATAAAATCTTAGAAATTGAAGAGGTGTATGATCCGAAGAAGTTTACCAAAGAATATTTTTTGGTACCCTGACTACATTTGAGCTAAGGAAGTTTGGAAGAGACAAGAACATATCAGAGACAACATTAAAAGTAACAAAATCGGAAGATGATCATGATGGTGATGACGAAGAAGAGTTTGAGGGTAACTTTCCAATAATATTAAAGAAAGGTACCAACAAGTACAAAGGTATGTCACTCCTAAAATGTGTTAGGTGCGGTAAGTTTGGGCATTTGGATACTAGATGTCCAGAAAAAGGTTGTAGACAGAATTTTAAAAGATTCAATAAAAAAGGCTTACTATGTGAATGAAGATACTAGTATCTCAGATGATGATTCAGAGACTGGGGATTGCTTATTTTATGCTGAAGAAGATGAGAAATATGAAATTGATATCACTAACATTTGTGTTGAATTTGATGATAATGTTGAAACCGCTTTATGTGCTAGAAGGAACAAAAATGAATGGCTAATTGATAGTGGTTTCTATCATCATATGTCTGTAGATAAAAGTAAATTTGTATCACTTAGAAAATGTAATTGTGGTGTTGTCATATTTGGTGATGATAAGGCAGCATACATAGTTGGAAAAGGATCTATTACATTTAATGGTAAGAATAACGCTGACAATGTCTAATATGTGAAAGGTTTATACCACAATCTATCGAGTGTTGGATAGATGTGTAAGAATGGACATGATGTTATTTTCAAGGATGAAGGATGTGAAATCAAAAATAAATGTGGAGACATAATTGCAATGGGAATGAGGACTGAAAGGAATATGTACTAGCTTGAAGGAGCATCTGAAGTATGTTGCTTGTTATCTTAGACCGATGACAGTTGGTTGTATAATCAGAGGATGTGTCACATTAATTTTGATAATCTGGTCAGAATAAGTTCATCTCATGTAGTGAGAGATTTACCCAAACTGAGAAAATTGAAAAACATCATTTGCAAGGGTTGTTAAGAAGGGAAGCAGCAAAGAGAATCATTCAAGGAAAAATATCATTCATGCATCCACCTATGTGTTGGAGATTGTGCACACTAATATTTGTGGTCCGACCAGAACAAGGAGTTTCCAAGGTTAAAGGTATTTTATACTATTCATTGACGATTATTCAAGAATGACATGGGTTTCATTTCTTAGAGATAAATCTGAGGCATTTGAGAAGTTCAAGATTTTTAAGCTAGAGTTGAGATCAAATATGGTAGAAACAATAAGTGTTTGATATTTGATAAAGGTGAATAATTTACATTTGATGTATTTGAAATTTATTGTGAGAAGCATGACCTTAAGAGATAGTTTTAGCAGCAAGACCATCGCAACAGAATGGTATTGTGGAAAGGATGAATCAGATAATTCAGGAAGCAGCTAGAACTATGTTGAGAGAAGTAAATCTACCAGAAATCTACTAGAGATAAGTAGTGCATATTGTTGTATATACACTCAATAGAGTTCTATACTAGAAAAATCATGGAAAGAATTCATATGAATTATGGCATGGAAGAGTACCAATAGATAAGTATTTCAAAATCTTTGGCAGAAAATGTAATATCTAGAAAGATGAAGACAATCTTGGGAATTTTGACAACAGAGATGATGAAGGGATATTTTTGGGTTATTATAATAAAATAAAGGTGTATCAATGCTACAATAAAAGACTGAACAAAATTGTGGAAAGTGTGAGATCAATATTTTTAGAAGGTTCCTGAAAGACATATTAAGTATGAATCTGGTGCAGAAGATAAGAGAAAATAAGACAAGAAAGAGTAAGATGGTTTTCATCTATCATTGACATCAACCATTGAGAAACCAAGGTTTGTACAAAAGCATCATTCAAAAAAGTAGATTATTGGAGATCAGATTAGAGGATTTGTTACCATATGTAAAGCAACACAAGATCATGCTTTGTTGTGTTTACTTTCTAAATTTGAACCTAAGCATGTACCAGAGGCTTGTAATGATCAGACTTATATTAATCCTATGAAGGAAGAACTTAATCAAATAGAAAAGAATCAGACCTAGGACCTTGTGCACAGACCAAAAGAAAAAAAATTGTGATAGGTACAAAATGGGTGTACTCGAACAAGCTAGATGAAAATGGAAAATTTGTAAGAAACAAGGCAATGTTGGTTTGTAAAGGTTACTCATAGATTGAAGGAATTGATTTTGAGGAGACTTATGCTCCTTTTTCTCGGATGAAATCTATTAGGTTGTCTTTGGCATTTGTAGAATTCAAGAGATTCAAAGTTTATCAGATGGAAATCAAGTCTGCATTCGTAAATGGAGAAATGAAGGAAGAAGTATACATTAAACAATCGATAGGTTTCAGATCATAAAAGGATCCTAATATTGTTTGTAGGTGAAAGAAGGCATTATATGGATTGAAGCAGGCACCTAGATCTTGGTATGGTAAATTAGACAAATATTTGATCATTCAAGGATTCAAGAATGGATGGGCTGATAACAATCTATACTTCAAGGTAAATTCATAAAATATTCTAATTGTTGTTGATATGTTGATGACACCATCTTTGGCAGAAAAGATGACTTGTGCAAAAAAATTTCTGAAGAAATGTAAAAGGAATTTGAAATGTCAATGATAGGAGAATTAAACTTATTTCTTGGATTGCAAGTAAGTCATAACAGTAAAGGCATTTTTATTTCTCAATCCAATTATGTGAAGGAGAAACTGAAGAAGTTTGGTTTAGAAAATTCAAAGCATGTTTGCACTCCTATTGTTACCGGCACCAAGTTGACTAAGGAAGATGACTCACCGAAAGTAATTGTAAGTTTGTACAAATCAATGATTTGAGGTTTGTTCTACCTGAATGCTACCAGACCATATATTATGTATGTAGTATGTTTGGAAGCCATATTTCAGCAAGAATAAAAAGAGTCACATATTATGGAAGTAAAAAGGATTTTCAGATACCTGAAAGGAACAGAAGTCATGGGATTATGGTATTGTTGTGGTTCCACAACACACACCCCATTTTTGGTCCTCTGACCATGGGGACCCCCCTCTTTTTTGTCCTTTTGGTCTTCTCACGTCTGTCCCTTTCTCGGTCCCCACCAGGTCACTCCCATTGAAGGGTTGTCGATTCATTAAGTCAGAGAGAAGACATTTTTTTTGGCCTCTCAGAGGATCCAGGTCCCCAAAAGTTTGAAATGGCTGAAAGGCTGAAAAAACCCAAACTTTCAGTGTTTCAACCCCTAAAAACAATGAAAGGCCGAAGGTGCTAACCTCCAGGTTTTTGGAGTTTCGGAGGCTAAAAGGTCTGAAAACACCGACTCCACCCGCAGGTTATAAAATAGAAAAAGTGTCTGCATTTAGTCACTATGCTTTCTTTTCATCCTGGCATTTTGAGAGCTCATGATTTTGGAGATTTTTCCCTCGCCCCTTGTGACTGATTGCCCCTCGCCTTCAAGCTTCGCTGCGTCATCCCCTTCCGCTCCACACTCAGTTGACATAGGTTCCTGCCTCATGCTTCATTTTTTATTCTCTTCCCATTTTAGGTTAGGGTTTCTTTGCACCTAGTTCTTGTCTAGCCCAGTTTGTGCTCGCCTCCACACCTCAGGGTCTCCTACGGCCTTATGGATGCCTTCAAAATTGGTAGGGAGTCCCTCCTTGCCGAGTCAAGTCGGGTCTTTTCCATTTTAGGTTAGGGTTTTTTTTAGGTTTTCTGGTCATGGCCCATGCCACACATTTTTCGCCCCTGAAAGGCCAAAAACCTTTTTTAGTCTTTTAACCAAGTACCTTTCAGAGATTCAGCCTTTTCAGCCTTTCGGAGGTCTGAAAGTCCAAAAAGTCTGAATCACTGAAAGCGTTGGATTTTGCACTTTTGGCCTTTCGTCCATTTGAAACTTTCAACATCCACGGGAAACTTTTGGCCTTTCACATGCTGAAAGGCCAACAAAACTTACTTGTCAACAATTTTCTCTTTCGCACTTTTGGCCTTTTCAGACCCTGAACTAGTATTCGATGCCCAAAACCCTGAAAGGTCCAAAAATGTGAAAGAAGCATTCCTAGATACTTAAAGAGTTATTTATTTGTCTTCATAGATTAATCAGCTTTCTTTTAGTTTTGTATTCAATAAGATACTGATACTTGCATTCTCCTTGTAGGGATGCCTAAACAAAAGAAAACATCTCCAATGAAGTACCAATAAAAGGGGAATCCCCCAGCTTCGAAGGTCAAGAACAAACATGTAGAAATCACTGATACCAACATCGGGAATGTAAACTAGGATCAGTTCCTAGTTCAATGCTCCCAACCAAAAGGGAGATCTAAGGACTACACTGCACTAGTCCTATCTGACCTGGTGAACGTAGCGGCCCATCCTGTAGCTATCTCATCATCAGAGCTGATCATAACCATAGCCAACCATTATAACTCAGATGAGAGAGTAGTCTGAAACACAGAGGGGTGGGTAGTACTAGACATAAGGTCAGATGTCATAGAGGAGGTCTTCCACCTCCATAACAACATTGATGAGTTCTATAACTTCTACATTGGGAAGGGGCTCCAGTAGTTCAACAACAAAGAGAAGGAAGCCTATGAAATTGTAAACAACGACTACCTCAAGCAACCTCTCCCAAAGAACGAGCTAGATAACATAGACCTTCAAAGAAGATACTTAAAACATGATATCCAAGCCACTGTAATATTGATAAGCTAGGTTTATGGACTTCCTTAATCCATCCAACTTGAACCCTGGATGGTCTTATTAATTGAAAGGATCAGGGGCTGTAAAGCAAGGTTTGACTACGGTTCCATCCTTAGTGATAGATTGGATGATCAATTGGTGGTAGTAAAACACAACCCCAAGTTCTACATCAGCACATATATAGTGTACCTATTGGCGGCACGGGAAGACTATCAAGGTCTTACCAAAAGGGGAAGTATAAATGACCCAAATGCTTGGCCCCACATTGTGTACCCTCAGTTGATGAAGAGAGAAAATATAACAGGGAATTTCCCTGATTACCGGATAGTCAACAATGCGTTCATATTTGCAGTCATCTGATCCATTGAGGGTGACTTTGCAAAAATGATGTTCGAAGAGGCAGCTACCAAGATAAGGGCCATCGGGGCCTATTACATACAATTCAAAACCTTTACTTACATCTAGGTAGCAGGATCAACTCTAAAACCAAAGAAGCTACCCAGGTGTCTGTCTAACTAGATAATTATCTTGGAAATGGCCAGGCAGCTTAGAGATGCTTACGAGCATATAAAGCATAAGAAGAAGCATTGTTGGGATTTTCCCATCTCACTAGGCCCATATAACCTACAAGATATGAAGGTCTGCAAATCATAGGCCTTTGAATGGGATGACTGCCCTATGCATCTCTACAAGATAGTGCAGGCTCGCTTTAACCCTATAGGCACAAACACCCATATTATTGGCAAGTTCTACATTCATGAACCAGGCTTGGAGGATCAATGGATGAACTATATAGATGACAACGAGGTCAAAATCTAGGATTATTGTAGAATGCCTCTTTCCCTAGAAAAGGAAGTATTGAAGACTCCAATTCCCCAAAAGGTTTGGGAATATGATTCAGATGAGGTCCTGGAAGCCATCTATACAGACGACAAGATATATGACAGGCCTATCATGAACACGGAGATCGATAAGGATGAAAATGATGATATCAATTTCCGATCAAGGTATGTATTAAGAACCATAGAACAATGGATTAAGATGCCCTACAAAATGAACCTGATACCTATTAAAATGTTGATGGAGCCACCCAAGAAAGTAGATAAGTAGTGAGGGGAGAAATCTACCATCCCCAAGTATAAAAAGGCACAACCTCAAAAGCCAAGGACAGTATACGGTCATGAACGACCAGTGGAATATGGTTCCAACCAAAGACATAAGAAGACAAGGATGACAAGGTAGATAGATCCTCTAGTAGAGGTATCATAGGCTCCCTCAAGTGAAGGTCCATCCACCTTTTGCCAATCTCCTCCAAGCACTAAAAAGGGGAAGAAGACATATAAGAGAAAAAGAACTTCAGTATCTCCACAACTGGAAACCGTGCAAGAAGATCCAAAAGGGGAAGAAAAGGAGAAAGAGGTGCAACGAGTCAGGAGGACTAGGACACAGAGAAGGAAAGAGAAAGAAACCACCAGGAAACATCAGGAGTATCCAAAAGAACAGGATAATCCTTTGGATGCCTTAGGGTCAAATGAGTTTCAAATATCTAATTTTGAGGGTTTAGAGGGATTTTCTGATCAAGGGGAATATATTCCAAGATATGATATGGGATCCCCATCCCTCTTTCAACCCCAAGTGACTCTCACTCCACCTCTGGCCCAGTTCACTTATTCCTCAGTAAATATGTCCACTACAGAGATAAGCTCCAGTCTAGCCCAAGGGCCTTAGACCTAGGATACCGGGGTAGCACAAAACATAGTGATAGACAAGGTGGTAGAAGAGAGTTTAGTTTCTACTCCACCACCTCACAACCCTACACCACCAACTTCTCATCTGCCTCTGATTCCTACTCCACCACCATTGTTGACAGCCTTAACACCAACTCCACCCCCTTCTATTTCTACTTCCACATCCCACATCCTAATTCCAACTAACAACCGTACTCCACCATTATCATTCCCTTTTCCTTGCTCCACCCCGACCTCCCAGAGGGAAGCAAGTACGGAAGAGGTATCACCCTTCCAAACCACACTAGAGGCCGTGATTGGTCTTAATTTAGAAGTATCGAGCAATTTAGTAGAGGATGGAGGCCCAGACAAAGAAAATGAAGGTAGAACAACGGAATAAGATAAGGTAGAAGGAGAAAAGGGAGAAGAATAAACATAAGGGGAAGGGATGGATGTAGGAGGAGATGAACAAGGAAAGACACAAGAGAAAGAGGTGGAGAGAGGAGTAACCTCAGGTTCTCAAAACTTAGCACTTATCCTCCATGTTGCCCCATATGAGCCAATGAATGCATATGGTAAACCTACTTGGTTCACCAAAGAAATCCAACTTAAGAGAAGGACTTGTACCGATGAGGTAGAAGGGGAAGAAACAAACATGGCATCTGTAGGGAAAGCCTTCAAACAAATGGAAATCAGTGTGCCCGTAAGGACCATATCTTATGTCATGTAAGATACTAGAGGTCACTAGATGGCACAGATAGAAATTCCTCCTATGAGCACCTCTCAACAATCAGCCCCATTAGAAGAATACACATTTAAGGAGGTGGACTTGGGCGAACCCACTAGAGAAGGGAGCAAGACACTGGCAGCCTTAGGGCTCAAGCACGCTCTAGGGTTCATGAGTAAAGATGAAGAAACCATAAATTCATTGATGGAGAAGAACGAGGCCTCAAAAAGGTACATTAACAAGCTGGTAGGTCCCATTGACCCAAACTTCCTAGAGGCTTCATTACAAGCTATGCTAGACAAAGGCGTTACACCAAATTTGTCGGCGGGATTAACCCCTTCCTTCATCCGAGCTAGTGCAGACTAGGGGAATGATTTTGAGCAATTTGGAGAGAAATCCATCAGGCTGGTATTTAGGCCATACAGGAATATCTTGGTTGAGGCTAATATGTTGATTAATCTAGTGCAGAATGAGGGTCGTCTATATTCTGAAATAAGAAAATGGCAGGCAACTCTTCGAGACTTGGAAATGATCCAGAAACAACATTTCCAGATTCTGGTTAAAATATATGAGGGAGAGGAACTAGACAACTTCAAGGCATGGCCCAAAAAAATATCTAATACAATCAAGGTCTACAAGAAATATTTGGCCTCCGTAGTGGGAAAGCGCGAGGAAGTTGTAGAATGGATAAAAGAGATGGATGTCTTCTTTACAGGGATTTGCCTCAACCTGTATAGGGACCAAGATTAACTTACCCTACGGCCGTCAAAGGAGGTGGTTCAACAATTCAAGGATATTCTAGCAGGTATTAGCACCAAGGAGGCCTTACACCAGATGTTTTATCTGAAAGAAAAAATGGAGAGAATGTTTAAGCACAAAGAAGAGATCAAGTTCTTCGCTTCTGAATTGATTATCTTCAGAGAGAAGCAAGAATGAAAGGTCAAAAAGGTGAAGAGGAAAGAAATCAACTATGAGGAGGTCAAGGAGATAGTACATAGGCTCATAGCAGCCCATCCAGAGGTCTTTCCCAATTAAAGTCACAAAGTCCACTCAGCAAGTCAGCAGGACAACTTTTTTTACACTTGGCCATTTTTCTACCTTTAAAAGTTCGGCCTTTCGTCGTTTTGGCCCTCCAATTTTTTTGGCCTTTCGGCCTTTCAGCCTCCGACAAGTCCAAAACCTCAGACTCCTCCAAATTATGTTTAAAACACTTAAAATTTTTGGGGCACTTAAAGTTTCAGAGTAGAGGTCGGGGTCCGAAAATCTAGAAGTTTCCAGTGAGGTCATATTTTTGCACACCAGTTGAACTCCAAATCAGATTGATGGTCAACTTGAGTTAATTTTTTTGGGACTAAGGGTCATCCATCAATCTCCACCACCAGAAAAGCCTCTAGATAAATATTCCAAGAAAGACTCCCAGAAATCAAGAAGAAGACTCGAAGTTCTCAGAAGAAACCCACCTTTTCTCTTTCTCTTCTTGGTGATTTTGACCCTCCTTGCATGGGAAAACTGATTGTAAATGGATTCAAGAATCCATGCAAGTTATCTAGTATCAGTTAATAGTAGTTTCCTTTCAGCAAAGTTTCATTTTAACCTATTTTCTTTCATTTGGACTCTCTGATGCCCTAATTCGGGAAATTCAGAGTATTCGGTTGGAAAACTCTATATATTGTAATCAAAAATCAATGTAAAGGCTCAGATTCCTAATACAATAAAGATATAAATTTGGTGCTTCATTCATGGTGTGTGAATTGCTGCTACCTATGAGAAATTATTGAATGTATGCCTACATTATTCATTATTTTCAGAGATCCTCTTGTTTATTGTGTTTCAAATTTGTGGTTCTTTAGTTGGCGTTTGTTGTTGTTTGCTTACCTTGCTATGACGAATGCATAGGAGAGATCATCTTTGGGCTTAATGATAAATCTATCTCATGGGTGTGCACATCTTGGTGGCTTCGCGATTTGAGGGATTTTTAATATATTGCACGAGTGAATATATTTTTTCTCCAAACGCTTGCATCTGTGGGGTAGTTAATTATGACTTTTTCTGATTTGAGATTCATGGGTTGGTTCTAAATCTCCCCATCATTCAATTTGCAAGGAATATTTTACAGCGGTTTATGTCTGTAGGATTTCATTTCAGTCATTTTTTTCATTCTCTCATTACTCTATTCTTCATTACATTTTGTTTCTTTCAATTCTAAAAGTCTTAAAATCTTGGAAAATACAAAATTTGCACTTTATTTACCAAACACACATATGCGATAAAGATGGAAAATACCTAAAAGAACTAAAGTGTTTTGTAGTTTGATGTCTTGAACAAACTAGAAAAGGCCTCCTCGTGAACATTCACATTTATCTTCAACTTAGTAACCAAGCAGGTTGTGACCTGACCCCGAAGAACCTTGGGAATAACTCCGTTATTATTTCAAGAGAGGAAATCGAATCTCGAGATCCTATCAAGTTGGCTTGTGTCAAAACAACGCTCAATAGAAGTGGCGCTAGAAGGAGGGCCTCAAGACTGAAAAGCTGGATAACATTGGATCTTTCTCTCCAAAGAGATTTGAAAGAGTGCTTAGATCATCTTTGAATAGAGGCGAGTTCCTTGAACTCACCCACCATTGTAGAGCTCGCAGCGACAAAGGGAAGAACAAAGAAAAACCCTCTCACCACCTTACCACATCTCATAATTCTCTTGGACAACAATCACAAATCACTTCCCCAAGTGTCATCACAGCCATAGTGCAAAATCAGAACGTGCAAAATCAGAATTTGCAGCAACCTCCTCCGATGGCCTTTTTTTCCAATGCAAAAAGATCACCTTTAAACTTTCTTGGACAACTCCATGAGTTACCCAAAAATCCAGAGAATTTTTGCACATGATTCATATATGGTGAATCAAGAACAGCAGAAGAACACATCTGCACCTTCAAAGAAATTTGTGACTATAAAGAGATTGCCCAACAAGATGTTGTTTATCGTCTATTCCCATACACTCTGGGAGAGTTTGCAAATAATTGGTACCTGAACTTGCCACGAGGGTCTATCTCTGCATGGAAAAAAATTTAAACCAAATTCCTTAATTAGTTTAATTTGTATGTGGACCCCGCTATGACACATCACTAGTTCATTACAATGAGGAAATATCCAAAGGAGCCCATCGCTATGTTTAACCATCATTTTCACAAAATGCACCAAAAGTTGGAAGCACCTTACACCATACTAGATGAAGCTATTATACAAGTGTACCTCAAAGATTTGGACCCTTTCACCTCAATCTTTCTAAGAAGGCTTCCCCCAGCAGATAGAGATATGATGGAAAAGGTGTACAATGAAGCTGTCCTATTTACCCAGCAGATGGACCCGCAAGAAGGAAGTTATGCAGTAGTACCTACCATGGGTAACCTTGTTGTCCCACATCCATTTGAAGAAAGTAATCAAGTTTCATCCATTCATGCACCTATGTTGAATCCCATTCCATCACAACCATTCACAGCCGGACCCCCATCTATTACTTACCCAGGTTACGAGGCTCATAAAACAATATTTGTAGAGTAGAGAACCATACCCCAAGTAGAGCCTATTGCTCTCATGGCCTCTGAGCTGGACGTCGTGAAGAAGACCTTATCGCAACTCACCAACGATCTCACTCAGATGAAGTTAAATCCATCCCAAAATCAAGGTGGATACCAATGAACACCTGCTGGTCCAAATTCGTATCCCCAAAATCCAAGTCAGAATTTCAACACGTACAACAACAACAAAACGCAAGAGAAAACATTTGGGTAGAAATGGCCAAATAGGTCATGGAACACCAGACCCAGTAATGACAGTATCCCGACAAACACACTAACACCTATGATGCATCAGAGGCTAACTTTGTCGAGGCTCCAAATCCCTGCCAAGGCAATGATGGGTATGGAAACAGCTCCCATAATCACTACATCTAGAATCCAGAGGAGCCCCTGGTGCAATTTAATGCTATGATGTTTGACTCCTATGATTATAGAGAAGGGGAAGGCTTTGATGCCTTCACAAGAGAAGAAGATTTTGTGTTCCCCTTTCAAAAGGAAAATGAACTTGTATACTCTGAAGTACATGCTTTTCAAAATGATCAAAGAAACTTGTACAACCTTCAGAGCAGAAAGGAACCTCTCACTGACGGAATACCTCCATCCAGACAACCAACCCCACCAGATCCCTAGGCTAGTAACAACCCCATGCCTCCTAAAGGTCTTAATACTCCCACACCCCCTACATTGAGCACATACGCTGGCTACAGAGGCACGGCATGGTCAAATGACAAGTATATCGCATTCGATGAACTAAAGAAAACTAAAGCAAACATATTCATGTTCAAGTTGCTGCAAGGTTTCCCATCCCAGAAGGAGGCCCTTCTGAAATCTCTAGACCCTTCAAAGCCTGGTCCATCAACCAATAGTACAAGGACACCTACGTCTAGTATACACACGTTTGAGGCTTTCCCCTCCATGTACAAAGATAGGATGGAGGTCCCGTCATTCTTAATCAATCTACGGGTGTTTGGAAAGAACCAACACAATTGCCTGATTGATTCAAGAGCTTCTTGCAATTTCATGCCCATGTCAATATTCTAGAAGTTGGGAATGGTACCCCAAGTAACAAATTGAGTAGTCATACAACTAGATAAAACCAAGGTCAAAGTCATTGGTGTGCTCAAAGATGTCCATATCCAGCTGGTAGCAGATCCCAGGATACAAGAACACATAGACATGCATATAGTAGACATACCCAAGACTTATGGGATGTTGTTAAGCTGAGAGTGGACCAAGTGCTTAAGAGGATGACTCTCCAAGGATTTCACCCAGTTGTGGCTACTATGGAGAGGTTTGAACAACCAGATCAAGATAGATGTGGAGCCTAAATTGAAAAGGATGATCACTGAGTACAATGCCTTGAATGAAGTCCTGTTCACCCAAATAGATTTGGGCACTTATCGGATGGACGACATCCTCATGTTCCAAATCCAAGAAGGTGAAGAACTGGACCACAGTCCCATCCAAGGCCTCCTTGAATTAAATATTGGTGATGACATCTTCCAAAGTTTCATCAATAGTACGACAGCCAATTTACAGAATCTAGGAAAAGATGCAGACCCTAATATTTTTCTACTACCACGGTACTCTCGACTACACCGGGCTAGCCATTCTAAGTTCACATGCCCCAGTTTCTAGGAAGCATTATCATGAGTATTAACCCAGATCTCCCTATCGAGTAAGCCATCAAAAACTCCAACAATAAAAACGGATATCCTCAAGATCAAAGACAAGAATAACACCTGGCCAGAGGTAGTGAGCCCAGTCAATATAATCACTCCAAGCCAAAGTCTGGATGGTGGGTTAGAATCTGATGATAGAAGTCCTGCATTGAATTTACTTAGTGAATGGAGTACCTTGGATGATGGGGCGTGTCCCCCTTACAAATAAATAGAAGAAGACATAGGCGGTGCTATTTTTGAATCCCTCAAACCCAAACATACCCAAAATTTAGGAGTTAACTCCATCTGACAGTGATGGGGGAAAAGGGAAAAAAATAAAGACCAAGGACCTTTCTAGAAAGAATCCCACCAAGTCAAGCTCCACTAAGAAACCCCAAATATGGAAACTACACTTCAACGACTCCAAATGTAAACAGGGAGCAGGTGTGGGAATCAAACTGGTAAACCCAAGAGGTAATTCTTTCTATGCCACTTATAGTTTACAATTTCTATGCACTAACAATGTTGTATAATATGAAGCACTTGTCCGGGGACTCCTCTTAGCCCACAAGAAGGGGATAAAGATACTAACGGTGGAAGGGGACTTGCAATTGGTCATCAAGAAAATCCGTAGTCAGTATACTTTCAATGATAAAAGGCTCTCAACTTACCGGAATAGAGCATGGGACCTAATAAATGAATTTGAAGCTTTCAACATCAAAACCATCCCAAGGAGAAAAAATGTTGTCTCTATTTCCCTAGCTGTATCGGCCAGTTCACTGCATCTAATCGAGAAATCCAAGCTAAAGAAATTCTCAGTTGAACTCGTCATAGCCCTAGCCATTCCAAACAACGTCACTAATTTTCAAGTCTTCCAAGATGATCAACACATCTTGGAGTTCATCATGTGTGTCGGTGTGTTTGAGATACAAATAATAGATGAGGAAAAGGAAGGTGAAGAAGCAATTAGACCTGAAGATCCTGATGATCATGGTGTCATAAATCTAAGGACCAACGCTATACCCAAAGGAATGGTAGAACTAGAGAGGATTTTTTACAGCGACAAGACTATAGTAAGGAGGCACCCAGATGTAACACCTGATGGTAAATAATGTGATACATACAACCTTAGCACAGAAGAAGAGCCTAGAGAGGTCCACATCAGGAAGGTAGGAACCAAAGAAGAAAAGGATAGAATGGTCTAGCTCCTCATGGAATATCGGGATGTCATAACCTGGAGCTGCAAGAAATTGAA
The DNA here is from genome assembly GCA_018584345.1 of Thuja plicata. Classification (NCBI taxonomy): domain Eukaryota; kingdom Viridiplantae; phylum Streptophyta; class Pinopsida; order Cupressales; family Cupressaceae; genus Thuja; species Thuja plicata. The sequence goes on along the minus strand of MU227246.1, from coordinate 1,920,244 downwards.
GACATATGACACCTCAGTCATAGTACACAACATCCCTCTAAAGCCGGATTCCAATCCTTTCAAATAATGAAAAAGACCATTGAACCCTACCATGGAGCTCGTGATCCAAAAGGAAGTCCAAAATTTTCTTGATTCCAGAATCATCTTCTCGATCTGGCATTCTACTTGGGTTGCAAACCTAGTACCCGTGAGAAAGAAAACTGGAGAGATCAGACTATGTGTAGACTTTCAAAACCTCAACAAATCTTCTCAAAAGGATAATTATCCACTCCCATATCTCGATGAAGTGCTACAAAAGGTAAATGGGTCTCAAATGATGTCATTTCTGGATGGTTACTCTAGTTACAACCAAGTGATGGTGCAAGAAGAAGATAGGTTGAAAATGGCATTCATAACTAAATGGGGAACCTTCGCCTACCGGCGGATGCCTTTCGGATTGATTAACATTGGGACCACTTTTCAACGGGCAATGTACATAGCTTTCAAAGGACTAGTTAGGAGGTTTATCATCATCTACATGGATGATCTCACAATTTTCTCAAAGCAAAGAGCTGACCACATAAATGATCTCATAAAATGCCTTCAAAGATGCAGGAAATTTGGGATTTCCTTAAATCCCAAGAAATGCATGTTTGGGGAAACTGAAGGCAAGATCTTGGGACACATTATCTCTAAAAGATCAATAGCCATAGACCTCGAAAGGATAGAGGCTATTCTAAATTCAACACCACCACATAGCCGCAAAGAACTAAAATCTTTCTTTGGGAAGATCAACTTCGTAAGGAGGTTCATTAGTGTTTTTGTAGAAATAGTAAAATTGCTAAATGACATGCTCAAAAAGGACGTCAAGATTGAAAGGACTCTCCTGGCCAAGAATTATTTTGAGGAGATAAAAAATTCCATCGACATGGCACTGGTTATTGTCAACCCTGACTACACCATTCCCTTCAAAGTTTACTCTTTTGCATTAGAACATTCATGCGCAGGCATCCTCACACAAAAGAAGAATAGTGAAGATGAAAGACCCATAGATTTCATGAGTTTCCCTTTCAAAGATGCTGAGATCAGGCACCACAACTTGGAAAAATAGTCATTTTCTCTCGTCAATGTGGTAAAGAAGTTCTAACACTATATATTGAGGAGTAAAGTCATTGGGATAGTCTCCGACATAGACATGAAGTCTCTTTTGATGCAGAATGAGCTAGGAGAGCGAAGGGGAAAATGGATGGAAATCCTCCAGGAGTTTGACCTCTAGATCCAACCCATTAAGCTAGTAAGGGGCCAAAGCCTGACAAAGCTGATCTCTAAGGTAGAAGAGGGATTGATCTACCAAACCTATACCGATCAAGGTGTGATCACTGATATATGGTATCATGAAATAGTGTACTATTTGTTGCAGAATCATTTCCTAGAGAAGATGAATGGTTCCCAAAGAAGATCTTTGTGAATCAAAAGCAACTCCTACATGTTGAAGAATGGACAAATGTATAAACACAATTACGAAGGTCTGTACCTAAGTTTCTTGGATAGACTCAAGGCAAGAAAAACCCTAGAAGACTTCAATGACAAGTACAGAATAGTGCATGGATCCACTGAGGCAACTGCTCACCAAATCTTAAGGGAAGGGTATTTATGGCCTACAATATTCAAAGACACTAGCGAACATGTGAGGTCTTGCCACACTTGCTAAACCAGTGCAACTCGAGAGAGAAATCTCGCAATGCCCTTACAACTAGTATACGAGGTACACCCGTTTGCCCAATGGGGTTTAGATTTTGTTAGAGTAATTAACCCCCCTTCATCTATAGGACAAGTTTATTTTGATAGCTACCAATTACTACACACGCTGGATGGAGGCTCAAGCACTAAAGAATTGTACTACGGAGGTCATGACCAGATTCTTGGATGAACGCGTCATAACTAGGTTTAGAATGACGTTCTATCTGGTATGTGACAATGCCCCTTCTTTCTCTTTTGCCTCACTCACACAATGGGCTTTTGAAAACTAGGTAATCCTCAAATTCTCTTTATTATTCGCAAGGTAACGGTGTAGCAGAGTCTACAAACAAGAACTTAATGACTATGATCAAACACCTCCTAGATGACAACCCCAGGGATTGGCACACACAACTGAAGTACGCCTTATGGACTGATCGTGTAAGGATCAAGAATGCCTTGGGGATGTCCCCGTACCAATTAGTCTATGGTTTGCCACCGATTTTCCCTATGAACTTAAAAATCCTAATTCTGAGATTCATGGACCAATATGTGGGAGGAGAAGATCGGGTGCAAGTCAGGCTCATGAATCTTCTTAATCTATAAGAGAAACAAACATTAGCCCTTGAACATGTATCAAAGCACCAAGTCATAGTCAAGAGGTGGTTCGATAAGAGAGCTACCATTAAAGCCTTCAAGATCTTTGACCTTGTCCTCATGTGGGATAAGGTGAAAGAAAAGTGAGGTAGCCACACCAAGTTCCAAAGACTGTGGACAAGCCCTTACCAAATATCAAAGATCCTGGGGGAAAACACTTTTAGGATCAACACATTGAACAGAGAGTTGATCCCATTACCAGTCAATGGGAAATTCCTCAAACATTACATTGGATCTTAAATAGAACTATCTTTCATCCCTTGTACCATAGTCCCTCTATCTTTCTTTAGTTTCCTTTATTTTGTGTTTTTGTCATCCTCGCCATCAGTCCTTTCTTCAGTTCATAGTTGCCCATTTTTCCTTTTTGTCGAGGTTCATTTGTTTTTTTGGGTTGGTGAGTTTTGGGTCCATCCCAATGTAGTCCGTAAATTGAAGCAAAGGTATTTCTTAGTCAAATTCTCCAATGGGATGTGCAATACAAAGAACACTCCAAAGATGAAGTGGTCACAGTTATCATTGACCTACAAGGAGTTCAAAACTCGGTCATCATAATCACAAAACACACTAAGAAATGGCACTCAAGAGCATTGCTTCCCTGAGCATTTGTTAGTTGTGACCAACTTTAGTGCATGGATTTGGGTACCCACCGATCCCTGAACCCAGGTCTAAATGTATGTGGAGGCAGTGGCAAGAAGAAAGAAATAGTTGGAGAGAGAGAGAAAGAAGAACACGAAAAGAAAAGTGTCCCAAAGAGGTCACAAGTGTGGAATCCGGGTGGCACAGCCTAATCATCGCTCAGATCAAATCAAAAAGGGGAAAGATGAAGAAAATTAATTACTATCATGGACCTTAACAAAAAAAGTACACAAACATGTAGGACTTGATACATTTTAAAAGAACGCGGAAGAAATAAAACAAATCTCCCAAAACAAAACTCTCAAAGAAGGAAAGCTACAGCCTAAGCAAACAAGACGGACTTGGGTGACTATGAAAACCTCTATCGGGACTATGAACAACCAACCGGTAGTAGAGCAAGGTTATACTTTGGATTTGGGGAAAACTTTGTCAGGGCTATTAACGTCTGACTGGAAGCAAAGTTCTTTCTGGGAAACCCTGGTCCACTTGATGAAGGTTAGAAGCAGCTAGAAAATGTTCCAATTACCACAATCAAAAGTCAAGAAATAAAATCATGTGAACACACACTGGGAAATCAGCAGAAGAGCCTCAGATTGGAAGTCAGTGAAAGATGGTCAGCACAAGCACCTCTTGGTTTTATTCTACTGCAAAGCTACAGCCCTGAAGAGTATTGATGATGAAGAAATGCCTTGGTCATTCCACCTTTTTATCGAGGCTATTTATTGTGGGTCCACAACACACACCCAATTTTTGGTCCTCTGACCATGGGGACCCCCCTCTTTTTTGTCCTTTTGGTCTTCTCATGTCTGCCCCTTTCTCGGTCCCCACCAGGTCAGTCCCATTGAAGGGTTGTCGGTTCATTAACTCAGAGAGAAGACAATTTTTTCAGCCTTTTGACCCTTTTGGCCTTTTGGAGGACCCAAGTCCCTAAAAGTTTGCAATGGCCGAAAGGCTGAAAAAACCCAAACTTTTGGTGTTTCAGCCCCTGAAAACACTAAAATTTGGAAGGTGTTAACCTCTAAATTTTTGGCATTTCGGAGGCCTAAAGGTTTGAAAACACCGACTCCACCTGCGGGTTATAAAATAGCAAAAGTGCCTGCATTTAGTCACTCTGCTTTCTTTTCATCCTGACATTTCGAGAGCTCACGATTTTGGAGATTTTGCCCTCGCCCCTTGTGACTGATCGCCCCTCACCTTTAAGCTTTGTCATGTCATTCCCTACCTCTCCATGCTCAGTCAAGGTAGGTTCCTACCTCATGCTTTGTTTTTTCTTCTCTTCCCTTTTTAGGTTAGGGTTTCTTTGCACCTGCTGCTTGTCCAGCCTAGTTTGTGCTTGCCTCCACACCCCGGGGTCTCCTAGGGCCTTATGGACGCCTCCAAAATAAGTAGGGAGTCCCTCCTTTCTGAGGAGAGTCAAGTCTTTACCATTTTAGGTTAGGTTTTTTTCAATTTTTTCGGTCATGGCCCATGCCATAGGTTTTTGGCCCCCGAAAGGCCGAAAACCTTTTTTAGTCTGTCGCCCAAGTACCTTTCAGAGATTCAACCTTTTTGGCCTTTTAAAGGTCTGAAAGTCTGAAAATTCCAAATCACCGAAAGCATTGGATTTCGCACTTTTGGCCTTTCAGCCATTTCAAAGTTTCGGCGTCCACGGGAAACTTTCGGCCTTTCGCATGCCGAAAGGCCGACAAAACTTACTCGTCAACATTTGTCTCTTTCGCACTTTCAACCTTTTCAGATGTCAAACCAATGTTTGGTGCCTGAAACCCTGAAAGGTCTGAAAATGTGAAAGAATCATTCTTGGCTACTTAAAGAGTTGTTTACCTGTCTTCTTAGATTAATCATCTTTCTTTTAGTTTTTTCTTCAATAAGATACTGATACTTGTATTCTCCTTGCAAGGATGCCTAAAAAAAGGACAACATCTCCAATGAAGTACCAATACAAGGGGAATCCCCCAGCTTCGAAGGTTAAGAACAAACATGTAGAAATCATTGATACCAACATCGGTAATGTAGACTGGGATCAGTTCCTGGTGCAATGCTTCCAACCAGTAGGAAGATCCGAGGACTACACTGCACTAGTCTTGTCTGGCCTGGTGAACGCAGTGGCCCATCCTATAGTTGTCTTTTCATCAGAGCTGATCATAACCCTGGCCAACCATTATAATCTAGATGAGAGAGTAGTCTGAAACATAGAGGGGAAGGTAGTACTAGACATAAGGCCAGATGTCATAGAGGAGGTCTTCCACCTCCATAAAGGCATCGACGAGTTCTACAACTTCTACATTGGAAAGGGGCTCCATTGGTTTAACAACAAAGAGAAGGAAGCCTATGAAATTATAAAAAATGACTACCTCAATAAAACTCTCCCAAAGAACAGGCTGGATAAGATAGAACTTCAATGAGGATACTTAAAAGATGATATCCAAGCCGTTGTAACATTGATAAGTTGAGTTACTAGACTTCCTCAATCCATCCAACTTGAACCCTCGATGGTCTTATTAATTGAAAGGATTAGGGCCCTTAAAGAAAGGTTTGACTGCGGTTCCATCCTCAGTGATAGATTGGATGAGAATTGGTGGCAGTAAAACACAACCCCAAGTTCTACATGAGCACATATAGTTTACCTATTGGTGGAACGAGCAGACTATCCAGGTCTTACCAAAAGGGGAAGTATAAATGACCCAAATGATTGGCCCCACATTGTGTACCCTCCGTTGATGAAGAGAGAAAATATGCCAAAGGATTTCCCTGAAGCGTTCATATTTGTAGTCATCTGATCCATTGAGGGTGACTTTGCAAAAAGGATGTCCGAAGAGGCAGATGCCAAGATAAGGGTCATCGGGGCCTATTACATACAATTCAAAACCTTTACTTACACATGGGTAGTAGGATCAACTATAAAATTGAAGAAGCTACCCAAGTATCCGTCCGACTAGATAATTATCTTGGAGATGGCTAGGCAGCTTGCATATGCTTATGAGCATATAAAGCATAAGAAGAAGCATTGTTGGGATTTTCCCATCTCACTGGGCCCATATACCCTACAAGATATGAAGGTCTACAAATCATTGGCCTTAAAATGGGATGAATGCCCTCTGTAGCTCTAAAAGGTAGTGTGGGCTCGCTTCGACCCTATAGGCACATAAAGTCATATTATTGGAAATTTTTACATTCATGAACCAAGCTTGGAGGATCACTGGATGAACTGTATAGATGACCACAAGGTTAGAATCTGGGATTATTGTAGAATTCCTCTTTCCCTAGAAAAGGAAGTATTGAAGACTCAAATTCCCCAAAAGGTTTGGGAATATGATTCAGACAAGGTCCTAGAAGCCATCTATATAGATGACAAGATATATGACAGGCCTATCATCAATGTGGAGATTGATAAGGATGAAAATGATGATATCAATTTTTGGGCAAGGCATGTATTAAGAACCACAGAGAAATGGATTAAGAGGCCCTACAAAATGAGCTTGATACCTGTTAAAACATTGATGGAGCCACCCAAGAAAGTAGATAAGCAGCGAGGGGAGAAATCTATTGTCCCCAAGTATAAAAAGGCACCACCTCAAAACCCAGGGACAGTATACGGTCATGAACGACCAGTGAAATATGGTTCCAAACTAAGACATAAGAAGACAAGGATGATAGAGCAGATAGATCCTCCAGTAGAGGTATCGCAGGCTCCCTCAAGTGAAGGTCCATCCACCTCTGGCCAATCTCCTCCAACCACTAAAAAGGGGAAGAAGACATATCAGAGAAAAAGAAATTCAGTATTTCCACAACTAGAAACCATGCAAGAAGATCTAGAAGGGGAAGAAAAGGAGGAAGATGTGCAACTAGTCAGGAGGACTAGGACATAGAGAAGGAAAGAGAAAAAAACCACCAGGAAACATCAGGAGAATCTGAAAGAATAGGATAATCCTTTGGATGCCTTAGGGTTAGATGAGTTTCAAATATCTAATTTTGAGGGTTTAGAGGGATTTTCAAATCAAGGGAAAGATATTCCAGGATATGATATGGGATCCACATCCATCTTTCAACCCCAAGTGACTCTCACTCCACCTCCGACCCAGTTCACTTATTCCTCAGTAAATGTGTCCACTAAAGAGATAAGCTCCAGTCCAGCCCAAGGGCCTTAGACCTAGGATACTGGGGTAGCACAGGACATAGCAACAGACAAGGCGGTAGAAGAGAGTTTAGTTTCTACTCCACCACCTCAAAACCCTATGCCACCAACTTCTCTATCACCTCTGATTCCTACTCCACCACTATCATTCCTAGCCCTAACACCAACTCCACCCCCTTCTATTTCTACTTCCACATCCCCCATCCTATTTCCAACTCACAACCCTACTCCACCATTATCATTCCCTTTGCCTTGCTCCACCCTAACCCCCCAAAGGACAGTAAGTATGAAAGAGGTATCACCCTTCCAAACCACGCTAGAGGCCATGACTGGTTTTATTTTAGAAGTACCGAGCAATTTAGTAGAGGATGGAGGCCAAAACAAAGAAGAGGAAGGTAGAACAATGGAAGAAGGTAAGGCAGAAGGAGAAATGGGAGAAGAAGAAACACAAGGGGAAGGGATGGATGTAGGAGGAGATAAATAAGGAAAGGCATGGGAGAAAGAGGTAGAGAGAGGAGTAACCTCAGGGTCTCAAAACTTAGTGCCCAACCTCTTTGTTAACCCATATGAGCTAGTGACTGCATCTGGTAAACCTACTTGGTTCACCAAAGAAATCCAGCTTAAGAGAAGGACTTATACCGATGAGGTAGAAGGGGAAGAAAAAAACATGGCATTTGTAGGGAAAGCCTTCAAACAAATGAAAATTAGTGTGTCTGCAAGGACCGTATCTTATGTCATGCAAGATACTAGAGGTCACTGGATGACACAGATAGAAATTCCTCCTGTGAGCACCTCTCAAACATCAGCCCCATCACAAGACTACACATTTAAGGAGGTGGACTTGGGAGAACTCACTAGAGAAGGGAGAAAGACACTAGAAGCCTTAGGGCTCAAGCATGCTCTAGGGTCCACAAGTAAAGATGAAGAAACCATAAATTCATTGATGAAGCAAAATGAGGCCTTGAAAAGGTACATTCACAAGCCGGTAGGTCCTATTGACCCAAACTACCCAGAGGCTTCATTACAGGCTATGCTAGACAAAGGGGTTACACCAAATTTGTTGGCAGGATCAACCCCCTCCTTCATCTAATCCAGTGTAGATTGGAGGAATGATTTCAAGAAATTTGGAGAGAAATCCATCAGGCTGGTATTCATGCCATACAAGAATATCTTGGTTGAGGCTAATATGTTGATTGATCTAGTGGAGAATGAGGGTGGTCTAGATTCTAAAATAAGAAAATGGCAGGCAGCTCTTCGAGACTTGGAAGTGATCTAGAAACAATGTTTCCAGATTCTGGTTAAAATATATGAGGGAGAGAAATTGGACAAATTCAAGGCATGGACCAAACAAATATCTAAGACAATCAAGGTCTACAATAAATATTTGGCCTCCATAGCGGGAAAGCGCAAGGAAGTTGTAGAATGGATAAAAGAGATGGATGTCTTCTTTATAGGGATTGGCCTCAACTTGTATAGGGACCAAGATAAACTTACCCTACAGTCGTCAAAGGAGGTGGTTCAACAATTCAAGGATATTCTAGCAAGTGTTAGCACCAAGGAGGCCTTACACTAGATGTTTTATCTAAAATAAGAAATGGAGAGAATGTCTAAGCACGAAGAAGAGATCAAGTTCTTCGCTTCTGAATTGATTATCTTCAGAGAGAAGCAAGAACAAAAGGTGACCAAGGTGAAGAGGAAAGAAATCAACTATGAGGAGGTCTAGGAGATATCACATAGGCTCAGAGCAGCCCATCTAGAGGTCTTTCCTGATTAAAGTCACAAAGTCCACTCGGCAAGTCAATAGGACTATTTTTTTACACTTAGCCATTTTTCTTCCAAGACAAGTTCAGCCTTTTGTCCTTTCAGCATTTTGGCATTTCGGCCTTTCGGCCCTCCTATTTTTTTGGCCTTTCAGCCTTCCATATTTTTCAGCCTTTTCGGCCTCCCAAATATTTTGGCCTTTCGGTCTCCGACAATTCTGAAACCTTAGACTCCTCCGAATTATGCTTAAAACACTTAAAAGTTTTGGGGCACTAAAATTTTCAGAGTAGAGGTCGGGGTCCAAAAATATGGGTGTTTCCAGCGAGGTCATATTTTTGCACACCAGTTGAACTCCATATCAAATTGATGGTCAAATTGAGTTAATTTTTTTGGGACTAAGGGTCCTCCATCAGTCTCCACCGCCAAAAAATCCTCCAGATGAAGATTCCAAGAAAGACTCCTAGAAATCAAGAAGAAGACTCCATGTTTTCAGAAGAAACCCACCTTCTTTTCTCTTTCTCTTCTTGGCGAGTTTGACCCTCCTTGCATGGGAAAACTGATTGTAAATGGATTCAAGAATCCATGCAAGTTATCTAGTATCTGTTAATAGTAGTTTCCTTTCAGCAAAGTTTTAGTTTAACTTATTTTCTTTAATTTGGACTCTTTGATGCCCTAATTTGGGGAATTCAGAGTATACGGTTGGAAAACTCTATATATTGTAATCAAAAATTAGTGTAAAGGGTTGGGTTCCTAATACAATAAAGATATACATTTGGTGCTTCATTCATTGTGTGTGAATTGCTGCTACCTATGAGAAATTATTAAATGTATGCTTGCATTATTCATTATTTTCAGAGAGCCTCTTGTTTATTGTGTTTCGTATTCACGGTTCTTTAGTTGGAGTTTGTTGTTGTTTTCTTACCTTGTTGTGATGAATGCATGGGGGAGATCATCTTTGGGCTTAACGATAAATCTATCACATGGGTGCACACATCTTGGTGGCTTCGCGATCTAAGGGATTTTGAATATCTTGCACGAGTGAATATATTTTGTCTCCAAATGCTTGCATCCATGGGGTAGTGAATTGTGACTTTGTTTGATTTTTACTTCATGGATTTGTTCTAAATCTCCCCATCATTCAATTCGCAAGGAAGAGTTTACAGCAGTTTATGTCCTTAGGATTTCATTTCAGTCATTTGTTTCATTCTCTCGTTACTCTATTCTCCATTACATTTTGTTTCTTTCAATTCTAAAAGTCTTAAAATCTTGGACAATACAAAATTTGCACTTTATTTACCAAACACCCATATGCGTTAGATGGAAAATACCAAAAAGAACTAAAGTGTTTTGCAGTTTGATGTCTTGAACGAACCAGCAAAGGCCTCCTCATGAACATTCACATTTATCTTCAACTGAGTAACCAAGCAGGTTGTGACCCAACCTCGGAGAACCTTGGGAATAACTATGTTATTCTTTCAAGAGATGAAATTGAATCTTGCAATCCTAGCAAGTTGGCTTGTGTCAAAACAACGCTTAACAGGTATCCTAAAGAGTCATATTTTTCACTAACAACATATACAAATGTATAGTGGTCAAGTTGTTTGGACAATAGAAGAAGTGCCAGTGGTGGAGCTTACTTTTTGGGCTCCCAGTTAGCTACTCGGTCAAGCAAGAAATAGGATTCTATAACGTTATCTAATGTTGAATAAGAGTATATTGTAGCGTCCTCATGTTGCACTCAAGTATTATGGATGAAACAAACTTTGTAGGATATGGGAATTAGTTTTGATGTACCAATTCCTATCATGTGTGGCAATACCAGTGTCATAAGTATGTCAAAGAATCCAATAATACATTGCAGAACAAAACATATTGACATCATATATCACTTTATCAAAGAAAAGGTTGAATAAGGTGTAGTAAATTTGGAGTATGTACCCACAAAGGAGAAAATTGAAAACATATTCACCAAACCTTTATGAAAATAAACTTTTGTGCATCTAAGAGGGAAGTTGGGGGTTCTGCCCCTTCCTAGTGTTTACTAGTTTAACCGATGTGTGCATTGATCTCATACTTTAATAGCTATATCTTTTTGGATCGGTGCTTGGAGGCTTCCTCTCAGGGTGAGAAGAGTATTTTAGTAAGTGGGATTTTTTCATGGCCCTTGTCATTGTTGTCAAAGGGAGAGAGTATTCTTGGTTGTTTTCAAATATCTATTATGTACTTTGTCATTGATGAATATTTCCATCAATTACAAAGGGAGAGTATATTAGAATGTGAAGTTAATGCTATCCAATGGTGTTATCATTAATGGTTTTCATTGATGTCAACATACTCATTATTTTATCTTCTAATATATAACTTACTATGTGACACAGTAATGTATCGGTTGATGTACACTGATAGTATTGTGTATTGGTTGGTGTGCTTGGCATGTTCACCGATAGCTTGTGGTTCTTGGAATCTACATTGTGGTATATTGTATGTTTTGGTTTGATCCTATCTAGATTTTTTTCAGTCCCAACTATGGTATTGTAATGTTTTGCTTGTATCTGTTGGAACCAAGTACCTAGGAGAAGGTGTTGTGTATTTTCCCAAAGCATGGTGTGTTGTATCGATAGAGGTGGTCCTCATTTCATTCCTTCCCACCATGAGCATGTTTTGTTGTGACCTATTTCAAATTCATGTGGTCGACTTGGTGGATCTCATGGTTTTCTATAAGGCATGGACATAAGCGAGTACTAAAATATACAAATGTATGCATGTGTGGCTTATGTGAATTATATGTGAAAGAGATTTGTGTTCGTACATAGTAGTATATAGATCTTAGAGGTGGATTCTATCTCTTTACATATCTTCTAGAAGTGAGCACTTGTGTATCAGTAGTGAGCCCTTGTGTATTGGCAGTGAGCCTCTTTATATCGGTAGTTAGCCGACCAGAAGTGATCCTTCTTATAGTGAGCATTTTTGGCAGTGAGCCCTTGTATCAAATCACCTTTTGATATCACCTTAACAGGTCTTTTTACATTTCATGGGAATTAGTTTCTTCGTGGTTTTTCCCATCATGGGTTTTCCACATAAAATATGGTGTTCTCTATTTTGGTATTCCTATATATTTCATGCTTATTGTGGATGTTTAATGTGCTAAACTGAGAAATCTTAAGTTGTTATTGGAACTATTTAAGTGTTAACCGACAAAGAGAAATTTTTTAATAGTTGTGTGGGAATAATTGATTCACCCCATTCTCAGTTATTCAGCTTGTTCAACACTTATTAGATTTCCAAGGGACATGCATGAAAATTTATGGATTCAACTATGTATAAATTTTTGTATCAATATTTTAGATAACACTTCATGATTCATCATCAATATTTAAGAGAACAACTACATAATATATATAAATTTTGAAGACCCAAATTGAATAAATAGAGGTGAGAGGTAGAAAGGTGAAGGCAAAGATAATTCAAGGTTGAAAAATAAATTGAAGAGAAAAAAGAGGGGGGGAGAGGACTAGAGGGAACCCTGATGCTTAAGGATTAGAAGGTCAATAACATTATAATTATCTTAAATTACGTGGAAGATATAATAAAATATTGGGTGTTGAGATAATACCCCATCAAGAGGTTATATGTGCAAAAGTAATGTGAGTGAGCTCTCAAAAGAAAAGAAGTGAAGAAAAATTCGAATAGAATATGAAAATAATAGAATAAAAATATATGAATAGGGAAATGGATGTAAGAAAAGTGAAGTGAGGTGAAAGATATGATGTGGGTAAGGACCCGTTTGTTTCGTGGAATTTGTCCATTTTGGAATCGCCAATTCTGGAATCCTGCTATTCTCAAAATGAATTCTAGAATATGGGCTTGTCCTATTTGGTTCACCTGGAAGATGACTGAGAAGATGCAGATTCTGCATTTGGTTCCACAAAACTGGAATTGGAATTGGAGTTTTGTTTTTGCACACACACACACACACACACGTGTATATATATACATACACGCATGTATATATACACACATACACATATATATACACACATGTGTGTGTATACATACACACATATGTATATATACACACACATGTGTATATACACACACACACAGATATATATACACATGTGTGTATATATACATGCATATATATACACATACACATGTGTGTATATATACAAACATACACACGTGTATATATACACATATATACACATAAACACATGTGTATATACACACACATGTATAAACAGACATGTGTATACACACACACACACATATATATATATATACACATACATGTATGTATATACACATATACACACATGTGTATACACATATACACATACACACATGTGTGTGTATACACACATATATACATATATACACATTTGTGTATATATATACACATATACACATACACACATATGTGTATACACACATGTGTGTATATACATATGTGTATATATATACATGTGTGTATATACATATGAGTGTATATAC
>MU227246.1:1854250-1884722 GCA_018584345.1 Thuja plicata | reverse complement strand
CATACATACTTTACTCCCCCTTTGACATTAATGACAAAGGTGTCAAAATTGTAAGTCTCTAGATACTTACTCCATGTATACATCTAGATAGGCTATCTGCAGATTCTTCATCTCTTGCTGCCAGAATTGTTGTTGTGGACACACTATTCAGTCTTCTTGCCTGCTGGAACTTGTATCTAAGTATCATAGTGAGTATTTTGATGTCATTCTCCTTAATAGGATCAACAGTCATGCTGTGCCTATCACTTCTAGATAAGCAAACTTGTTCAACCTGCTTCTTAACATCCTTACTAGTAGAAAGAACTCGTCCAGTCTTAGGAAGTCTAGTCATTTCATGAATTAGGTCTACAATGATGCGGAAATGAACCTCAGCAATCCAATATAGGTCATCATGTATCCTTCTTAGTTATATCTTAACCCATTCTGGCTCATAGAAGTCGTACATGTTAGAATACTCAAAGATAGGGTTATAAGTGAGATGTGCGTATTCATCCTTGAATGAATAGTCTGGTTTCATCATTGAACCCATAAGAGTTTCTATGTTGTTTTCTCCAACTGTTTCCTTTTTGCAATATATATAAGCGCGGATGTCTTCTACATGTATGAATCCAAGCAGAGTCTTAGAGAATTCTCCTTCAACATCATCTAATATAGACTTGAATGGATGCTTCTTAAAGACAAATCTCTTCCTTTTAGCAATGTCAAATACAACAGGGGTTGTCATACTTACTTGCAACTTGATTAAGTAGGGTTTCACAGCGATTCTGAAATGATACGACTGCTAGGGTTTTGTTACAGTCTTTAATCCATTCACAAACCAACTAATTCCTTAACCTGTAGTGTTTTGATGCTCTATACTCAATTTATCTCTGAATGCTCAATCTCGAATGCAAAGTGAGGTTTTAAAGATCTTTTACCAATTTATAAAAAGGTTTATTCCATTTAATGCCCATTAACATAAAGCGGTTTACAGAGAGATTTTCAAACTTTACTCTGAACGAGGTAAAGGCAATGTGTGTATGCATACAACCTTATTTCGTGATTACATACAGGAATCCATAGGCGCATACTCAGAGGTGAGTATACCAGTCACGCAGGGGTTCAGAGCTAGAATAGCTCCCCCTAAGACCATGAGGGTCAACTATCCAGAAGTAGAAGGTGCGTCCACTGAGGATGCATCTACTACCTTGTTCTCTTCATTATCCTTCTTTACTTCAACCCATATTTTTTCTGAATTATCTTTAGCTTGCACAAACTTAACTTCTCTTGATTCTTCAAATAGAGACTTTTTAGGATTCTCTTGACCTTGTGTTCTTGACCTGCAAAACCTTGAGATGTGTCCAGTTTTTCCACATAAGTGACAAATGATAGGAGGTCTGATGTTTTTATTCATCAAGCTGCACTACTTGGCTGTGTGTCCATTGTAATTACATATTTGACATGTAATGTTCTGCAAGTTTCTTTGAGGTTGATTTCTCTTATTGTATTTAGTTTGATTCCTTTGGTTCAGTTGTGACTGATTTCTTTGATTTGTCTTGCAATGAATAGCCCTATGACCAAACTTATTACAGGAATAACAGTAACCATTGAAGGGTCTTACATCCTTACAATCTCTTGCCAGGTGTCCATGCTTGTTACAGGCATAGCAAGTACGGTTAACTGCCTTGTGCTTATCTTTTGGTGGTTCTGCTTTAGTCTCTTCATGATTATCAATTTTCTTTTCTTCTGCAGATTTTGTTTGAGATTTCTTTCTTTCTTGTAGTGAATTGATCTCAATTTGAGCTATACTGTATCCCATACCATTGGTATCACCTTTTAGTTTCTGTGCATAAATTTGTGATTGAATTAGATCAGAACTTGTGTGTAGTTTATCAATCTTGTCTTTTGCTCCTGATAATTCAGATTCAATCTTATTCTTGATGTTTTCCAACTCCAATATTTTCATATTAGCTTGCATAAGTTCTTCATCTAGTTGTTTAATTTTTTTGGTCTTCTCTTCAATGGTTGTTAAGCTATCTGTAAGTTGTTCATTCAGATCTTCAATTTTGTCTTTTAAGGACATGTTCTCTTCATTCAGTTTCTTGACCATTTTTCCCAAATCATTGGTAGAGCAATCTTTCAGATCTTTCCTTAATTTCTTGATAAGAATTTGAGAGCCATCAACCTTTAGTTTTAGTTCTTCATTTTCTTTCTCAGATCTGTCAAGATCTTCAAGAGCTGCTTCAAGATTCTTTATCAGATGTTTTAATTTTTTTGAATCCATGATCTCCTCAAGTGGTTAAACTTTCTTTCAGAGGACCAGAGCTCTGTTACCAATTGTTGGAAACACTGAGAGGGGGGGGTGAATCAGTGTTTAACTATTTATTCTATTTCAGTAACTTTAAACATAAATCAGATATATATCAATTGAAGCTTAACACAAGAACACATAACACATGATATGATTATGGGGAAAGCTTGATTAGAGGAAAACCCCAGTGGGAATTAGTACCCACAAATATTGCACTAGTATAATGAACATGTTAAAGTTCTTTTGCCCTGTTAGGAGCAGTCTTTACAATGCAAGTACAAAGACCTGGTTAAAGGCCTGACCCTGTTAGGAGTCTTTACAAAAAACCCTGTTATGGGTGAGGACTCATTGTCCAAGAGCTCAATGCTCAATGAGAAAGATGGCTACAACCTCCTGAGAATAGATATGCACTATATCCAAAAGTGGACTGTTGTATATGACACAGATGTCTGATCAGTTCAAGTTATGTGTTTATTCTCTTATCTTCTTTAAGGGCTCTTTCTCATAATCACATCTTTATACTGTTCTTCTATATCTCTGCTCTACATCTTTCTTTGACACTTGTAATATACCTTTACATTGCATATATATATATATATATATATGCCTAAATAGACACGACTATAAACAATACCTTAGTCGGCCCAAAAACAACATTCACAATGCTTCCAAACAAATTGGCTTAAGCATGTTTACAATAATGTTTAATACATGATTAAAAACTTATTAAAATAGGCGCTTAGCCTTTACACAACAAAAGATTACACGCTAATCAAAAACTGAAGTCGGCTCCATACTCTATATTCTGAACTGCTAGTGTACTTGTTCTTTCTGTAACTTATCTGTACTGACATTCTGTACCATGTGTATATAGGGTAAGCATAAAAACATATCATAGAGCTTATGTATGAAGGCACTTAGTCTGAATCAATCGTATGCACATGCGTTGGTGTTCTGATCATCTGTGTATCTCTGTTCTGTCTTGTCTTCTATACTTAGTCAATTTCCAATGCAAAATTTGTTGTCAAAACTTCATATGACTTTGTTGCCATAATGACAACACAAAATAAGTCATATACTCCCTGGGAGTCAACTTGCCAACACTTCCTTGCTGCTACCTGGTCTGGAGGTCTTGAAGTCATGATTCGAGATGAAAACCACAGCTTCTCTAGGGTTTTTTCTTCAATCTAGAGGAGGCACCTTTGTCTAGAGCATTTTGAGAAAAAATGGACACCGCCATTACGCTCAGAGGGCCCAGGAGATTAACTTTTCATATAAAGTTGGCCATATTTGGCAATAGTAGCTTCTGGCAAAAAATATTTTAAAAAAAAATTAATAAAAGCCCTCTAAAGGGCTCGCTGCGAAGCGCAGCCCACCGCACCACCCAGGCGCCACTCGCGCCCGGCCCCCACTGGCGCCCCGCTTCCACCAGCGCAGCGCCACCTGGGAGCCACTGGAGCACCACCAAGGTGCCGCCGCCACCCGGCCCCCCGCTCGACCACCACCTCCCAGTCGCCACAGGTGACATCACTATTGGAAAAAAAAATTCAACGACTTTTCAAAATTTTCCAGCGGTTTTCTAATTTTTCCAGCGACCAGCGAATATTTTCCAGTAGACAGGCCCATGACGTGCAGATGGCCATCAAATTTTTTCCCGAGGGCTGCGACGATCGTTTGACTATCAAATTTTTTGTCGTGTCTGGTTTTTTCTAGAGAGCTCTTTTTCGGAGGTGCACTTGGTTTTTCGACCATAACTTTTGCATATGGTGTTCGTTTTTGAAAAATAAAATATCATCAGAAAGTTGTTTCTGAGTCGGAGATGATGATGCTGGTCTCATTTTTTGATTTGGTCATTTAAGCTCCTATTTTTGGCATTGAAGTAGAGGCTTCAGTTTCCTCCACCTCTGCATCTGGCGTCCAGGTTTGCTTCTAGTTTTTTTGTGCTTTCTATAGTTGTTTCTTTGGTGTACGGGGGAGAGGATTATATACATTGTGGGGGTGCATTTTCCTTTATGTAATTTACTTCAGAAAAGACCCTTCTGCTTCCGTCTTATTCTTCTCTCAATTTCGGACCCCTTTGTGGCCTGGTTGACACCACACAATTATCACACCTGGAAAGCACACATGACCAGGCTACTTATGTCACATGGCTTATGGTCATGTCTGGATGAGCACCAACCTGTCCTGCAGCACCCTTTTGAGGTTCTTCAGCACATAAACAAAAGGGATGAAGCCATGGGCTTGATTGCACTAAACATTTCTGACAGTCTCATGTTTCACCTGGATGGTTTGACCACTCCTTGGGCTATTTGGGGAAAGTTTGTAGATTTGTTTGGCACAGTGAATGAGTTCTGGGCACTTCAGTTTGATGTAGAGTTGACCACTTTGACTCCTACTAGCTTTCCCACTATGGAGGACTTCTTTATGAAGTTCAAAAATCTGCGTTTAGTTTTGCAGGGTTGTGGGAGGAACAAGACAGATGATGAGTGTATCTTCCTGATACTCTCAAAGTTGAGAGGACAGTATCAGATCTTTTCTTCCACTTTCTACTCCATTATGGCTGCTTTGCGTGCCAGACACACCATGCCTTCTTTTGAGACATTCTGTGATCAGTTGACACGGGAATAGGCAAAGATCCAATAGATGGATGCTTCTGGCTCTTCAAGCCAAGCATTGGTTGCTCAGTCTTCAAAGGGGAAACCAAAACAGAAAGCCAAACCGAAGAAAGATTCAGCAGGCAATGAGTATTCATCCAAACCTACACAGAAACCTGATTCAAAACCTCCAGCTAACCCTTCCAAGGGTAAATCTTCTTCAAAGTCTACTGAGTCTACCTCCAAGACTAAGAAGAAATCAGTTGAGAGATATAGTTTTTGTGGAAAGGATGGACATCTTGTTTCCCAGTTTTGGAAACATTTGGAGGCTTTAGAGGAATCCATGTAGGAGCATCACATTTCTTCTCCTCAGTCCACATCCTCCCCTGCAGGGAAAGTTCATGCTCTTACTGCATGAGAAATGACTTCTGGGCCCACTTGGATTTCAGATTCTGATGCCTCTCACCATATGACTCACACTCAGCAGTTGGTCACCTCACTTGCTCCTTGTGCTACTTCACAGATTATTGTTGGGAACTCATCACATCTTTCAGTTTTGGGTTCTGGTTCTGTTGCATTAGCTAGGGGTTCTCTTCAGTATGTTATGTTTGTCCCTGAAATTTCAATGAACCTATTGTCCATCTATCAGATTTGCCACTCTGGCTCTGGTAAGACAGTTGAGTTCTCACCACATGATGTGATTATTCAGGTCTTACATGATTCTGATTTGATTGTGGCTACTGGGAGTGTTGACTCCACATCTCACCTATATAGATTTGATGGATTTGAGCCTTCTAATGGTACAGGTTCCTGTCTTATAGCACATACAGATTTAGTGAGAAGACTTTGGCATGAGCATTTGGGCCATGTCAATTAAAGATATCTTCAGCAGATGAGCACATAGGCACTTGTTCTTGGGCTTCCACAGATTTCTTGCACTGATGGTGTTTGTCAGGGTTGTGTTCTTGGAAAAAAACATAGGGATCCTTTTCCTCATGGACGAGCTACTCATGCTTTGGCACCATTGGAGTTGATTCATAGTGACCTCATGTCATTTCCTACTCCCTCTTTTTCTGGTGCCAGATATGTGCTTATTTTCATTGATGACTTCTCCAGGCGCACATGGGTGTACTTTTTAAAGTACAAGTCTGATGTCTTTGATTCATTTCGAGTCATTAAGACATTTGTGGAGAAGCAGTCTAGTGTTTCTATTCGGCGGATATGCACAGATAATGGGGGGAGTATGTGAAATAAGCTTTCAGGGATTTTTTCTCTGAACATGGTCTTTAGCATCATTTTTTAGTGCCCTACACCCCTCAGTAGAATGGTGTGGTAGAGAGAAAGAACAGAACACTTCGAGAGATGGCTAATTGTATGATATAGTCCAGGTCCATGGATTCATCTTTTTGGGTAGAGGCAATCAATTGTGGCAACTATATTCAGAATCGGATGCCCCACAAGGTAGTTCAACATATGACTCTTAAGGAGGCTTGGTCACATGTCAAGCCTGATGTATCTTCATTCCAAGTTTTTGGTAGTGAAGCATGGGCATTTGTGCCTGATGCTCAGAGGAGAGCAATGGAGCGAAAGCGCCAACACCTCATTTTTGTTGGCTACTGTGAGGATGTTAAGGCGTACAGGTTGTTTGATCCTAATTCCAGAGAGGTCATGTTTTGACAGGATGTCCAGTTTGATGAGCACCTTCCTACAGTAGATACCCTGCTTCCAGAGTCTACTTCACTTACCACTACTCCCTCATCCCTTCCAATTTATTTTCAGGATGATGAGGACGATGATCTTGGTGATCCCCATTTACCTCCACCATAGGATCCTCCACCGATGCCTAGATGGGCTCGTGTTTCAGTTGAGGCTGCAAGATCTCTAGCTAGTGACCCTTCCACTTCCCATCGCACCCGATCTCATATTACGGGTTCTAGTCTTTTGAGTCATGTTATTTGTGGTGATCCTCAGACATTTGCAGCAGCGACAGGACATACTGAGTGGGACAGTGCTATGGAGGAGGAGTATTCTTCTTTGATGAAGAATCATACTTGGGATCTTTGTTCTCTTCCTAACGGAAGAAAGTTAGTGCGATGCAAGTGGTTGTATCGTACTAAGTTTATTGTTGATGGTTCTATTGATAAGTACAAGGCACATCTTGTTGCGAAGGGTTTTTCACAAGTTGAGGGTATTGATTACACTGAGACATTTACCCCTGTCGCCAAGATAAATTCTATTCGCCTTGTCTTATCCCTTTGCAACTTCTCAGGGATGGCCCATTTTTCAAATGGATGTGAAGAGTGAATTGTTGCACAGTGATCTTACTGAGGAGATTTACATGGAGCAGCCTCAGGGATTTGTGCAAGATTCCTCCTTGGTTTGCAGACTTTGGCGTTCTTTGTATGGTCTCAAACAGGCCCCTCGGGCTTGGTATGAGAAGATGGACTCCTTTCTGCTCTCTACAAGATTCACACGGTGCCATTTCAATCCTACAGTCTACATTCAGCATCTTGAGGATGAGGTTTTGATCCTTGTGCTATATGTTGATGATCTTCTCATCACAGGTAGCTCATCTTCTATGATTCAGGATGTTCAGCGCGCATTGATGGAGCAGTTTGAGATGACTGACCTTGGTCCGTTACACTTCTTTCTTGGTCTGTAGATTTTTCAGTCCTCTGCTGGGATCTTTGTTTACTAATATAAGTATTCTTTTAACATGCTTCGGCGCTTTGACATGCTTGATTGCAAGCCTACTACCACACCTTTTCAGTCGGGTGTTACCTTCTTTACCTCTTTCACTTCGCCTTCAGTGGATCCTACATTGTATCGGCATTTGGTTGGCAGTTTGTTGTACCTGACACACACTCGTCCTGATCTCTCATTTGCAATTGGTCTTGTCTCTCGGTTCTCACATGAGCCTCATGAGAGTCACTGGAAAGCTGCCAAGCATATTTTGAGATACATTCAGGGCACTCTTATGTATGGCATTCATTACACATCAAGGGCTCCTTACATTGTTGGCTTCACTGACTCATATTGGGTTGGTGATGTTGATGATCGGAAGTCTACTTATGGCTTTGTCTTTTGTCTTGGCTTTGGTCCTATCACATGGTCGTGCAAGAAGTAGAATGCTAGTACACTTTCATCTACAGAGGCTAAGTACAGAGCTGCAGTTCATGCTAGTCAGGAGATTTTATGGCTTCGGTAGTTGATGACTAAGTTTGGTTTTCCTCTTGATTGTCCCACTATTCTGTGGTGCGATTATCAGAGTGTTATTCACATTTCCCGCAACCCGGTGGAGCATCAGTGCACTAAACACATTGAGCTTCATATGCATTTCATCCGTCAGCAGATTCAAGATGGTGTTCTCTCTTTGGATTACATTCCCACTAACGTGCAGGTTGCTGACATCTTCACCAAACCTTGTGCATCTCTGCACTATCTTCAGTTGTGTTCTATGCTTGGGGTGACGGAAGTTGTCCTTGGGGGGTCTTGTTGAGGCCTTCCTTCCTTCATATTTTTTTCAACATGTTTGTTCTATCTCTTTTTGGAGAGGGGTTTTTCCCACTGGGTTTTCTCCTTTATCTCCATTTTACAGAGATTTCCTTGTTTTGGGTACTTGATCAGGCCTTGTTGTCTGGACCCATTTTCCTGCTTTCATAGCTTTGCTAGGTTAGCTTACCTCCTGAGCTTCGCTTAAGGGGGGGTGTTAGAGTAATTATTTGTTTACACTTATTAATTAGATCACTTTGATTTATTTATTAAGTTGTCTATTACTCTATTTTACTTAAGTTGTCTCTTAGGTGCATATAATTAATATTTTATATTAATTATTATGCGCAACCTAGCTTTTTACCTTTTTAGGGTTTTGTTCACCTTATAGGTTGAACTCTTGTAATTATTGTTCATTATCTTGGAATACAATTTCTTTCACACCGCTGAGATTTTCCAAGGCTTTGCTTTTTGTCTCTTTGGCTTCCTTTCAGCAACAGGTTATTTGCATGCAAGTGTTCTTGGCGAACTGTGAAGTTGGTTTTCTCAACTTCTACAATAAGGACAATGCAAGGGAATTGGTTGACTTATGACCTAGGGATAATAAGGACAAATGAGCTAATAGGAAGAAGACAAATGCAATGATAAGGTGATGAATGACTTAGGATGTAAATGCAAAGGAAAATGAGGCAACTATGCAAGGAAATGAGGACTATGACAAGTACAATGCAAGGAAAATGAAGACCGTGATAAAGATAATGCAAGGCAAATGAGGACTAATACTAAGGACTTCAACCTAAGAAGACACCTAAGGTTGAAACAAGATTCCAATATTCTCAATGGTTTTGAATCTCCATGTTTGAAAGGTTTTGATTTTGGACAATGTTTGAGATTTTGGAAAATGTTTGAAAGTTTGAGCGAGGTGTTTGAATAATGCAATTTGTTTAACATTCACACAAGACACATCAAGCAGAATGGTTGTTTTTTACTTTCACAAAATAAAATCACATTCAAAGATATGACCTAGGCTTTGGAAAGGACAATACTTGTTGAATCCCCTTGCAATAAAATACCACTTTCAACTGGATAGATAGATGCTTGGTGGCACTAGCTCCCCCTTACATGACACACACTTCTCGGGCACACCAAACTTTGAATTTCTAAAGACCCAGAGATCTCAAGAAATTCTTTATCACAATTTGAAGAGTACGTGAGGGGTATCTTCAGGATGTGTGTATCATAGTCCCTAAGTGAACAAGTAGAAGAATTTTTGTCACTAAAAGAATTGGTTTCTAGTCAAAATTTAACTGTCACCTTATGAAATTCCAACAAGCCACTTAATTCTCTAACAAATCCTACTAGGGGTTTAATAAACTCAAGGTACATCCCCTTTCAAACTGGCATTGTACGGTAAGCACTAATACCAGCTAGACTTGGCTTTGGCCTTATCCTTCATTTATATAGAAAACCAAATTGAAAGCCCGCTTGAGGTCGTTCCCTTAGGGTGAGTGCCTCTTTTCCCACCAAGGTAGGCCTCTCTACTTGGGTTATATTCTAAACAAAACTATGTTGAAGCACCAAACACACCAAGAAGAGTTCATTGACCTTACGAAATTAAAGTTTTCTCTAATCTAATAAAATCAAACACAAGTTTTTGAAAGAACAAAAGGTCTTTTCCATACATCTTGCAACAAAATCATTAGTATTTGTTCTTCATCCCACAATTTCCAAAGCACTGCACAAAAGATTAGTAACACGGAAAATTTGAATCTTGACAAAAATCATGAACCATGGAAAAAAGAAACAAAGAATCCAAGCTAAAACTAATTATACCTTCCCAATTGTGCAACACTTATCCCAACTATGCAACACTTCTCCTAAGTGCGCAAAAAGAAATGTCCAACTACATAGAAACCTACACCAAGTGTGCAAAAACTGACACACTTGCGCAATAGAACAGACCAAGCACACAAAATTATTTCTAAGTGCACAAAAATAGTGACAGAGTGCATGTTTATAACCATATTTGATCTAAACTCCATAATTTGGTTAAAATTGAACCCCTACTTAGATCTATCTAAAAGATTTGTGGTTCATTCTGCCATCCTAGTTAAACTATGTGGAAATTTGTCACCAATTGAGCATCCAAGTTAAACTAGATGAGAATTTGTGTTCGTTTTAAACCCCAAATGAAAGTGTATCATTCATTTTAAGCGCAAATGAAAGTGTAAGGTTCATTTTAAGTCATTGTATTGACAACTAATCATCAACAAACTTGCATGTATGAACAAAATGAAGACATGTCCTAAAATGAAACCAAATCTATCCATGTGCGCAGATCCTAGGTCTAACTACGCAAAAATAATTGTAAGTGCGCAAGAGGAATATCTAAGTGTGCATCAAAAGTGTCTAAATGTGCGGAACAACTCCCAACTGCACATGAGAAGCCTCCAAGTGCACAAAGACTGGACCTGTACCTACAAACACATCAAAACCCCAAAATTAGATTAGTATATAAGCACGTTTTCATGTTGAGTTCATCGAATGTCGAGTGGGAAATTGGAACATCATAAATATGCATGAATAAGGCAGCCACAAAGCCTAATTAAACATGCAAACTATATTCCTAATCAAACCATTTAAGCCATTGAGACAAAGTGCATAGACATATGAAAAAAAAAATCAAACACTCTCTCAGTGTAGTTTCAATGTTCTTTCTTTCTTCTCCAAATATTGATATGTTGCTCTCATTTTGACAAAATGTACTTATAATGAAAGCAATTGCAAGAGGACAATAATGATGGCAGGAGTACTCAAAATTATTGTTGGAAAACTAGAGAAAGTAAGTCCAATTTACGGGATTTTGGGACTCAAATGGACAGACAATATCAAAACTCAATTGAAGGCTATGATTGCATTTGAAAACTCAAAAAATGGCAATTAACATGTTTATGACAAATTGAAGTTGTGCATTTGGAAAATGACAACTTTTATAACAAACTATGACAAGATTAAATGCCCAATTTGGAAATGCATAACTTAAGGGGAAATTGTGAAGCTAAATTAGTGGGTGGAAGGTGATAGGAGTGAAAGAAGGAATGAAGGCTAAATTAGTTGGTGGAAGTTGAAATTAAGGAATGGAAGCCCAAATAGTGGAAATGAGAAATGGAGGAAATTTAAATTATTCAAATTTATTATTCTCTCACATTTAAGAAATTAGACAATTAATTAATTGTGAGACAATTTATTTATCATGACATAGGACTTAGGGAAAATGGTGAATTAATGGTTGTTCACCCTTTTAGGATTAATTAATTGCCAAAATCATCAAATCGAACATGGTGGTCAAATTGATTAGACACGATAAAGATTAGGAGATGAATATTAGTGATTAATTAAGTAATATTCATTATCTAATTAACGGAGAATGGCACGATATCGACAAACGCTGAAGATCGCATGCGCAACATGGAAGAACAATTAGATCAATGGCGATACAATTTTAAAAGCAACGCTAAGATATTAAAAGTGGCACCGCAAGCGTTAACCATTTTTTAGAATCTACAAAAGGAAGAAAACTCATGGATATTTGGTGGATGAGGGTATAATTTAAGATAGTGGATTTTCATTTATTTCATATGGTTCATATAAGTTTTTTTACCATGATACTTGTCCAAGGTGTGATTGAAAGTGGTTTTCATTAATAGCTAATTTTTATTTTCATTATTTTTTATTTTTTATTTTAGAAATTTGTTATTTTCTATAAAAGGATATTCCTCAAATCAAGAATTAAAGTTCTTGAGTTGTATGATATTGATAGGTTTATTGAGATTGTGGTCCTTGGGAGTAGCTAGTTGAAGTAGCCAATGACAATAATTATGTTATGCAAAGTATTCCATTATGGGCCAATGATAGCCTATTCTCAAGAGCATTTTGTGTCATGTCCCCTTTTTAATTAATTTATTATAAAGAGACATAATCCCATTCCAAATATTTTCCTTGGTCTAAGGTATGAAAATTGGTAAATAATCACATTTAAAACTTAATTATTTGGATCTGAATCGTTTATTATTTCTCATTTTTTATTGAAAAGGGGTCGTTAAATAATTATTTTAAAATTATTAATTTGCATATTTTATTAAGGAAGGGCATGGAATTTCTTATAAGGAGGTCTTTAACCTTTGGATTAGATGACAATTAAATTTTATTTATTTTTTTGGTAAAAGTGGCTAGGCCGCGAAATATTTTATTAATAATAGTGAAAAGTTTGCAAACCTAGTTCAGGTGGGCATACCGGCAAGAAAGAACCAGGAAGAAAACCTTCGGTTGTAGCCCATACAGATAAATTGATATAGTAACATATTCGTCTACCCAAATCGAGCCAAAAAGAGATCCCCACCTGAAAATGTACCCAAACCTAACAAAAAAACCCAAACGAGAACTTTGAAATAATGCCAAAGAATTCATGCAGTCCCTATTAGCCCATTACATCCAAGAAGACCCATCGGAGAGAAAGGGGGGAGAAGAAGAAGGGGACCCAAGGGATGTAGATGTCGATGTTGAAGAAATTTGTATCTCATCCACCTACCAAAGGTAAATAGTTGATCCTCCCTACATAGTGCAAGAATTTGAAGGGGATTACACACCCAGAGTGGCGCACCTGCACAGAGAGAAACTCTACCCTTGGCTAAAATCCATATTAGTACCACTGATATAGAAAAACTAAAAACCATGAAGAAAGAATATAATCTGAGACACACACATATATCAGAAGTAAAAAAAGAACAGTTAAGAATATGATAAATTGGCATGGTAAGTTAGCCTCAAATAATAGTATCAAGATTATACCAAATGTGACAAAGAATTCATATCCACTTCCTGAAGCGAGAATGGGTCATCAATCGCCTGCAACCATATTTGCCTCTCTGAAACAGTGTTTAAGCTCAAAGGATTGAAAAGATGTTAATATTTTGAGGACCAAATCCAGGTTGGGAATTCAAAAAAATTGTAATATACAAATTAATTTAGCTTTGATTATCTTTTTATAATTTTAACAATATAGATAGTTTCTATGTTTGGCTCTCATTTTATCATCCTAATATATTGCATTTCATTGTCTCAACCATGATTTGCAAGGCTTGGGCATTGTCAATTCATGGTTTCAATACATAGTCTTCATACATATATTTACACTACATTTTATATTACTTTGTTTCATTTTATGTATGTTGCATTTGACATTTTCTATGTTATGTCAAGCACAAATAAGAATATAAAATGTTTCAATATTGCATGGATATAATGATTGTCTATACGTCACTTCACGTCCACAATTCAATCTCTTTGTTTACTTTTATTGTAGAACTTGCATCTTTTTTTCATTCTATATGGTTGCACGCTAACCATTGATCAAATTCATGTAATGTTTGTTCTTAGTTTCTTTGGTCATTTCACTTACAGTTTAGTCTCTCTTTTATACCAGCTTGTCACTCTAAACATGTTTTGTATCATTTGAACATGTTTAAACACTTTCAAGACCTTGCTTGCATTCTTGGATGGCTCATGATCTAAATGTGTTGTGTTGCCAATCTTTTTATTATTATTTCAAGGTAATTTTCTGAACAAATTACTTCTCAATTGTTCTCCAATATAAATCTAACTAGTTTGGATTCATTATATCATTTTCTCGTTCCTCATAATCTTGTTGACACCCCCTCCCCTTGTTTTGATCGCACTCACATTTTCCTTGTTTTGATAGCACTCGTGTTCACACTATAAACATTGTAATGATATTTTGGCTACGCTGAGAAGTTTTACAACTTTCAAAACTTTGCTCGTTTCTTGTTGTCTTGACTATTCCTATTCTAATTCTTGAACATGCCAACCTAGCTTAAGTTTTATTTGTTGTGCACTCATTTGCTCCCCGCCCATACTTTAACATTGATTTTGGGCTGATTTAAGGCAGTTTCATCATCTTTCTTTTATCAAATATTTAGTATTATGTAAGTATTTATGCCCTCAACCCATTTAATTGTGTTTTGCATGCCCTAGACTTTTTCATTTGTTGTTACTAATATTTTAAAGCCGGTTTGCATTGCATCAGACAAGCGTACATTGTCAATACATAGTGCACGCATTGTTCAGCACTTGTTATCTAGTTACTCTTTGCTTTCAATTAGTGTAAATCATGTGCGATAGGTTAGAAGCTTCATTTTTAGTCTAGATATATCTTGGAGATTTTAGAGTTCTCTTGAGCTATCTTGCAATGCTTCTTATCATATTTGTTATAAAAATTTAAATATACCAAAAAGAATTAAACGTGTCATCCTTCAATATCAATTGCACAATTAGATTTAAAGCCTGTTTACTATTTGAATAAACTTGAGCTAGTTCATTCAGAGTGTACTTTTCACAATTTCATCTTTGTTAGAAAAGATTGCTTGTAGCTACTTATAAATTCATTTATATACTTTGTGAAGTAGGTTTATTTGGTTTCTATGAATTTGTCTTTACTCTTCAAATAATTGGATTAGGTTAAGTAAGGCACATGCTACTCCACCCACAAGTTACTTTTCCATGTTTTTCTTCTGCTGCTAGTCTCACCTTCCTAGTTTGTAATCTTGTAGGATCATCTTCCCACTCTTCAGACAATGTAGAGCACACATATATACACGGTGATTTAGTATGTGGCTACAGGCAATCTATGTATTAATCATGTACATAACTATAAATTTATATTTGCACATAAGCATATGTCCGCATCATGAAAGTGCAATCTTATATTACATTCAAATGGCCTGTTACCTACAACTTATTGATAAGCATATTTTGCTAAAGGCTACTCCAAATGATGGTACTGCAACCCACGAATTATATGCTAATAAATTTGACCACAGAAAAAAACATGTTTGAGGCTTTTCTTTACCCATTCAAGTCTTCAATAAAAGTTTGTCTGTTCGAGTTTGATGGGCCTTTTTTCTTCTTTCCTCCTTTCTCATTCTTTTCTTTTTCCTTACTCGCTTTCTTTTGCTCATTCTTTTTTGAAGCCTGTGACTTTGAGATCCCAGCCTTTTGGAGGCCCTTTTTCCTCACCATCTTTTCCCGTTCCTCATTCTCCTCCGAAATCTGTGGAGGGCCTACAGCCCTTGGGGAATCCACAGCAATATCTTTATAACTAGGTCGTGCATAATTTACAATTAGTTTTTTGCCATCCAATACCTGAAAAAAAGAACTGAAATTTTTAAAATTACAAATACAACATATCTTTAATGGTGACAAAATATGCATCCTGCTTACTTCCAAAGCATAGGATAAACGCACCTGACCATCCATTTGGTTTACAGCATCATCTGCCTCTGTTTCAGAAGCGAATTGCACAAATGCATACCCTTTTGAGCATTGAGGTTGTGGATTAATCATCACCCTAGCTGCAAGCAAATTTTATGACCATCAGGGTGGTACATATTTTATGAAACAAATTACTTTATGTAGAGGCCAAATGCAAAAGAGTAGACAAGAGCCAAGCTATTGAGTAGAGAAATTGAACAGCAACAGTATGAAATGAATGAGTCATTACTAACATTAGCTCAGTTAACAATAAAATGGAAAAGGCACGCTCTTACCATCAACCACTTCACCATAACGTGAAAATGTATCTTTTAAGACTTGCTCATTTGTGTTCCCAGAAAGCCCTGCAATTCATTTGATTATTATTATTTAATATGAAGAAATCATCATGTCATACAACCTGCCAAAATCCCACATTCCATTTAAGTGTACATCTTCCAACATGCCTCAAATAGAAGTCTACATCTTCAAGGAGATAATTGTTGGAATAAGTTACTATTTGCATTAATTTTCGTAAAAACTAAATCATGTGAATTCTGTGAAGCTTCATGAACACAATCTTGCTCAAAGTCACTCTGATCTTATCAAACAACTGCTAAAGTTTTCTATAGAAATACAGGGCTCCCTTGGTGAGGTAAAAGGTGCTGAGATCCAAGATATTGAGCTTAAAATTTAATAAAACTGCGGGGTATGGATGTTAAAATTAGAAATCTTTCAAATTTTGCATATTTATAATATTTGCAATTTTAAACAACTCATAAATTACTGCATACTGCAATATGCATGGACAATGGCAATGGAAGCAATATGAGAAGCAACAAGCCTAAGAACATTGTTTTCTTCTCATTAAGGAGTTACAACATCAAGTACCACTAATATTCTGCTTCTTGTTGAAACGGATCTGTTATAAATCTTGAAAACAATATATTGAGAACAGCAAATTGTGGGTTTATTTACCCTCAAGTAAGAATGTACCTCTTCTAATTACAACCATATCACACCAAAGTGCCTCACCGATGAGGTCCAACCTTGCATGGCTGAGACGGAGCTTCTACAATAAACTAACAGTTACCTTGAAATCATATCACAAAATGGCTATCTTTTATGTCTCGGGGTCATCAGGGTATAAGATAATGAAGCACTAAAATACTAATTCAAAATACACCAAGAAGAACCATACTAGTTAGAAGACCTTAAGGATTGAAAACTTGATTTCTATAGCTTGGATAGCATAAAAACGATATCGTTGGTTTGATCCCTGAGATTTGCCCTAGATTTTCTTCTTTAAAAGCATTCAGTGAATAACTGAAGGCTTCAATGACTTTTTATGGAAGGTAAATTATAGGGGTAATTCATTAAGCAGTTATGCATACAATGCTTTGCATAAAACAAAAAACATTCAGTGAAGAACTAAAGGCTTCAATAACTTTTTATGGAAGGTAACACGCCCAGATAGTATTAAATTATAGGGGTAATTCACCAAGCAGCCATGCATACAATGCTTTGCATAAAACAAAAAAATAAGAACTTCTAATATCAGAGAAGGGAACAGCCCATGGAAGTCCCGCATTTCCCTTCAGTCAATTACTGCACTAGGAGGTTTACTTCAATATGCTTAAAAAAACTCTAAGAAAGTCTATCCCTTGCCCTTTTTGCATTTATAATAAGTGTACTGCAGAAACTTTGGTGGAGAAAACCGTAAGGAAAAAAATTTCATGGATGGAGCCATACAGAGTAAGTCTATTTTGCACCAGTTTGTGGGAAAAGAATATTTACAGTGGAGGACTTGATTTTAAAGTACAGCATATAGGTTGAATTGACTTCCTTAACTCTCAAGGTTTTCAAAGTTTGAGATAGATTTGGGAATCAGGCAGAAGAAATTTGTAGACAACTACAGAGAGACCCAAAGTACAAGACACAGGACAAGATGCCTCAAAAGGCAAGATTTAAGGGACTGGCCTTTGACCAATGCAAAAAAGAAAAAACTGTAAAAGATATTTAAAATAGTAATTTTAAATTCGCAATGGAATACATATTCCCTTAAAGAATCAGAAAATTCAAGAGATGAATCATTGTATTTTCCATTTCTAGATCAACATGGAATGGAAAGATATATATATATATAGACACACACACACACACACACACACACACACACTGTTGCCCCCTTCGAACGTTCAAATATCATTCCATGTTGATGGTGAAAGACACCATGTAAATTGAGGGGATAAAACCATTATACTGAATCAAACGAGTAATTGACTATAATCATGCTAGAGAGGAGTTAAATCTTGATTAGAGTCAAATGCCTAATTGATGATTATAATTATAATGCTTGATGTCAAATCTATTAGTAGACCCCAATTTCAACACCCTTGGTGGCGTCTAGCTGCAGTTGTGGTAGATGCCAATTGTAGTTATCATACTCAAGAATTAACTGCCTACACCCTATATAATCCTTTGGGGTTGGTTTGGTGGCAAGCATGAATCTTGGATGTCATAGACCACTAAGGATGCTTGATGGGAGCTAGACACTAGTGGCCTTGTGCCTTAACATAGGGTTGTATCCTACCTTGTGACTTTTGCCATGCTCATTTGAGTTGATTAATGCATTTCCTTTTATCACGACGTCATTTACTGATGTACATGATAAATGACTGATGGTAATTGATTGTTGTAGAGGCATGTTAGTCCTTGATATGCTGATGCATTGATGGAGACAAGTGGCAGTTGGATGTGGTTGCCAAGGAGTGGTCTATTCTTGAAGAAATGAAGTCCTTAGTTCTAACATTTTAGAAAGAGAGGCATTTCTTGCATTTGGAGATTCAATGACCATGATATGTACTGTTGCACGTCCCCATCTCCACAATGATCATGGAAGCTACTTGAGGACCTCTCAAGGACTGTACGTGTGTTTGTATATCAATTCATTCTACTGCCTAGGTGCTGCTGGAAAATAAACAGGTTCAATACCAAAGATTGAGTCCAATAAAATAATCAAAAGACAAGATACAAGGCTTGGATAGCTACAAAATAAAAAACCTAAAACTCATATACAAATCTGAAAATTAAGTTGTCTTTCTTCTTAATGATGCCAAAAATCAGCCTGTATATCAGCTTCATAAACCTATCTTATGTGAACTTATTACAGCAATAAATAATGATTAACATAAGCATAAGATATCAGTAATAAGGCATAAATCAGCAACATAAGATCAACACATAACATAAGATTTACATGGAGAAACCCTTGTGGGAAAAACCTCCACTAAGAAGAGAGGCCAAACTTGCATTATCAACAATATATATGTTACAATACAATCGCCTAAATTCTCCTCTTTGCCTCCACCATAGCAGCACCTATGTACATGTGAACAACCTTCTTATCCCTCCCACATGTCCATTATTCCTACAAAGAAACTCTACATTCAACTGTTAAATACCTCTAAAATCTACAACCAAAATGCTGAATTTATAAAATGGCAAAAGCTCCAAAACCACCAATAAAGATGTCCAAAGAAGCCTCTTAATTCCTCACAACCATACCCCTTGGAATGCCTCCATGAAACTTGAAAAGACACCAGTTTTGGCTCCAATACTTTCCCTCCAACTTGGATGCCCATTCTTGCAAGATAAGCATTGCATTAAATGAAATACATGCAGAATACCAAAAGACACATGTCGCTTCTTCCATGCTCTCACTTGGAGAAGCCCATAGGTCACTCATTTGTCCGCTTCCAAATTCATTAAATATCTTATTCTAGACATCCATAATTGGGGAAAACAATATTAAATAATTGTGTTGAGAACCCACTTTTACTGTTGTTATTGGAACTTGATGGAGCCCTGATTTTATAAAATCAGGGCATCCATTTGATTGCCATTTTATTTATCCATATAAGTTCATATTTTATGTTTTCACTATTCTATGCTACAATGATTGGTTAATGCATCTTATTTCCAGAATCTAATTTTATTTTGCTGTTATAGAGTATTTTATATTATGGAGTAGCATTGAATTTATATAAGATGTGTAGATGTCTCTAAGTTGTATGAACTAGAGTTATCCAACTTGGCACAATGGATGTATAAGTTTGCAGCAGGATGGATTTAGAGTTTTATATTAATATGCAGGACATACTGGAATCATATGTTTTACAGGGATAATAAGATCTGTCTTTTTTAAGTTTTTCATTGAAATCAAGTTTTCAGATTCAGCAGATGGCGTTTGATAACTTACAAATGAATATAGCATGATTTGATATAGAAAATGCCAGTGGCAGCCTTGGGTTGATTCCAGTCAATGCTTTTCCAAGTGGAAAGTGAGTAAAATATATACATAGATTTTCAGAACAATACAACAGTCAGTGATGTAGATGTGCATCTCCAGGAGCGCCCATTGTATATGCTGCGAACAGACGTGAGTTTTAGAACCAGATGAATGATTCGATGAAGATTCAGGTGATCTAACGCAAGTTTTCATGCACGATAAATGACATATATACATCCTCAAGTGTAGCTGTTCGAATGCATTCCTGTAACATGAAGAAACGCGGATATTCTCAGACTGGGCCATTGGAGTCTTTTCTGAGATATGAGTGGTGGAATTTATTGTTTTCCTGTTATAATTGAAATGATAAACCGAACACAGGCGTCAAGATTGAGTCTTCTCAATAACATCATTTATATCTGACAGACACATGAACTTGTTATTACCCAGTCACTAATGATTGACGTTGTTTCTACAGGATGAAGATGCGTCGGGAATATAGAAAGCACAGAGATCTTCGAACGTGGCAGATTGGAGTAGATTTTCTAAAGACTGACTTATTGCTTTCAGAAGGATTTACGAAGAAGACAAGAGGAGAATCAGCACAACCCGCACGGTGTAAATCAGATGATGAAACCATAGGATTTGCGGGAGTTAATAAGATTGGAGCAACAACTCATATGTTGTGTGTCTTGTCGGCAATATATGCCCGTGTCTCGCATATAAACAAAGTTCTAAAAGTTTAAAATTCGGTATTCTCATTTATTTTATAACAAATATTAGTTATTTGTTATGAAAAGATGTGGTGCTTGGAAAAGCCACCGACATCCTTTCAGCGTCATATAAATACAAAGTAAAATTCAAGCAAAAAAAAAAGGACGATAACAATTGTTTTTTCCAGACTGGCAAACATTATACTATTTTGAAATAGAAACTTCTTCATTTGGCAAGGATTGAATGTTGAACTAAGCTCACGAATGGTGGATTATCAAATAAATCTTTTATATGCGTTGTGGATCGAATTGCAGTGAATAGATCATCAATGTTGATTGTCTTTGTTACAATTTTATTCCTGGCATAACCAGTAAGCTTATCTATTCTATGTATTTATGCAAAGCTTTCGAGTTGAAAATATAATATAGTTCCATCCTCTATAATTTCTTTCTTTGTATTCTGTAAATAGTTTATTTCCAGATAAATAGATAAGATCTTTTATAGCATTTTGAATTCGGCTACCACAAATATCGTAAAATATCTTAATTGTATCTCGAATCTGTGTCTAGTTTGTCTCCTTTCTTGGGGAGTTAAAGTGCAATCTACACTATTCCAAAATTGTGTAAATATATTTGATCTATCGTATTTGAATTATCAAATTGTTTATAGCTTATATATATATAAATCTTTATAGAGTTGTATGTAATAAACTTATAATTTTGACTCTATTACCCTTTTAGAATCAGGCACTGGTCTTTTCATTATTAGCAATTCATAAGTTGTACGCTGGCAATTATTTCATATCTTTCCTTTGAAGAATTAGTATATTCGTTTATCTCTAATGTTTACAATTACTTTTCTACTCTAAATTATTCATATATTCACATAATCATTTTCCTCGCTTTCAATACAGAATTCGCAAGTTGGAAGCATTATTTTGTGTAGTTATCTTTGAAGTTGCATGGATTGGCAACATTTTCAGCGACTTCCATGTTATTGTGCAAGTTGAATGTCTCCCGTCATCTTGCCATCTAGGATTTTTTCGTTGCATTAATATTCTAACTTATCTTGGATCTAAGTGTCTTGATTCAGAATCAGGTGAACCCGCCTCGGCCCTGCAGAGCCTAAAGCACAGAAGATCAAATCGATTGATCTTGTCATGTTAGCCTTAACCGATTGGATATCCCAGCATCGAGTTGGCAAGACTCGTAGGATTTCAATCTGTGGTTTTGGGAACCAACATATCGGCGACTCTACTAGGGAAAGTTGCAAGTAAACTTTATAAGCTTTTTGTTTTAGACCAGCATAGAGATTTATTTATTTAAGACATTGTGGTGAGTTTTAATAATACAGATTTTATTTAAAATTGATATTTTAATTCAGCATTTAATTCTTTCCCTTTTATTTAAGCATTTAATAGTTGATGTTTTTTAAATTTTGAAAGTTTCTGATTTTGCATTTCCTACATAGAAGTGGATATTAATAATATAATTGAAGGCTTTTAAAATTCATACAATAAAGTTCCTAATTTCTATTAAAGTTCTGATTTTGTTTCAGATTCATATATACAAAGAACTTAAAATCAGATTTTTTGTGGCATATACTCTGCTGTGGTAGAATCCAAAGAAATATTTCTTATTTTCCTTCTATCAAGAAGGTGGCGACTCTACAAATTTGATTCAGTTGTGTTTTGGTAATTCATTTTGTTGTGTTAAGTTTCTATGAACGGAAGAAGATCCCTGCATAAAAAAGAAAACATTTATATGGAATTAAGTCCTAAAAGGAACTTAAGTAAGAATAAAAATATATCTGATATGAATTTCACCGGATATAAGAGGTTTCCTGATAGAGAGAATACTAATTACAATGAAGAAAACTACTTTACAAATACAAACAGTTTGGAGGATAATAGAAACCCCTTTGGTTTTGAGGATAATGAAGAATAGAATCGAGTACTAGATGTAGAAGAGGAAGTAGAAGAGTATGATGAAGAAGAAGAAGCAATATTTAATATGTTTAGTAAATTGTATGAATATGGAGATAAGAATCCCAAGGTGGTTAGAGCTTTAAAGAGGTTCCCTAACGAAAAGTTGGATATATTAGGGATAAAGAGAGATGATCTAAATTTATTACCTAATAATAAGACTAGTGGAGAAAGATCAAAAGAAAAGATGACACCAA
This sequence comes from Thuja plicata, assembly GCA_018584345.1. Lineage (NCBI taxonomy): Eukaryota > Viridiplantae > Streptophyta > Pinopsida > Cupressales > Cupressaceae > Thuja > Thuja plicata. Next base: position 1,861,834 of record MU227246.1, on the reverse strand, counting down.
AAGGAGAGGGGGTGCCAAAATATGATCCTCCACATAGAAAGAGTGCAGATCCAATTTTCAATAGAAATCATGATAATCCATTATTTGAACAGGAAAATAGAGGGAGATATAGAAACAACAATAGCAATGAAAGAGGTGATCCACAAAGACAACCAAATAATGGAGGGAATTATAACCGGAATTACCAAAGGCAGCAAAACATGGGAAACCATTATAATGATGCCCAAAATCACCAAAGTACAAATCACCAAAATATGCGAGGTCAAACGGGAATTGTCACAATATAGGCCAAAGAACAAGAGCTCCTATGGTGATAGAAAGATATAGACAACTTGATTTTGATGGAATAAGAGGATATCCTAATCCAATTTCTAATGATCTAAGAATGGCTATTCCAAAGTTTTTCGGTAATGGAGTTGAGTTTGTTGAGCAACATGTTATTAACCTAAAGAACACTATTGAAGAGTTAGAAGTGGATCACGAAGATGTTTTCATGAAACTTTTTGTGCAATCCTTAACAGAAGACGCGGCGGAATGGTATAGGAGCCTTCTTGACAGATCTATAACTAGATGGTGTGATTTTGCCAATCAATTCATAGAGCGATTTGGGGATCACAATGATACATCTTTTGCTTCACACGAGTTAACAAGCATAAAAAAGAACATGAATGAGTCAGTCTCAGAATTCAACAAAAGATTCAACAAGGTGTTAAACAGAATTCCGAGAGAAATTACACCAGTGGATTCCTTTTTGATTGATTTTTATGTAAGTGCATTCGATAGTAAAACTCACTATGAGATAAGGTCTCATAGGCCTAGTTCTCTGCCACAAGCTTTTAAAATAGCAACAACAATAGAAAATGACAGAAAGGCAACAGGCAGAATAAACAAGAGGGATGATGCAAAGTTATATAATCCTAAGGCTCCAAGAAAGGATGAATTAAAAGAGATTATGGATATGTTACAAGACATAAAAGTAAGGCAAAATAGAAATGAAAGGCCACAATATCAGAGAAATGACAGACCAAGGTTACATGATATGCCTTATAATACAAATTGGAAGGATGGAAATCCAGAGAGACCAAATCAAGTTAAGGACACTCCTGATCCGTTAAGAAAAATCAACATAGTCGAAGACGGGCCGTGGTGCAAATTTTGCAGATTACCCCATACATCTGATCAATGTGTTGTTGCACAGTCTATTCTAGAAGAGGAAGGTCATAAGATGGAAGATCGGCATATTATAAATACTGTGTCGTCTGAGCCTTTTTGGGGTAGAGATGATGAAGATTATTCAGATGAAGAGCACACTTCAGATTCATATTCAAGAGGGATAGATCAACAATATCATGTGCAGCAAGTTTTTTCAGATGAAGAAGCACCTACTTTAAGAGGGCTAACTAATGAAGAAAAGAGAGCTTATCCTATTGCAGCAGTTGAACAGGCAAAGCTCACATATCAGCGAAGGAATAAGACTACAAATACAGATCAGGGTAATCCTGCAGGAATGTTTGTCAAAATTCCACAGCGAGAGGATGCACCAAGAAAGACCAACAATCAAGGTAAACAGGTGGATGTATCACAACCTTCTAAACTATCCAAGCCACCAAATAAGTTGAAATCTGGTAAGCAAGTTTCTAATTGTCATTCTTTTATGAATCATGCATTATCTCAGGTAAAGATTTTTGTTCCGCTAATGGAAATGATGAAATTCCCTGATTACAGGAAGGAGACTGTGAAGATTTTATCTAGTGTAGAAGAATTAAAAGATGAAAAAGATGTAAAGGATAATGATGAACCTCCTATTGTGTACTTAGGAACTACATTGAATAAAAGTCCTAATCAAGTTGATCCTTTCTATTTAACTTTGTTGATTAATGATAAGTTGATTAGAAATTGCATGATTGATTCAGGAGCAGTAGTTAATATTATGTCTGCTAATGTATTGAAAGAGATTGGTTTGAAAGTTGATACACCTTATGGAAAATGTTATGCAATGGATAATAGATCAGTTCCTGTAGTTGGTATTATAAAAGATATTGAATTTAGATTTCCTGTATGTCCTCAAATTGCGTATAGAACTGACATCACTGTTGTAGAAATTCCTGCAAATTATGGTATGTTGTTATCTAGACAATGGTCGAATTTGGTAGGACATGTTCAACTGGATTTATCTTATGCCACCATACCAGTCGATGGAAAAGAAATCAGAATTGAGAGAGAGCCAAGATCTTCTTATTTGGTTGAAGATTTCAATACTGATTCCATGATTAACTTTTGTCAATCAGATATGGATAATTTTCAGGTAAGTATCTCTAAACCAACATTAAAAACTATTGATCCTATTGAAGCACATGTGCAGGACAACCAAGAAGAAATATGGCAAATGTACTTCGACGGGGCATGCAGCAAAGATGGTAATGGGGCGGGTGTTATTTTAATATCACCATCTGGTAAAACTTTCAAATATTCATTTTTGCTGAATTTTGAATGTACAAATAATATCTCTGAGTATGAAGCATTAGTCATTGGATTAAATATTGCAAAAGTATATGGAATTAAGATGCTTTCTGTTATAGGTGATTATGATTTAATTGTCTCTCAAATTAGAAGTAAATTCTCAACAAGGAATCCAAGGTTAAAACAATATAGAAATTATGTTTGGGATTTAATTGAATCATATGATGCATTTTCTATTAAGTGGGTAGATAGATCAAACAATTTTCTTGCTAATCTAAATGGCCAATTTAGTCATTAGACAAAATGACTTTCCACTTGATGAGATTGTGCAAGGTTGAAATGAAGAACAAACCATCAATACTCGATAATGTACAGAACTGACAAGTTTTTGAAGATGATAAGGATCTTCTCAGATTTTTAGCATGTGAAGAGAGCTATGAGGCTCAGAATATGGATTGGAACGGCTATGTGGAAGTTCAAGATAGTAAAGAAGTTTTGTTTGGTAAGGAAGTTGTTCAGCTCAAAACGAATAAGATACCTAAAGGTTTGGTAGCATTAGAAAGGATTTTTGATGAGCAAGAAAGTTTCAAACCTATCAAATCTACTAAAGTTCATAATGATATTGAGAAAATTAATCTTGGAATTGAGAATGCTCCTAAGGATGATTTCATTGGTAAAAAATTATCTTATAAAATAAGATCTGAATTAATTTCTTTATTAAGAAAGTATAGACATGTCTTTGCTTGGAGTTATGATGAATTAAAAGCTTACAGAGAGGATTTGTTTCAGCATGAAATACTTTTGAAACCTGATGCAAAACCCTTTAGGCAAAGACAAAGGCCTATTAATCCAACCTTAGCACCTAAGATGAAGGAGGAGTTAATTAAGCTAAGAGATGCTGGGATCATCAAACCTATTAGGCATTCAACATGGGTTTCTAATCTTGTCCCTGTTAGAAAGAAAAACGGTGACATTAGATTGTGCATTGATTTTAGAAATCTTAATGTGTCATCTCTAAAAGACAACTATGCCTTAACTAATATGGAGATCTTGTTGCAAAAGGTAACTGGAAATGAGTTATTATCCATGATGGATGGATTCTCGGGATACAACCAGGTCAAAGTCAGAGAATCAGAACAGCATAAGACAACATTCACCACGCCTTGGGGTACTTATGCTTATGCCTGGATGCCTTTTGGTTTAACTAACGCAGGGGCTACTTTTCAAAGAGCAATGGATGTTGCTTTTGATGGGTTAATTGATTTCATCTTAGTTATATATCAGGATGACCTTACTGCTTACTCTAAAAAGGAAGAAGACCATTGTAGACACTTAGAAAAAATCTTTAAAAGAGCCCTTGAATATGGAATCTCTTAATCCCAAAAAGTGTCATTTTGGAGTGTTACAGAAGGGAAGCTTTTAGGGCATATTGTATCTAAGGAAGGTGTTAGGATTGATCTAGAAAGAGTGGCTGCAATTGATAATATTCATTTGCCCAAGACAGTAAAAGCTATTCCGCCATTCTTTGGCCAGATCAACTTTGTGAGGAGATTTGTTTCCAACTTTGCAGAAACCATCAAACCAATTGCTAAAATGTTAAAAAAGGGGACAAAGATGACATGGAATAATGAAGCCATAGAGGCATTTGCAGCAATAAAGAAAGCTAATGAAGCCATAGAGACATTTGCAGCAATAAAGAAAGCTATCAAAGAGGCTCCAGTGCTTAAATCTCCTAATTTCAAGAAGCCTTTTCAGATATTTTCCTTTGCATCTTATCATACTATAGCAGCAGTTATGCTTCAGAAAAATGAAGAGGGTCATGAGCAACCAATTGCGTTCTTTAGTAGGTGTCTACAAGCAGTTGAGCTCAACTATGATATTAATGAGAAACAAGCCTATGCTCTTGCCAAAGCAGTTAAATCATTCAAACCATACTTAGTTGGGGCAGAAGTGATTGCATATGTTTCGAACGCTGCAGTTAAAGATATTTTCAGACAATCAAAGACTACTCGGAGGAGATGCAGATGGATAAATCAGATACAAAAGTTCAACATTGATGTTCAGCTCACAAAGTTGGTGAGAGGACAGGGATTGGCCAAACTCATGGCAGAAGCAAATTTAGAGGCAGCACAGGTAAATCAAATTGACCTTGAGCATTATGAGTTTAGTATTGAGAGGTGCCCTTGGTATAGTGATATAATTTACTATTTGAAACATATGAAGTATAATGATAGCTTGAATGATAACCAAAAAGAACTATCAAACTTCAAGCTGCAAAATATGTTTTAATTCAGGGTGACCTATATTGGAAGAATAGAGATGGAGTTTTACTTTTTTGTTTGGATATGTATCAAGCTGAAACCGTTCTTAAGGAAATGCATGAAGGATCTTGTGGTGGTCATTTTTCAGCAAAAACTACAGCACATAAAGTCTTACATGCAGGGTACTATTGGCCACAACTTTTTAAGGATTGTCATACTTATGTGAGAAAGTGTGAAGCTTGTCAGAAGTTCTCTGGACAGCTAAAATATTATGGTGCCCTTCCCCTTAGGACTTTACAAACAGAAGAACCTTTTCAGATGTGGGGAATCAATTTTATTGGAGAAATCAAAGATAAGTCAAGTGGGGGATATAGTTGGATCTTGGTGGCTACCGATTATTTCACAAAATGGGTAGAGGCAATACCTACCAAGCAATCCACAGGCAAGGTTGTGACTAAATTCTTAATGGAAAATATTTTAACCAGGTTTGGAGTCCCTAAAACGACTATTGCAAATAACGGTATGTGCTTCTGGACAAAAGAGTTTTTTTATTTCTGTGGGAAATATGGCATAACCTTATCATATTCATCTCCTTATCACCCACAAGGAAACGGACAAGCTGAGTCTAGCAACAAGAATATTTTGAAGATTATCAGAAGGATGTTGGATAATAATAAGCGTGCTTGGGATTCAAAGTTAAATTTAGCTTTATGGGCTGACAGGATCACAGTGAAGAAATCTACTGGTTTCTCCCCTTTCAACTTGGTTTGTGGCAAGGAAGCAAGACTTCCCCTCAACAACTTACTTTCGGTTTATAAGTTCATCAATGAAGAGCAGTTAGAGGATATCGACTTCATGGAAGAGAGGTTAAATGCATTAGTTGAGCTTGATGAAATCAGGAGATGCGCTCAAGAACAGAACATCACCAAGCAAAAGCTAGTTAAATTCCTTCACGACAAAAGAGCTCAAAACAGATCTTTCAAAGTAGGTGACTGGGTTTTAAAATGGAACGCCAAAAATCAAGAAAAAGGTAAACATGGTAAATTTGAGGCCTTGTGGTTAGGGCCATTTATTATTTCAGAAAAGGCAGGGGAGCATTCTTATTTTTTGCAGGACACCAGTGGTCGAGTGCAGGACTTTCCAATTCATGGGCAGTACTTGAAGCCATTCTTTTCATAAAGATATTTAGGGAGTTTTTCTTTCCTCTTTCCTATCTCTTCATATTTTTGTTCAGGTTTTCTAATATCATTGCATGGACTAATTATTGATTTCGTTTTGTAGGTCTGCTCCGTCCAGAGATAGCTGGGATTCTCATCATGCCCACAAGAGGCATATGTCCTCACCAAGAGCCACTGATGGAGCCCTGATTTTATAAAATCAGGTCATCCATTTGATTGTCATTTATTTATCCATATAAGTTCATAATTTATGTTTTAACTATTCTATGCTACAATGATTGGTTAATGCATCTTATTTCCAGAATCTAATTTTATTTTTCTGTTATACAGTATTTTATATTATGGAGTAGCATTCAATCTATTTAAGAAGGTGTAGATACCTCTAAGTTGTATGAACTAGAGTTATCCAACTTGGCACAATGGATGTATAAGTTTGCAGCAGGATGGATTTAGAGTTTTATATTCATATGCAGGACATACTGGAATCATATGTTTTACAGGGATAATAAGATCTATCTTTTTTAAGTTTTTCATTGAAATCAAGTTTTCAAATTTAGCAGATTGTGTTTGATAACTTACAAATGAATATAGCATGATTTGATATAGAAAATGCCAGTGGCAGCCTTGGGTTGATTCCAGTCAATGCTTTTCCATGTCGAAAGTGAGTAAAATATATACATAGATTTTCAGAACAATACAACAATCAGTGTTGTAGATGTGCATCTTCAGGAGCGCCCATTGTATATGCTGCGAACAAACGTGAGTTTTAGAACCGGAAGAATGATTCGATGAAGATTCAGGTGATCTAACGCAAGTTTTGATGCACGATAAATGACATATATACATCCTCAAGTATAGCTGTTCGAATGCATTCCTGTAACGTGAAGAAACGCATATATTCTCAGACTGGGCCATTGGAGTCTTTTCTGAGATATGAGTGGTGGAATTTATTGTTTTCCTGTTATAATTGAAATGATAAATCGAACACAGGCGTCAAGATTGAGTCTTCTCAATAACATCGTTTATATCTATTGAATTTTAGATCAGAATATGTGACTTTTAATTTTTCTTATATAACCTCAATATATGTGATATATTTAATCACAAGATATATATATTATTACTGATATGATAATAGATATATATAAATATGTTAATATTGATTAACAGCAGATTGAATAAATAAGACTCGCATTGTTTGTTGTATATGCTACTCTTATCAAACAACTAAAGACTATATATATGTATTTGTGAGACATGTCATTATAGAGACATGTCTCCTTGAGGAGACATGACTCTATAATGTCATGTCCCTATAACAAACCCTTACTACCCGATAACACTAATCAGTTATCATAAATACATTACCGTAAGTCATTAACAATTCATTTCAACCTGATAACTCACGGGTGATTTAATATTTGTTCATAGCACCCGATAATATGGTGCGATCATTACTAAGTGCCCAAACATTGATTATTAATACTCAACATTTAATATATTACCCGATATCCACAAAACCGATATTAATCGGTATCTTTGACCAATACACTTTGCGTCGTGTATAACCGATCAAATCGGTATTGCAAATATGATTAGTCAACCCGATAACAATCGGAGTTGACGTTGAACGTATAATATTAATCTTGTTTGGTGTTATCGATTTCTTATAATCGATAAACATA
>MU227246.1:1830682-1851770 GCA_018584345.1 Thuja plicata | reverse complement strand
TAAATAACAATATTATCAATTCAATGATGTTTATTTAATTTAATATTATAAAGAGATAATGTTAAATATGTATATTAATATATATAGTAGTAATGTCCATTATTATCATATATATATATATATATATATATATTAATATAATATTTATTTATTTTCTCATAGTATTATGATCATTTTATCTGATCAAAGCTATAAACATCAACAATATCTGACAGACACATGAACTTGTTATTACCCAGTCACTAATGATTGATGTTGTTTTTGTAGGATGAAGATGTGTCGGGAATATAGGAAGCACAGAGATCTTCGAACGTGGCAGATTGGAGTATATTTTCTGAAGACTGACTTATTGGTTTCAGAAGGATTTACGAAGAAGAATAAGAGGAGAATCGGCACAACCCGCACGGTGTAAATTAGATGATGAAACCATAGGATTTGCGGGAGTTAATAAGATTGGAGCGACAACTCATATGTTGTGTGTCTTGACGGCAATATATGCCCATGTCTCACATATAAACAAAGTTCTGAAAGTTTAAAATTCGGTATTCTCGTTTATTTTATAACAAATATTAGTTATTTGTTATGAAAAGATGTGGTGCTTGGAAAAGCAACCAACATCCTTTCAGCATCATATAAATACAAAGTAAAATTCAAGCAAAAAAAAAGGACGATAACAATTGCTTTTTCGAGACTGGCAAACATTATACTATTTTGAAATAGAAATTTCTTCATTTGGCAAGGATTGAATCTTGAACTAAGCTCATGAATGGTGGATTATCAAATAAATCTTTTATATGCGTTGTGGATCGAATTGTAGTGAATAGATCATCAATGTTGATTGTCTTCATTACAATTGTATTCCTGGCATAACCAGTAAGCTTATCTATTCTATTTATTTATGCAAAGCTTTAAAGTTGAAAATATAATATAGTTACGTCCTCTATAATTTCTTTCTCTGTATTCTGTAAATAGTTTATTTTCAGATAAATAGATAAGATCTTTTATAGCATTTTGAATTCGACTATCACAGATATCGTAAAATATCTTAATTGTTTCTCGAATCTGTGTCTAGTTTGTCTCCTTTCTTGGGGAGTTAAAGTGCAATCTACACTATTTCAAAATTGCGTAAATATATTTGATCTATCGTATTTGAATTATCAAATTGTTTATAGCTTATATATATATAAATCTTTATAGAGTTGTATATAATAAACTTATAATTTTGACTCTATTGCCCTTTTAGAATCGGGCACTGGTCTTTTCATTATTAGCAATTCATAAGTTGTACGCTGGCAATTATTTCATATCTTTCCTTTGAAGAATTAGTATATTCGTTTATCTCTAAAGTTTACAATTACTTTTCTACTCTAAATTATTCATATATTCATATAATCATTTTCCTCGCTTTCAATACAGAATTCACAAGTTTGAAGCATTATTTTGTGTAGTTATCTTTGAAGTTGCATGGATTGGCAACATTTTCTGCGACTTCCATGTTATTGTGCAAGACGAAAGTCTCCCGTCATCTTGCCATCTAGGATTCTTTTGTTGCATTAATATTCTAACTTATCTTCTATAAACATCTTGGATCTAAGTGTCTTGATTCAGGATCAGGTGAACCCGCCTCGGCCCTGCAGAGCCTAAAGCGCAGAAGATCAAATCGATTGATCTTGTCACGTTGGCCTTAACCGACTAGATATCCCAACATCGAGTTGGCAAGACTCGTAGGATTTCAATCTGTGGTTTTGGGAACCAACAGAACCCATTGCCCCTTATGAATGTATTACAAAGAATAGTGAGAATTAAATATTACAAATTAATTTTACAATACATCTTAAGTGCCTACAGACACTTTCCAGGGATGTTGGAACCATGTCATAGGATTTACAAGGTAAATGGCATATTAATCCTAAGATTCTCCCAGTTGACATCTGCATTGTAAATACACCCATAGGAATCACAAACAAGGGAAAACCATTCCTTAGTCATCCATTTACCATTTGAATCTTCATTGTGCTCTCATGCTCTAATAAGACACTTACAAAAGCAACCATGATAACCACCATCAAGCAAAAAATATCCTCACATTCTCCAACATGCCACATATGGAAGAAAATGAACATGCCAAGGTGAACCATATCAAATGTCATTGAGATTTGCACCAATCTCTACATGAGCATAAGCATCAAAATCAAATGATAAACAAAGGCTCTGAGTAACTATCATACTCATACCACCTGGAATAGCAACCACAGTGAATTGCAACTCATCCAAGCTAACCATACCTCAAACCAAGGTATACCAACATAGATAAAACTTAACGCCGTCAACATATAAACTCTAAATCTATAATCAAATCTCTATATATCCAACCTCCTATCTCAAAGCAACATACTAATGAACAAATGACCACAGACAAGGCCAGCTAACAAAGTCTTCATCGCCACTAAAACAATCTTGTGGATATAGACAGTCCACATCTAAGTCATCCCCACTACAAGAAAATGGGTAGCTAATACATAACCTACATAACTCGTAGATCCAAATCCAATGAAACATGCAAACTCATCATCACATCAGTAATCAACAAACCAAAATATCACAGAGGATAATCAGACATATTCAGAAACTCCCACTGCACGAGTAATGTCAAATCTGAAAATAGATCAAAGCATATCAAGTCTATCTCTAGTACACATAGAAGATTGGTTAACTCCTCTATTACATAGTGTCAAGGAAAAATACATTGATCTACAAAACCTGCAACCAAATATGCTGCAATACCTCTCTCACCACTAGTCTCCATAACTCTCCCAAGTTATTCACACTCAACCATGTGAATACAAACATCCAGGAAGAAGAACAAGACCAAAGAGAGAATCTACAGATCAAACCATATCCTTGTCCCACACTAACATGTGCCAAGTTGTGTAATGTAACATCTCTTTCACCATTCTCATAATTGGAAGGATATCAACATTTAACATTCAAATCAATTAAAATGTGCAACATTGTATGTAAACCTCTCATACTTAAGGTAGATCAAACAAACCAACCATTCCCAAACAAAAGGAAATATGCCCAAAGCCACAAACCATTTCCTGTACATATCCAAAGATGTCTTCAAAACAATATCCATAGCTCAAAACCAATATCAAGAAGAAGAATAAAAATCTATAAAACCATGCATCTTCTTCTCAACAAGTCCTCAAAACTATTACACTCAAGACTAGCTCACATAAGATAACAAGAAACAAAATAAACAATGAATCTAATAACCAGGCGGGCAATACCTTTCAGATCATTCATTTGCTGAGTAGACTAAGAGTGGGAAACAAGATTGTCGTGTGCTCACAACACCAAGCAATAAAAGCTTACAACAAATGACTATCTTCTCTTTAAGTCCATAATGGATTTGCATCCATAACCAGGTGTAGGCTCTGTTGGTTCCCAAAACCACAAATTGAAATCCTACGAGTCTTGCCAACTCGATGTTGGGATATCCAATCAGTTATGGCCAACGTAACAAGATCAATCAATTTGACCTTCTGCACTTTTGGCTCTGCAAGGCCAAGGCGGGTGCACCTGATCCTGAATCAAAACACTTAGATCCAAGATGCTTATAGCAGATAAATTAGAATATTTATGCAACAAAAGTTTTCTAAATGGCAAGATAAACATAAGACTTTTAATTTGCACGATAATGCGGAAATCGCCGAAATGACGCCAATCTATGCAACTTCAAAGATAACTTCAGGAAAGTAAATGTTTTAAACTTGTGAATTCTAGATTGAAACAAGAAAAAATGATTATATAAATATAGGAATAATTAGAATGAAGAATAATTATGAATTTCAAAGATAAACGAATATACTAATTCTTCAAAGGAAAGATATGGAATAATTGCCAGCGTACAGATTATGAATTATGAATAAATAAAAGACCAGTGCCAAATTTAAAAGGGCAATAAAGTCAATATTATAGGTTTATTACATACGACTTTATAAAGATTTATGCACTTAAACTATAAATATTTTGATAATCCAAATATGACATCAAATATATTTACGCAATTTTAAATTAGTCTAGATTGCACTTTGGCTCCCTAAGTATGGAGACAAACTAGACACAGATTCGAAAACAATGGCGTATTTCACGATATCTGTGATAATCAAATTTAAAATGCTATGAATGATTTCATCCGAATATTTGAAAAATTAACTATTTATAGAATACGGAGAAAGAAATTATAAAGGACGAAACTATATAATATTTTAACTCTAAAGCTTTGCACAAATAAACAAAATAAATAAGCTTACTGGTTATGTTGAAAACGAAAGTGAAATGAAGACACTCATTACTGATGATCGATCCACTACAATTTGGTTCACAATCGCATATAAAAATTTCAACCAATAATCCAATATGCACGAGCTTTGTTCAACATTCCATACTTGCCAAATGAAGAAGTTTCTATTATAAAATAGTATAATATTTGCCAGTCAGCAAGAATGCCGTATTGTTTCCTTGTTTTTTTTTTGTTCTGTTTTTTACAATCTCTTCTATGTCAGAGAATTGTCAGAGTCTGTCCCCTCTCCTTTTGTTTGATTTTGCATCTAATATTTATATAAAGATGAAAGGATGTCGGTTGCTTTTCCAAGCACCACATCCTTTCATAACAAATAACTAATATTTGTTAATTTATAAGTTGATGAGGATACCGAACTTTAAAATTTCAAAATTATTGTTTATGTAAAACACGGGCATATATGCCAATAAGACAAATAACGTTCGAGCTGTCATTGCAATTTCAAAGACTCCCGCAAATTACATGTCTTCATCTTCTCTATTTAAACCGTGCTTGTTATGCCCTTTACACGGACGCAGGATTGTTTCTCGTGTCTCCTTTTATTTGTCGTGCCTCCCTTCTTCAACGACACATGTTCTCTCCTGGCCATATAAGCTCGCAGTCTTCATGCTTCAAATCCACGTGGCTCCTTTGTTTCGATTCACATCCCTGCGCCAGAAAATAATGCCAATCAAACATAAAATATATAAAAATGGTCAAGGTGACAACACATTTTATATTCGAAGGCTTGCACGGAATACGATCACGGGCTCTCTCCATCTTATAAACCGCAACCAATGAACACACTCGATGCTGCATATACGATTTTCGGGTCAAGGTATGATTACCAGAACATATTCACATGAAGCAAATAATCCTTTCCCAACGTAAAGCAAACAAAATATTGAATGGCACCAATCTGCGACTTCTCCTATAGAGGTTATTTTCTGACAATTCATCCATTGATGCTTAACATAATGCATTGATCACAACTTGGATACACCCCTTTAGAATGATGCCTGATTATAACATTTTAATCCCTACTCTCTGAATACATACGACTATCATATCTCCTTTGAATACTACCTCATATAATCCTGATTTACAATCCTAAAAAAAAAAGTCTATAGATGCATATTGTTCCTTTCGAATAGTGTCAAATCTGATACAAATCTCGGATGACTGTTAAAATATAATTTTCTGAATTTTCCATTTCTTATAAAATCTACAAAAAAGGTCCATTACGTATCACTACTTTCATTACTTGATCCAAACACATACGCAGGATATGTCTTATTTTAGTAATCTTTAAACTTTCCCCTCAAGTCTGATGGTTCCTTACGGTATTTGAAAGAATTGTGCTTTGCAGATTCAAAAATCCATGATTTCATGCCAATATGTGATACATAAATATGAGTTATCTTATTGTAATATTCCCCAGTTGCAGTCTGGACATACTCTATCTCACTGTTTAGTGTTATCCCTTAATCTATGTATAGATGAAGGTTTGTACATAAAGACTCATATATCCGTTGTGCTCATGTGCTAATCATCTCTTTCCAAGTTGTAAACAAATTACATTTAATGCAAATATGTCTCAAAAAGTAAGAAAGATTTAACACTTGTTACTCACAACTATACACGCACAGATTCTGGAAACAAATATAGAAATTATTCCATTTTTGTTTTACAAATTAAAGTCTAAAAAAGAAGTATTTCTGGGCATCTGTGTAATGGAGTAATGTTCTAGACGGTGAGTGTTTCTCACACAGTCCCTTGTCTGCTGACGATCCCGCTGGTGTATCACTCCAATTGTAGATTCGGCTCCATGCTTCTTATTTGGTATTGTATAAATTGACTGCAGGCCAGTGACACTGTGGTGAACTATTCCTCTTCGTCTCTTTCCGCAGCCATTCATCCACATATCATGACGTGAAGGTTTTGCATTTTGTTTGTCGTGGTTTTGAAGTTATCCAGCCGCGCGATATAATTTGTCCTGCTATTTCCAATGGATATCGCTGACTCCAGTGCTAACAGATGTTCATGGGCTGGTGATGTGTCATTTAGTACAGCCGTCATTCCATATTCTTTGCGGGGAGTTCCACTATGATTTCCCATGTCACAAGACACCTCCAAACAATAACCAAACAATAACCGCGGCCGAGGCTCTTGGTAAAGTATTTTCGGCTCCTCCCTTGCACTCGCGTCCAAGTTTGTAAAACACAAACTTCCAAAAACATTCAACGTCCCTCTGACAAATTCTCCACTAAGCCAGGCAACCGACGAAAGGAGATTTATTCCTTCATTGCTTCCTATTATTTTCCTCAATTAGTTCCAATAGGCCAGACAGCAGTCCGACGAAAGGAAACAAGTTGTATCTTATTTTACATCCAGTATTTTGAATTATTCTAGCATGTCTTCAATGTGAGATCACGATTCTTTTATTTACAACCAAGGTGGTTGTATCCCATAAGGGAACTGTTCCGAAAGGAACTACTTATTAATAACAAATAACTTTAAAGTTGAAATATAAATTATTTAATATTAATTAATTTGTTCATTAATATTAAATAATTAAATTCCCTTATATTTTAAATAGTCAATTAATGACTATTTGGGGACATGACACTTATACAGAAGTATCATGATTACACACTCCCTTCACATTCAATCATACCTATTCAAGGATGAACCACTGCTTACACTGGCAGCTCAAGTCAAAATCTTCAATTCTGAAAGTGGTATTGTGTTCACTACCTGGCTCCAAAATTCTGATTGTGAAGATGCCCCAACCACATTAATCAGATAATGAAAAGATTAAGGATAATGCATAGAATGGAGCCTCTAAAAATAGGGGTCCATCAGGCTCCTCGATCTTTCTATTCAAAACCTCATCGAAGAGTAACCATCTTAAAACACAATCCCAAAAAATATACAAGATCTCTTAGTCTCACCCAAGTCTCTCTAGTCTCCGTTAACATCCACCAATCAATCCATGCTAACTTCAAATGCAATCCAACAAAATCCAAGCAAATGATTAATGCTCAAAATCAAAGAGAACCAACATCACCTCACCAAGTCCTTCATGGCACCAAGATGTCATCATCTCCAAACCACATGAAGCTATCCATCAATCATCAAATGATGAATCCACATCACAACCAAACTCCCACTAAACTATGTAATCAAGCTCTTCATGCATCATGATAATCATCTCTTAACTGAAGATCCTTCATGGCCCCAACACAATGAAAGAAACTCAACCAAGAACTCCCAAAGGGAAGAGTCAAACCACGATCTCTAAACCAAGATACAATATTACAAACCACACATCCTTTGCCAATAGAACCAAAGATGTCAAACTCGCACTACAATCTAAAGGCGAAGTCCAAGAGCTCTACAAGACACAAACACCCATTGCAAAAGGTTATTCATCTTCTAATCAAAGATTGACCATGACTCACAGTACACTACAACAATAATAGCTTAGAATCAAAATCTTGAAAAAAAAAGATAGAATACATTATGTAACTGCATACAACTCCCACTTAAAGTGATATCGAATTATACAAGGCACAATGAACAACATACCAAAATTTTCATTGAAAGTGAACAAAGCTTCTCATGCACCATAATCTACTACTAAGATTCAAATGAGCAACTATATTAGGTACTCTGAAAAAGATCATTTTCTCACTCTAATCAAAATACCGGTGTAATAATGGTGACCAACAACAAGGCCTACCGAACTTAATCCTCGTTAGACGATTTACAAGATTAACACATGCAATGCCTCCAAGAAAAAATACATATCTAGAGCCCCAATCACAAAAAACTGAAAGATTCAATCCTACATCAGTATCATGTGTAATAGAGATAATCAAGTATAACATGTAGATTTCTAAGACTCAAACACCAGAATTAATGCTAAATCTGATTTACCAAACAAACCCACATAGGAGTAATCATAGATCAATAAGAATCTTCCAAGCAGCCATGCAAACTTGCAACTATCTTCATCCAGAACACCCTGAACACAGTATTACCACAGATCTACATACTACAGATTTTTGTTAACATGTAAAACCTACAAAACCATCCATGTAAATCTAAAATCCACTTAAACATCCACACATTCACATTATAAATGCCATCTAAACAATGGAATAAACACATATCTACAAAACACAACAGCTGAAAACAAGAGAACGCTGCAATCCAACAGGAAAGGCAAGTTATTTAGAAGCTTAAACCATATGAAACATATCAGCTCCATAACTCACAAAGAGGTCAGTGGCTTATCTTCCAGTGCTTGCATATAACCATGGGCTAAAACCCTGTAGCCAACGTAAGCACTCCAATCTATAGTCCAAATAGCCAATGTTTCTCCATGTAACCAAATGTCAATGCCCATCCAACATGAACACTATCTCACTGCATTTGACCACAAGGTAAAGGAAAAAAATCACCAAACAAGAGAATACACACATATTATCAAACAAGAGCTCCAGGTTACTAAACTAAATGATAATCAACTCCATGTAGATCCAGAATCGTGAGATTCAAATGCCCAACATAGATCACATTGATAATATCCATTGTTTCCAATCTTGTAAATCTGCAAAACAAAGTTAAGTCACAAAGCATTCATTGTAGCCCTGTAAGTCTTTCAACAACCTTTGATTCCTTCTAATAGATTCCCACAAGCTTGCCAAGCTAAAAAACCAAAAATAGAGGAATGCCCAAAACCAATAACCTTCAACTTTGATACCAAATGTTGGGAAATAAACAGGTTTAATACCAAAAATTGTGAAGATTAGTCTCCATCCAATAAAATAATCAACGGACAAGAAACAAGGCTTGGATAGCTACAACATGAAAATCTGAAACTCATATGCAAATCTGAATATTAAGTTGCCTTAAAGTGGAAAATCAATGATTAGATCCTTCTTAATGATGTGAAAAATCAGCCTGCATATCATGCTTAATAAACCTATCTTATGTGAACTTATAACAGCAATAAATAACGATTAACGTCAGCATAAGATAGCAGCAAAAAGGCATAAATCAGCAGCATAAGGTCAACACATAACATATGATATACGTGGAGAAGCCCTTGAGGAAAAAAACACCACCAAGAAG
The DNA here is from genome assembly GCA_018584345.1 of Thuja plicata. Taxonomy (NCBI): domain Eukaryota; kingdom Viridiplantae; phylum Streptophyta; class Pinopsida; order Cupressales; family Cupressaceae; genus Thuja; species Thuja plicata. The sequence goes on along the minus strand of MU227246.1, from coordinate 1,842,280 downwards.
AAAGGACAAGCTTGCATTATCAACAATAATGTGCTTACAATATAATCACTTCCATTATCCTCTTTGCCTCCACCATAGCAGCACCTATGTACATATGAACAACCTCCTTATGCCTCCAATCCGTCCTTTGTTCCTACAGAAAAACCTTACAATCAACTCTCACACACCTATGAACTCTACACCGAAAAGGCTAAATTTATAGAATAGCAAGAGCTCCAAACCACCAATAAAGAAGTCCAAAGAAGCCTCTTCATTCCTCATGCCCACAACCCTAAAAATGTCTCCACAGAACTTGAAAAGACATTGGTTTTGGCTCCAATACTTTCCCTCCAACTTAACTGTCCATTCTTGCAAGATAAACATTACATTAAAAGCAAAAAATGAGGGAATACCAAGAGACACCCTATCACCTATTTCATGCTCTCACTTGGAGAATCCCATAGGTCACTCATTTTTTCACTTCCCAATTCATTAATTATTTTATCCTAGACATCCATAAGTGGGGAAAACAATATTAAATAATTGTGTTCACAACCCACTTCTACTGCTGCTAGTGGAACCCATCACCCTTTATGAATGTTGTTACACCCCTCTTTTGCTATGTTATCTTGCTATGTATTTTGCTATGTTATTGCAATTTGACAAATGCACAAGGTTTATTAATGCAATTTTTTTATTGCAATGATGAACAATTGGTTCAATTATGATATACTACATTAATGCAGAAATGATGAATTGGATATTGGTCAGATGAATAGGATTCAATACTTGTATATGTTTTGATAAGCAAGTGTGCACTTTATAGTTTTGAACAAAATTATGAATACGCTCCAAGTATATAAGACCTCAACTGACTACATTTATGTGTGGAGGTCAATGCAGGAGTCTATTGTCCTCCGAGCAGGGAGGGGGGGCATCATTAGGGACAAGGTGTGACATCTAAATAAAGATCAAGCTGCCATTTGAAGCTCTTGGTAAGTACCACATATAGGGCTTATAGCTGAATCTCCTAGAATCCATGGAAAGTGCCACGTATAGGGTTAGACCTAGGTTTACGGCCTAGGACTAGGTCTCTTTAGTGTAACCTAGAGGATCAGTTGGACCGTTAGGGTTATTCTTTTCCTTACGCAAGACATTCTAATTGGAATAACTAATATCTGCTTAAGTTTAAATAAGAAATTGAGCATATGTATGCTAAGGCCACATCTTTGAGTCTAGTTGGTCTTCTATTTATTAATTCGATGAGGTAATGCTTACATAATTATATATTATGCGAAATAAGAAATATATGTATACGTGTACTTATGCATTATGTGATGAAAGATGTGTATATGAGCATATTTATATAAGGGAATTTACATAATACATACTTATGAAAAGTACTTAAAATTCTAATTAAAAAGGAAAAGTGATACTATTTATTTCTTCTAACTACAGCAACTAGGAAAAGATGAACTTATAACATCGAGGCATTAAACAAATTTTATTGGCTTAGATTTATTTTTTAAATGCCTCAAAGGTTTGTATTTAGGGAGATTTATTTCTCCCAAGCTCACGTGGCAAAGAGGAAGTGGATTGAATCTTACTTTATAGGTAATGCAAACAAAATGGGGAAAAAAATATTTCATTGAGTGAACCGACTTACAAATGAATTGAAACGTACACAAATTTATTAGAAATGAAATTTGAACTTTGGAACAATTTATATAAGTGTTGTTTCACATGTTTAAAAACATCTTTTATCAGAAGAAAGAAATATGGAGAAAGAAATGAAAAGAAGTTGGAACAAAGAAAAACAGCAAACTGGAAAAGACAAGGCATGATTGTGTAACGTAGAGGAATTGCCAGAGTTAAAGTGCAGGCATGAACAATTCTTCTCTCTGCTATTTTCTTTTTGTTGGGAATTTTAAATGAGCTAGGGTTTAGAAATGCACAAGTCTTGGAAGGAGTGATTTTCTACTCAAAAACAAGGACTGCATCATTAGTTTTGCCTTTACTATGCAGCTGTTCTTGCATAAGCAACTCTTAAAATTCTGTTTTACTTGCAAAGGTAACTTTTTGAAACTAGTGTAATGAAGTTTTCACTTTTGTGAGTAATTCTTAAAATGATGCCATCGCTGGTTTAGCGCATGTTCTCTTGGAGTTTTACTTGGAAGCTTAACAAAAGTTAGCATTCCTGTTGTGAAAATGATGTATTGCTTATTACAATTGTATTACAAAAATAGTGAGAATTAAATGTTACAAATTATTTTACAATACATAGTACCTTAGGACACTTTCCAAGGATGTTGGAACCATGTCATAGAATTTACAAGGTAGATGGCACCTTAATCCTAATAGGTTCAATGTTAATGTTTCGTTCTCCATCAAATGTGAATTTGTTGTCTTGTCCTCGCTCTCTTTAGTAATTTAAATATGCAATTAAAGGCTTCTCCTCATACCATAAGCCTACTCAAAGCCATAATAGAAAAACATCACCTAACCCCAACCCACCACACCTTACTGCCCCAACCTCTTTGCCTGCTCTTTCCCTCCCCCTCCAAGATCCACCAAATCTCAAAATACTAGTGTACCGTCGTAAATTGTAAGCACCTAATTGGTGTGTACAATTTCATGATAGTTTAGCCCCTGCCATAGTGTGTTCTCATTTAACCATGCAAAACAGGACTTCATATTGCACTTAATGAACACCTAAATTCAAATAAGAATCCTCTATTAATTCAATCTCGTTTAAAATAGTGGTAAGCCCTTATTTCTAAGTGTGCTCCTCTATTATTCCTACAATCCAATAATTCATTTTATCACATAGGCCCTATGTTACCATTTGCGGCCTTCATATTCTGTCCCAACCTCGAAATCAGCAATGCCTTGTAATTCGGCATCCCCTAGTTATTCGAGGACCATGATTCCAATCTGAGCCCTGATTGGTGGGTACAAAATGCCTTGGACGTTTTGTTCCCCTGAACAAAATGCACTGAGCAATCTGTTCCCCAAGGTTTGGGTTGAAATTGAATCAAGGGCCCGTCTTGGTAATTTAGTGAGATTTTTGGATTTGTGGTCAGCTCTCTCGAGTTTATCACCCAATTTAGTATAAAAGTATCTTACTTCATTTTGGTAAGGTGAAAGCAATTGCAAGGTTGGATCCACAATTGAAGACATCCCATGAAGTAAAGATCTACGAATCAAGGCAAAATCAGCAAGCGTCAAGATTCAAAGGCTATTTTTCTACATCAAGCATTCTATCACACTAATATCAACATGAGGCTTTCAAATGATTATGAAGATGACTAGGAAATCATTGACTGATGATTGGAAAACCTCCTAGGCTTGGTATGGTTTCTTGTTATCCTCAAATCTATACATTTGGGCTTCATATGAGTACGAGAACACTCATACCAGGTGTACCATTGTAAATTGTAAGCACCTTGTTGGTGTGTATAATTTCTTGATTATTTAGCATCCACCTTAGTGTATTTCCATTTCAACATGCATAATAAGACTTTATTTGACTTTATATGACACTTAATGGACACCTAAATTCAAATAGGGGTCCTATGTTATTTCATTTTCATTTAAAATAGAGGTAAGCCCTTATTTTTAAGTGTGCTCCTCTATTAGTTCTCCAATCCAATAATTTATTTAATCACATAGGCCCTATGTTACCATTTTTGGCCTTCATTATCTCTCTCGACCTCAAAATCATCTATACCTCAAAATCTATTATCTCCTAGTTATCTGGGACCCGTGGTGTAAACTTGAGCCCCGATTGGTGGGTATAGGGTGACTAGGCGTCTCATACCTAGGTATAGGGCGTCCTCCTATGCCCTGAGTTTTGGGTTGAAATTTGAATCGGGGGTCGTCTCGGTAAATTGGTGGGATTTCGAAATTTGTGGTTGGCCCTCTTGAATTTTAACCCCCAAAATGTTGTGAGAGGTATAAAAGAAACCTATCTCTCCTCATTTGGGCATCCACTATCAACCATTCAAGAACCATGATCAAGCTTTTCAGGTGCTCTCATACAATTCTACATCCAAGCATTCAAGATCAAGTCTCAAGCATTCCTCAAGTATTCCAACGTGTTTTCAACGCAATCTTCTCTATGGATCTATCTTTTTTCCCTCATTGAAGGCCAAGAAAAGGAGTTCACCATCAAGGAAGAAGATCATACATTCAAGCATCTATCCACATTCATCAAGTCTTCAACTTCTTTTCTCTCTCTCTAATCAAGCATTGTGGCAAACTACAACATCGTTATACAAGGTTTTGTCTTTCATGATTTTCTTTTGAGTTTTTTGTGTTAAGTCAAAGCTATTGCATCAACATATTTGATCACATTTAAAGAAGCATTTGCATTGCCAAGGTAAGATATATCTCATTTTTCAGATCTAGCCTCTGCTATATGATATCACGCCCTCATTTACTTTATTTCATTTCAAGGTTGATTCCAAACAGGGGTTTGACTGAGGCAAACCCCTCTTTACAACTTTATGCACTGTTTTATGCACTTCTTTAGATGAGTTAAAATGTTCCTCTTTTTATCAAAGCATTCTTCATAATCCTAATGTTCAGCATTTTCTTGATGATTTATTTCCAAGAATAACATAAGTAGACATGAAGCTCTTGATAAACAATCTTCTTCTTCTCCACCTAAAGAAGATAGGAATAGTGATAGGAATCCTAATCTCCCTAAAGAGAACATTTCACTTCCTATTCCTCTTTATACCACACATTTTCATAAAGCTCAAGATGAATGTCCTTCCCCCTCTACATTAAAGGCTAATTACAATGTGGGTTATGACATTACTACTCAACAAGGTTATAGTGGACAAGGTCTTGGTATTAATGAACAAGGTATAAAAATCCCTATAGATCCTCCTACACAAGTTACTAAATGTGATCTAGGATTTATACCTCAAGCCACCACTTTGCCTTCTTCCAATCCTTTTCCATCACAACAGAAACCTCCTCTAGACATTCTTTTACCAACACCATCTGTTGTCACACCTCCTTTTGATGACCCTTTGGCTTTGGCTAAGAGAATCTTTTGGAGACTTAAATATGCCACTAAATTTGTTTTCCTTTTAGAGATTTTCCAAAGAATCAAATATCTCATAATGGTGAAATTCTATGTCTAGCAATAATTCTCTTGGTGATTGTATTGAATTTAGACAATTCGTTCAAGATTTAGTAGATAGATCTCTTATTTGTTTAATAATGGATCTTATGCTTTTTCTTGATATCAAAAACATACCTTAGTTTTTCTCTTTCCTATTATGTCACTCCCCATCAAGCAATCTTAGCAGCTTACTTCACTAGGGGCTCTTTGTTTTGCATGATGTCCATTGTGAGTGGCATAATAGATCTTTTCTCTTGTCTTTCCACTTGGGGGGCAAGGTTTCTCTATCTTCTTCATTTCTCCTTCTAAAGGATCCATTATCACTTTGTTGGTTGAATCTTTTATACTATGATGTCCTTCCATAGATGGACTTGTTTGTTGATGATCTTTCTCTTTAGGAGATTGATATTCTTCTTTGCAAACTTTTCCTTGCTTGGAAGTGCATATCCTTTATAATTGTTTTTTTATATTAAATTTGTATAATGTGACTTCCTTTCTTTTTCTCCTTCATAGGACCCATTTTACTTTTTGTGGGTTTGCATCTTTTATACTAGTACATTCTTTGTAGCATGAATTCCTTTGTTTTATGCAAGGACTTTTCATCTTTGTTAACAATCTTTTTCATACTTGAAAGCATATGTCTATTATGAAAGATCTGTCACTTGGGGTATACAATGTATTATATTTTCCCTTGCCTTCACCCTTGGGGGGCAAGATTTCATTTATCAATCTCCCTTTTCTTTCTCTTTCTAAGGATCCACTTTCCTTGGTGGAATGGCATTTGTTTATCATGTGACATTCTTTTCTTCTATGGAATTGTTCATTTTGATTCGGGATTCTCTCTTATGCAAGAGGTGTGTATCCTTGATCATAAACTCTTCCTTATTTGTATGTTCATCCTAAACACATACCCCCACTTGAGAGCTTAAAGTGTGTCATTCTTCATCAAGGTTCCCTTTTTCACCTAGCGATAGGGGGGCTAAAAGGGTGCATTCTTGTTCTCCTTCCCTCTTTGTCTTGAAGATGTTATCTTTGTTCAAGCACTCCTCTTGAAGGCAGATGTCTTGTAACCAATATCTCTTTGTTTCAAGGGTCTCTTCTCACTTGTGGATATCCTTTTACAATTATTTATTCCTTGGCTAACACTTTACTAGGGACTTTGGTATATATTATTGTTTTAAGGATATCTCCTTGTTGTTGCAAGTAGGTATCCTTGTTTTCATTTCCTTATGATGCCACCGTGATCCCATGTCACCATCATAAGGAGGGGGCACACATGCGACCTCCTTGTACATTACGCAACATTATTGGTCCTTTGACTGACCGCTTTTATTGGTCCTTAGATTGATCGCTTTTATCGATCCCTACACAGATCACTTTTATTGTTCCTGTGACTGACCGCTTTTATTGATCCTTAGACTAATCACATTTTATGGATCCATACGGAGACTACGTTTTCCATAGGACTGATCCCGTAAGCTGCCCCATGCGCAAAATTTCGTAAGCCTCCCTTTTTTCAAGGTAGAATTGACTAGCATAATGTAGCTTGCTAGACCATCAATTATGCTTCTCTATATCTTCGGAATGAGTGGAACTAGCACTATATAGCTTGCTAGACTTTCTAGTCTTTCCTCCTCTTCATCTCCCATGGATCACCTAACAAAACACAACTTGCTAGACTATTTGATTCATGGTCTCTCTCTTTCTTTCCATGCTCTCAAAGCTTTGTTAGTGGGTTAGATTATGTAGTGTTGTCCTTGGCGGATGATCTTGCCCTTTCCATGTGACCATTTGTGCTTTTGCAATAGCTTTCCCAACATGATGCTAGTGTTTGGGACATTTTCTCGATTGGGGTCTCTTCAACTAGTTGATTTGGAGTTTTGTTTTTAGTACTAACCCCCTTTTGTTTGTGTCCTTTGTCTTTTGTCTTTTGTTGTTTGTTGTCTTTTATCTTTTTGTTTTTGTTTTTCGAGCCCTTGTGTGTGGTTGTCCCTTGTGCGTGGTTGTCTAAGTTAAAGATCCTTCGTTTGGGGCCTAAGGTCCTCAAACTTAGCAATGTCTTATCTCTTTGCAGTTTGCCCATGATCATCTCTCTCTTCCTCTCTTCTTCTCTCTCATTTCCTTTACTGTGAACATGAGATTGTCTCATACTCCGTCTAAAGTGGGGGTAAATGTATCATCATAAATTGTAAGCACCTTATTGGTGTGTACAATTTCATGATTATTTAGCACCCACCTTAGTGTATTTCCATTTCAACATGCATAATAGGACTTCATATGACACTTAATGGACACCTAAATTCGAATATGGGTTCTATGTTATTTCATTTTTGTTTGAAATCGAGTTAGGCACTTATTTCTAAGTGTGCTCCTCTATTATTTCTCCAATCCAATAATTTATTTAATCACATAGGCCCTATGTTACCATTTGTGGCCTTTGTTATCTCTCTTGACCTCAAAATTACCTATACCTCGAAATTCGGTATCTCCTAGTTATTTGGGACCCGTGGTGTAAACTTGAGCCCCGATTGGTGGGTATAGGGTGACTAGGCATCCTATACCCAAGTATAGGGCGCCTAGGTGTCCTATACCCCGAGTTTTGGGCTGAAATTTGAATCGGGGGCCGTCTCGGTAAATTAGTGGGATTTCCAGATTTGTGGTCAGCCCTCCCAAGTTTTAACCCCCAAAATGTTGTGAGAGGTATAAAAGCAACCTGTCTCTCATCATTTGTACATCCACTATCAACCATTCAAGAACCATGATCAAGATTTTCAAGTGCTCTCCTATAATTTTGCATCCAAGCATTCAAGATCATATCTCAAGCATTCCTCAAGTATTCCAAGGTGTTTTCAAGGCCATTTTCTCTATGGATCTAGCTTCTTTCACTCATTGAAGGCCAGGCAAAGGAGTTCACCATCAAGGACGAAAATCATACATTCAAGCATCTATCCACATTCATCAAGTCTCTCTCTCTCTCTCTCTCTCTCCAATCAAGCATTGTGGCAAACTACAACATCCATTATACAAGGCTTTGTCTTTCATGATTTCTTTTTGGGATTTTTGTGTTAAGTCAAAGCTATTGCATCAACATATTTGATCACATTCAAAGAAGCATTTGTATTGCCAAGGTATGATATATTTCATTTTTCAGATCTAGCCTCTGCCATATGACAACACGCTCTCATTTAATTTACTTCATTTCAAGGATGATTCCAAACAAGGGTTTGACTGAGGCAAACCTCTCTTTACAGCTGTCTTCCCCATTTTCCTGTGTGTAGGAACAGGTGACGAAGTTGCTATCACATATATGGAAAGTATAGGATCCAACGGACGATCTTTGAAAGTTTCGGGCAAAAGTGCAAGGTATAGGGCAACTAGGCGACCTATACCCAAGTACAGAGCAACTAGGCATCTTATACCCTCAAAAACAGCTTCACATTCAAATCCCAGGTCAGTGTTGCAATGTAGTTTCCATTTCTATTCATTACAGGTTTCGGTCTGATCTCTATCTGTCTATTTCTGCTAAATGTCGTCATTTAGCTTATTTAGCAGCCCATCTTGCATTGTCCTATCATATTCCTCTAAATCAACTCCTAATCATCCACTTGCAAAGGATCATTGCACTCACTTAGCACTTGAGTCCTACTTGAGCTTATTGGGTCATCTTCCTTCCAATTGTGCAATAAGAAAAAAGGATATATCCCCTTTGCTTGTCTCTCCAATTTTTCTTATTGTGCGTCACGTAAGTGGGTACGGGCAATTCTTTTTTTCCTTGGGTAAGTGTGTGTGTACAAAAAATTTAAAGAAATATACAAAGTTGTAAAACTAAAAGTAAATACATTTGATAATATGATACTTCATCATTGATCAATACCAATTGCCAAAGTGGTAGTGATAGAGATAAATATTAAATGTCAATTGATAGTTAAATGTTTAATATTTATTATTATCTTTAACAATTGGCATTTAATAGTGATAATTTTAGTTGTCTAAGTTCTTGATTCTGGTCTCCACTCCCAGACCCCCTCATTGTAATCAAATTTCTTATACAACAAGAAATCCCACTAACTAATGAGGGTTTGGGAGTGGAGACCCTAATGGGTTTAAAGGGCAGCAATGATAAGCTTTTAGGGACATTTTAGGGTTTTTGGATGGAAAAATAGAAAGTCAAAAATTGTCTTTTTCTCTTACTTTTTAGCGCCCAGTGCCTTTGGATGCACCTAGGTATGTACCTACGTGTACCTAGACGCCTAGGTACATACCGAGGGTGTACTAGGCGTACGCCCGCGCGAACCTGTACCCAAACATACCCCGTATAGGTGTGTGATGCTTTAGGGGTGCACCCAGCAACATAGGGGTTTTCAATTCTTGTGTAGCTAGAATAGGCCAGTCCAGACTGCAGACCAATAGAAACATTTTAAATAAAATTTGATTTTGATCTGGTAAGCCTCAGGTCTCAAATGCTATCCCACAGTAATCACGATGCCCAAGTTTGAGCTTAAGAGCAGAGAAATTCTGGAAAAAGTGGAAACATACTGGACACTAGTCCTGCAATCAGAGATCACAATGATTGAAGCATTACATGCAGGAGTAAACAACCCATCCCAACAAAGAGCAAATGTTCAGAAGTCTAGACATTGCATTGCCGAAAAGATTACCCCTACTCAATTGGGCTTCAACTCAACGCATCCAAGAAAAGCCGTTCCACTAGATTTTTAGAAGCATATTAAAATTTGGTCCAAATTTCAGCCAAGATTTAAGAGCCATGCCAGAGGTTTGGCCCTGGTGAGCTGCCATTAGCTGAATCCAGCTTCTGCTGGGCCGTAACAAATTACAAAGAGGTAAAACGAAAATTGAACTCCGGATATATTATATCTATCTATCTATATAGGAAAGGACGAGGGTGGGTAGCAGAGGGAAAGGGGAGTGGGGAGTGGGGAATGGATGAATGTATATGTATTTGAAAGTAAACAAGGGCAAGATATTTAAATATGTTGTTAAGAATTTCAGACGGGCAACACACGACATGAAAAATACAATGATAATCTATGTGTATTGGGCTGCTTACAAAATAACATAAACAGCAAAGCAGAAACTACTACAACTAACAGAAATACAATTGCTGGCATTCTACATGATATTGAAACAATAGGATTAGAATGGAAGCACCTGCAACAAAGAGCTTCGTAAGGAGTTTTGTGCTGAGTCCCCTAATGTGGGGCAGTGTCAAACACTCCCTGCAACAAATAGTGATGTTGCTGCGTCCAAATAAATATCTGAGTCCTGAAATTATGGGCATTGTTACTTGATTTCACCCGATATTGATGCCAATGCACTGAACCAATGTCTGCAAAAGAAGCTAAATATAACCGAAGACGCCTGCGACTTGCAATAGTTTGTGTAAAAATTTATGTAAATTTATGTTTGATGTAGTCGACTACAGAGTTTTGGCGTTAGATGACGGTAAACGGAGTTCCTATCAGGGTTTTAGGGGTTTAGGTTGTGATCTCTGTAGGGTTTTAGGAATTGCGTGGTTCGATGGGATTCTCCATCGATTGACGGACAGGGTTGATTGTCACCCTGTGATAACGTCAGAGTATGACGTAATTTGTTATGGATGTTTTAATAATTTGTGACATTTATCTCAATTATACATTCATGAGAATAGTATATTGAGAATTTTAATTATTGTAAGGAAAATTAAATCGCATATGAAAACTTTATAAGTTAATTAATCAAGGTTAGAGGGTATACAATAAATGTTAAATTAAATGTGTAAATTAAATGAATCTGATTTTATAAGTTAATTAATCAAGGTTAGAGGGTATACAATAAATGTTAAATTAAATGTGTAAATTAAATGAATCTAATTGTGATATTCATTTAGAATTTGGAGGTAGGAAAATGATGTTAAAAATGTTAGGAATCAATTTACGAGGATGTTGGAATTTTAAAATTTGATCAAGCATGTGTTTCAAAATCTACAAATTGATTGTGTTTCTCTCTTGGTTCAAATATGTCCTATAGAAATGACTTGGCACACAAACTTGAACCTATACCTCCAAAAATGTACTAGCAAACTTTTGATTGATGGAATTTTCTCACCTCAATCTTTTGATATCCTACATTAAGGAATATAGGTGATATTCACAAACACCTTAAGGACCCGTTTGGTAGCTGGAATATGTCTGCAATTGGCATTATCTAACTCCCAGTTTTGTTTCTACCATGTTTGTGTCCATCCAAAAAAATTGGAATTCAAATTTCAAAATTCCAATTTTGCCCCAAAATGGGCATATGCATCTTCCACCCAAATAGGTGGAATTGGAATTTTGAATCCAATTTTTATAAAATTTAATATCTCGTCGAATTTGTGACTTCTCCAAACCTTCATTCTGAAACACATTGGTATATTATATTGCTATAAGGATATAACACACACACACACACACACACACACACACACACACATATATATATAT
>MU227246.1:1808010-1830398 GCA_018584345.1 Thuja plicata | reverse complement strand
CCAAACGGGTCCAACCCATATTTCGGAAATCATTTTCAGGATACGTATCTTCTAGAATTGACTATATCCAGCATTTGGTATTCAAGCACCCAAACGGGCCTTTATTACCTACTAAATTATAAGGACCATGTTCTACTTAATCAAACCTATAGCAAAGCGACTCTACAACTATATAGCAAGAACTAAGGACATTGAGCAAATGTGGAATGCTTCTAGAAGATACATGTTGATGAAATACTTTGATAATGCTATTTTTATGCTCTCAATATGTTTTATGCTAATTCTTTCAAAAACTTTAGCAATGTTTGATGACTTGATGCAGAGGGTTTAGGGTTCTAGTGATTTCTTTCCCAAAATGCCTCTAATCTCTTCTAACCATCCAATGGTTACTCTTTCTATGTGTACCTCTCCACTATGGATCTCCTAGATCCTCTCTATCAACTTGCCACCTAGGTATAGTTGATTGGTGGAAGACACAAACTCCTCTAGCTAGGATCAACTAGTCCCACTAGTTCTTCAATTTCCTAGGCTTCTTCACTAGATCTTTCCCCTAGAATCCCAAACCCTTGCTTAGGATCTTCCCCACACACCTCATAGACTCTTTTCTATGTTCTAGGTCCATTAAAAGTCCATTGGCATCAATTCCAACTCTTCTGGACACTCCAACAATTCATTTGTTGTCAATTACACTAGGAGGCCTAATTGCCCTATTTCCTAGTAGGTCAAATTTCATTGTTTTAGGTTTTAAGCTCCCAAATCTTCCAAACAGCCCCATAGAAGACCTTGAAAATCTTCAAGGTATCCACCAACACTATTAGAATCCAAAATCCTAGCTTCTGGATGCACCCATAACCTAGTTATCACCAGGCCCTAGTTTTCAGCCTATCTTTTAGGCCTCTGGACCAGTCAGCACAAACAATTACCAAATTGGTCTTCGAACTTACTATCACCATTTCCCACCATTTGATCCTTCATGGGAACACTATAGGGATTGTGCACATGCCACTAAGTTCACCATCCAAGATCATGGGTGCTCTGAACAATTCAATCTGTATCATGTCCTGGCTCACCTGGTCCTAGCAGTCAGCCTTAGGAATTCATTCCATGTCTAGGAATCTCCTTGAAAAAACAAAAATGAAAACAAAAACATTATATACAGACTCTAACCCTTCATCCCCTATGGTTTCATCCATTTCCACCGGTGGATGCTTAGGTTAGAGCCATTTTTGGCACTGTAACTCTGTAAATGGGACTTACAAACCAGTGACTTAAAAATTACTCTAACTTGTCACTATGATAACTTGAAATCAAACTACAAGATGCATAAGAAATCTAATCCAAACACTACACTACCATGGGGGTCTGATCATCCAATTCAATCCATACATAGTCGTACAGAAAGCAAGAACCAATACAGTTTACAAGGAACTATAGTCTGACATCCGTACAGAAGGTACACAAAATGTTATGCAATGTAAAACTCCATTAACCTTCTAAAAATCAAAGCTCCATGCTCATATACCCGAGCATGGGTAGTTAAAACCGCTCCAACCTCCATTAGCAACTTCTTGCAAAAATTTGCAAAATTTGCTTGAGCAACTTTCAAAGTTGCTAGCAACTTTTTTGCATTTTGTGCTATTTGACTCTTTTTGTCAACTCGATGGATGTTGTTGACTTCTATGACCCTAGTTAGGATATTTAGGGTCCTAAGAGACACATTAAACCCAAATTATACAAAAATAGCATCTTTTGTCTTTCTAGGTCAAAATGACCACAAATCACCTAGTGAGCACTTTTGGCTCTTACAAACATGGAGGTGGTCACCTTTGAATCCAACCTATTGGATCTTATTCCAATCCACACACAACACCTAACATAAGCCTAAAACACATCAAAAATGTGAGGTGCTCTACATCATACTCCCCTGGGACAAATAACACAAGTCCCTTGAGTTAGGAGGTCTTCAATGGTGACCCCATGCTTCAGAATGTATGTCTCTGTCATCCAAGTGGCTTTAGCTTCAGGTAGTCCCTGCCACTTGATGAGATACTCTTGGTAAGTACCCTTCCTTGTCTTTTTTATCACCTTAGAATCAAGTACACTGTCTAACTGTAGTGGGATTGGGGTAGGCAAATCTTTCACCCAATCATCATCTCCTAAATCTGTATGAGTGGTTTGACCTGTGTCTAGAGATCGTCCCTTATAGGGATACATGTCACATACATTAAAGATTGGTGAAATGACCAAATCAAGAGGCAATTCCACTTCATATGCATTCTTTCCATACTTGTGCAATATCTTCAAGGGTCATATCTTCTTCATGAGTAACTTGGTAGGATGTCCCTTGGGTAGTCTTTCCTTTCTGAGGTAAGCAAGTACTAAATCCCCCACCTTGAACTGCAAATCCCTTCTTGTCTGATCTGCCTTAGACTTATACTTCTCCCCTTGTTTTTGTAGAGTCTTGTTGACTTGATCATGAAGCTCTTTCATATGTTCTGCAAATGACTCCCCTTGGGCACTCCTTTTATCTTGTAAAATGAGATTGCTCAACTCAAGGATCCCTCTAGGATTCATACCATAGACTATCTCAAAAGGGCTTTTACCAGTACTCCTATTAATGGAGTCATTATAGGAAAACTTTGCCTGCCCTATGATGTGATCCCATGGCTGTCCATGTTGCTTAGTCAAGCATCTTAGCAAGTTCCCAAGTGACCTATTGACTACCTTCATTTTCCCATCTGACTGTGGATGATAGGCTGAAGAGAAAGACAAGTTTGTACCTAGCATCTTCCATAGGGTCCTCCAAAAATGACCCACAAACTTACTATCTCTGTCACTTACTATATTCAGTGGCAATCCATGGATCCTTATAATGTCTCTGAAGAATAGACCTGCAATATGTGAAGCATCATTGGTTTGTTTTCAAGGGATGAAGTGTGATATCTTGCTAAACCTATCCACCACAACAAACACACTGTCATGACCCCTTGATGTCTTTGGTAACCCCAAAATAAAGTCCATACTCAGGCACTCCCAAGGCCTCTGAGGTATAGACAGAGGTTTATACAAACCACTGTTACTACTTTATCCTTTAGCCCTCTGACATATCTGACACTGCTCCACAAATTTCCTAACATCTTATTGTAACTTAGGCCAGTAGTAATGCCTATTCACTTGCTCAAGTGTTTTATCCACTCCAAAGTGGCCTCCCAAGCTTCCTTGGTCCTTCTCCTTCACAATGTTCTCCCTCATTGAATACTGAGGTATACACATGAGGTGTCCTTTAAACAATAGTCCCTCCTGCAACACGAATTCAGTGAATTCCACCTTGAACCCCTATTGGAACTTTACACATGACTCATAGGCATTTTTGAAGTCATTATTCTCTTTGTAGAGGTCTTTCAAATCATTCATCCCCACACTCTGCAATTGTATCTCCTGTATAGTTAATACTCTTCGGCTAAGAGCATCTACAACCTTGTTGCTAACCCCTTTCTTGTATTTGATGACAAATGTGTCTGCTTACAGAGATTCTACCCACTTAAGGTGCCTTTGATTCAGTTTTTCTTGCCCATTCAAGAAACTTAGGGCATGGTTATCAGTGTAGACCACAAATTCCCTTGGTAGGAGATAGTGTCTCCATTTTTTAAGGGCTTGTACCATAGCATACAACTCCAAATCATAGGTGGAGTACTTTTGTTTGGCCTCATTTAACTTCTCTAAGAAGAATGCCACAAGGTGTCCCTCTTGACTTAACACTGCTCCTATGGCTAGTTTACTAGCATCGCACTCCACCACAAATAGCTGATTGAAGTTGGGGAACCTAGGTGTAGGTAATTCTTCTATCCTTTTTTTCAACATTTCAAATCCTTGGTCTGGTGCTATAGTCCACTTAAACTGGCATTTGATTCCTCCTTTGATAGTGTTGAGGATAGGGGCACATACATGACTAAAATTTCTTACAAATTTCCTATTGTAGGAGCCCAATCCATGAAAACTCCTAACATCCCCTATGGACCTAGGTGTAGGCCATTCCAAAATTGACTTAACCTTATCAGGGTCCATCTTCATACATCCATTAACAACCACAAAACCAAGATAAACTAATTCAGTTTTCAAGAACTCACACTTTTCCTAATTGATCATCAACTTCTCTTGATGTAGCCTTCTCAAGACCATCTCCAAATGCTTCATGTGCTCCTCCTTGGACCTACTAAATATCAAAATGTCATCAAGATATACTATTACAAACCTACCAATAAAATCTGCTAGCACTTCATTCATGAGCCTCATGAATGTGCTAGGTGCATTAGTTAGGCCAAAGGGCATTACTAGCCACTCATACAACCCTTCATTGGTTTATAAGGTTGTCTTCCATTCATCACCAAGCCTAACTCTAATTTGGTGATAGCCTGACTTCAAATCCACCTTGGAGAAATAACAAGAACCACCCAAGTTATCCATCAAATCCTCAATCTGGGGCATTGGGAATCTATATATGATAGTGATCTTGTTTATAGCCCTGGAGTCCATACACATCCTCCATTTTCCATCCTTCTTAGGTGCAAGGATAGTTGGCACAGCACAAGGACTCAAACTCTTCCTTATTAGTCCTTTCTCCAACAAATCTTGAATCTGTTTTGCTATCTCTGCATTTTGACTTGGTGTCATCTTATATGTTGCCTTGTTTGGCAAATTTGCTCTAGGTATGAGGTCTATATGATGAATTACATCCCTCATGGGTGGTAATGCACTTGGAAAACCATTATCCACTATGTCATGATACCTTTCCAACAATGATTGTACCTCTGGTGGCATGTTGGCTTTCTCCTTGGTCTCCTCCTTTGGCTTCACTATCACTGCACAATAGACCCCTCTCTCCTTCTTCATAGCTTTTAGAAACTCCTTTCCACTCAAAATAATCACACCCATTCCCACATGATTCTCTTCATTAGGCTCCTACAATGGATCCATTTGAAATTTCTTCCCTAGCTTGGTGATTACATAGTTGTTCTTTTCTCCGTCATGAAGAGCCTTCACATCATATTGCCATGGACGTCCTAAAAGAAGATGACATGCATCCATGGGCAATATGTCACATAGGACCTTGTCCTTGTACTCACCTATCTCAAAATCCACCATGGTTTGTTCATCTACCACTATTTGTTGTCCCTTGTTTAGCCATGATACCTTGTAGGGAGTGGTATGAGGTATCCTTCTAAGTTTCAGTTTGTCCACCATCTCTGTTGATACTATATTCTCAGTGGATCCAGAGTCCACTATCACTTTGCAAATATTTCCACGAGACCTACAAGTAGTCTTAAACAAATTCTTTCTTTGAGGTGGCTCTATGGTATTAGGTACTTTCAACAAAGTCCTTCTCAACATTAGATTCTCTCCATCCATTACTGGCCCTACCTTGGAAATGGGAGAAGTAACACTTTGTGTGTCATCCTCTTGCACCAACTGATTTCTCTTATCCCCCGTAGAAGATGAGGAAGCCTTTTCAGGACATCTGCCCATTGTATGACCCACTTGATTGCAGTTATAGCATCTTCTAGTAAAGACTGAATTGGACCTTCCTTGTGACTGGAATCTACGTCTAGGAGGCCCTCTTCCCCTATATCCTCCTCTCTGAAATGGTCCTCTATCCTATTTACCCCCACTGTTATCTATAGATTGATTATCTTCTGGCCTACTTGGGCTTTGTCTGTTAGAAATAGGAAATGTCCTATTCTCCCAAGAACACCTGCATGCAAGACTGTCACAAACTAGAAGCAAAGACAGAAGAGAGAAGAACAGAGAGCTATGGCGGCCAAAAAGCCAGAGACATGAAATCCATGTTAAAAGAAAAAAGATTCTATATTATCAACAATAGAATACAATAATAATCTGCTTAATGAAAAGTAAAGCGATGAGTCCTTATAAAAGGATACCGAAACCCTAAAGGGGAAAACCCTAAAGAATTATAAGCTGCCTAAGTATAACTTAGGCATAGAGAATAATAGACTAATAATTAAATGATTTAATTATTAGCTATAATATGACTACTCTAACATTGTCCTCTGCCAAAGTTACTAATGCCTCTGAATCCTCTATTATTGTTATTACCCCTTCCTCTTTGATGTAAATCATTCCTCCTCCTAGCATTATCCTCTGCTCTCAAAGGCAACTGAAAACACTTATGCATATTGTCAGGAGCCATCATGCTAATTTCATCTTGGATTCCCTACCTCAATCCATTTAGGTACCTTGCTACCTTCTCCATTTCTTCTTCTTGTCTCCTTTCCCTTAGGCTCAATTTGTGAAACTCCTCGGTATAGGCACTTAATGTCATCTCCTTTTGCCTCGAGTTCTGCAACTTTTGATACATTTGAATCTCATAATCAGTGGGCAAGAATTGTGCCCTTAATATGATCTTTATCCTCTCCCAAGAAACTATCTTCTTCTTTCCACTATTACCCTATCATCTTGCATCATGTTCCACCACACCAATGCAGATCCTTTGAGTCTAGCCTTGGCATAGTTGACCCTCTTCTCCTTTGCCACTTCTTTATAATCAAACTAATTGTCTATGGCCTCTAGCCAATCCAACAACTCTTCACCATTCAAGTTGCCACAATAGTAGGGTATGTGTTCCATGTTGTCTTTTTTTATGGACTTAAAGGCATCCAATAATACCTATTGGTCTTTATCCATCTCCACTTATTTTCCTTTAGATTCTCCTGACTGATTCTCAGCCTCTTCATCATCACTCTCATCTCCCCATTTAGTTACTTTCTTCTTACTCCTTGTTTCTGACACACTAGCCTTCTCTAAGAGGCCCTCAACCAATTCCACATTGGAATCCCTACGCATTTCCTTAGGAGGCACATTTTCAACCTCTTGACTCTCCTCCCCTTTAGACATACACAAACTTCAAGAATTTTTGGCTCTGATACCACTCTGATGCAGAGGGTTTAGGGTTCTAGTGATTTCTTTCCCAAAATGCCTCTAATCTCTTCTAACCATCCAATGGTTACTCTTTCTATGTGTACCTCTCCACTATGGATCTCCTAGATCCTCTCTATCAACTTTCCTCCAAGGTATAGTTGATTTGTGGAAGACACAAACTCCTCTAGGATCAACTAGTCACACTAGTTCTTCAATTTCCTAGGCTTCTTCACTAGATCTTTCCCCTAGAATCCCAAACCCTTGCTTAGGATCTTCCCCACACACCTCATAGACTCATGTCTATGTTCTAGGTCCATTAAAAGTCCATTGGCATCAATTCCAACACTTCTTGACACTCCAAAAATTCATTTGTTGTCAATTACACTAGGAGGCCTAATTGCCATATTTCCTAGTATGTCAAATTTCACTGTTTTGGGTCTTAAGCTCCCAAATCTTCCAAACAACCCCACAGAAGACGTTGAAAATATTCAAGGTATCCACCAACACTATCAGAATCCAAAATCCAAAATCCTAGCTTCTAGATGCACCCATAACCCTAGTTATCACAAGGCCCTAGTTTTTAGCCTATATTTTAGGCCTCTGGACCAGTAAGCCAAACAATTACCAAATTGGTCTTCAAAATTCCTATCACCATCTCCCACCATTTGATCCTTCATGGGAACACTATAGGGCTTCTGCACATGCCACTAAGTTCACCATCCAAGATCATGGGTGCTCTGAACAATTCAATCTGTATCCTTTCCTGGCTCACCTGCTCCTAGCAGTCAGCCTTAGGAATTCATTCCATGTCTAGGAAACTCCTTGAAACAAAAAAAATGAAAAGAAAAACATTATATATAGACTCTAACCCTTCATCCCCTATTGTTTCAGCCATTTCCACTGGTGGATGCTTAGGTTAGAACCATTTTTGGCACTGTAACTCTGTAAATGGGACTTACCGACCAATGACTTAAAACTTACTCTAACTTGTCACTATGATAACTTGAAATTAAACTAAAAGATGCATAAGAAAGATAATCTAAACACTACACTACCTTGGGGGTCTGATCACCCAATTCAATCCGTACATAGCCGTACAGAAAGCAAGAACTAATACAGTTTACAAGGAACTACAGTCTAACATCCGTACAGAAGGTACACAAAAATGTTATGCAATGTAAAACTCCATTAACCTTCTGAAAATCAAAGCTCCATTCTCATATACTCGAGCATGGGTATTTACAACCACTCCAACCTCCACTAGCAACTTCTTGAAAAAAGTTGCAAAAGTTGCTCGAGCAACTTTTTTGCATTTTGTGCTATTTGACTCTTTTTGTCAACTCGATGGATGTTGTTGACTTCTATGACCCTAGTTAGAATATTTAGGGTCCTAAGAGACACACTAAACCCAAATTATACAAAATATCATATTTTGTCTTTCTCGATCAAATTGACCACAAATCACCTAGTGAGCACTTCTGGCTCTTACAAACATGGAGGTGGTCACCTTTGGATCCAACCTATTGGATCTTATAATTCCAATCCACACACAACACCTAACACAACCCTAAAACACACCAAACAAATCAAAAAAGGGAGGTGCTCTGCACCATGACTCTAATATCATTTCAAAACACGTGAATAAGGGCTTTTTAGTACAACACAAATGTGCACTAGGTTGGCTCACAATGGCTACTACATGGAAGTGGGCGGAATTTTAATTATTATTATTATTTAATTTGGAATGTAGAATATATGGCTATATAATTGCCTTAGTCAATTCTAAACCTACACATGTTATCTATGTCATCCTTTTTTAAAATTATCGATAAGTTTAATGATGTTCACCATTAAAGGAGGCCTCACTCCTCATTTTTAACATCACACTTCAAGGAATTCATATCTCATCAAAAAAATTTAAAAATATATTTGTCATTTTCAAGGCAACAAATGAGGAGATCTAACATTAGAGATGACATATGTTCCCCCGTGAGTGAAGACATTCATGAGCTCCCTTCCTAGTATTATCAACCTTTCATGAAGGCTTCAAGACAAGGAGAATTCATTGGAGAAGGTATAGCATTAAGATTCAACATTGTATGCTTTGAGTTCGAGGTTTATTTCAGACATTATTGTTGTAGGGAAGGTTAAATATTGTTGAGGCTTGACTTAGGAAAGCCCCTTTATAATACAAACACCATTTTCTCCCTCTTGTGTGCAAGTTTTAAGATCTATAAGTGAAGTGTTGCAAATATAGAGGGTGTGAACTAAGGAAAGAAGATTCAAATATTGAAAAAGTGTCTACGATGCTATTAATCAGCAAAATAGTCCACAACTAGAAAACTAGTCCAACACATTTTTTGAGAAATTTTAGGGGAAGGATCAAAATGACATCATGACTCCAAAATTATGTGTGATATCATCTTCATGCATCATCGAGACTATGTCACAAACTAAAATAATCCTATAATTTTTAACTTTGATTTCAATAACAGGTTCCTCTTTGATTCTCCTTTTGAAATCTATATTCAATATTGGCCTATCAAACCTATAGCCTTTTTTTATGCTAATTAGTGTGCAATTGCAGACCTTTTTACCTAGTTCTAGTTGCACCAAATTAATCTACATCAATCTAATCAATCAAAAAGGGATAATTGAATCAACTCACTTGAGGCTAGCTCTTACCTACCTCATTTGGTTTTAAGTTGGACCAATTGAACCATCCCTTAATGACAAGATTGATGAGAGTGGGTTTGATATCTAGCTTGCATGTTTAGGCTAGTGATCCCCATTCTCATTTCATTTCGTGAACCTAACATAGCATGATCTAAAATTATGATTTAGATGTTTAGATCTGAGTTTAATTGCATTTATTATGTGCTTTGAGTGTTTAAATAGGTGATTAATTAATCACTTCATGACTATACTGCATTGTTCACTCACTTATTTCACTATCATTGCTTGCAATTATTTTAAGAGTGTAAATAGCTTATATCCTTATCGTTCTTGTGGATAACCTTCATTATTAGTTGTCTTGAGTCCAATATCCCATTGAGAAAAAGTTATAGACTTATGGCTTGTCAATGTTCAAATACTAAGGTTATTGAACTTGAGTTGACTAACCTATTCCCTAGAAGCTTGGGTGAATAGTCTTCCTTTACTTCAGCATTTACCATGCCAACCATTGTTTATAATTCCTCTTGTAATACTTCTCGTGATGAGGAATCTTCTTCTCAAGAGTCTAATTAATGTTTGGGGAAACTTGACAAGAAATTGGAAAGCCTTCAACAATTTGTAAGTTAAGAATACGTGGGCAGAGAGGTCATTTCATAAATTGAAGGTTTGAGAAGGTTGATTCAAAATGATGAACATGGTGTGGAAGTTTTACATGGTATAGCTCATATAGTGGATAAAAGCACTATGAAAGTGGCGTTGTCCCAATATCCTAGTTGTCTTGAATCTGATATCCTAGTGAGAAAAAACTATAGACTTATGGTTTGTCAAGGTTCAAATATTAAGGTTATTGAGCTTGATTTGACTAACCTATTCCCTAGAAGCTTGGGTGAATAGTCTTCCCTTACTTTAGCATTTACCATGCTTATATTTGTTGATAATTCCTCTTGTAATACTTCTCGTGATGAGGAATCTTCTACTCAAGAGTTTAATTAAGGTTTGGGGAAATTGTTACCTATTTTCACTACGCAGTTCTAAAAGGTAGGGTTGTTATCAGCCCTTGTATTACTGGTGAAAGAAGTTCTTGTGGGGCAATAAGTTATCAGATTTCTTATGTTCTAGATTGTTGTTGTGTTCTGGTTTACTTGGAAAATCTCATAAAAGATTTCATTTTTCGTTGTCATAACTATCAAAAAGGAACATAACTTTTGCAAAATTTAGAGACTTTTTGAATTCATAAAAGGAAAATGCTTTTCTCATTTTAGGTAATAGGAAAACAACATTTTAAAGAGTCCACACAAGTAGTGGTTACTTTCAAAACCATTAATCAGAAAGTGTACTTCACAGATAAATAAAAGATCTTTTTAATTAAAAGATATTCAAAAATGAAGTGCATTTTATATAGTGACCACACAACCCGTGGTCTAGGACTAATGCAAACATGTATGTTGAATCAGAAATGAAGAAAATAAAGGACTGAGATTCATTTTTTGTAAATGAAAGGAGGTTAAGATAAGAGTAAAGGTTAGGCCCCCCCATTGCCTGATATGGTTGTTGTAGTTCTGAAAGTTCGTTGTGTGCTGGAGGTTGCTGTTGTTCTGAGGCCACGAGTCCACGCCTGAAATCTACCTGCATCAGAGAAAGAGGGAGAAAGAAGTTAGTTCGTATGAACTGAGCAATGAAGGAGCTAACATTATATCCTATTATGTTGATCTCTATTCACCGACAAAAATGCAAAACAACAATGCAAGACATATGTAGAATGACACATTGAAGGAGAAAAGGTGTTTTATTAATGTTGTTTGCTTCATGTACAGATATAGGTATGAAGACCAAGTAGGTTGTTGAAGGGATGCACATTCATTACAAGTGTGAAAATTTCCAACTGAAGTCATGTAGAGGCGAAGACCGGAGGACTAGAGGAGGCTATTAAGGGGGCATGCATAAGGTTCAAGCATGAGACCTTCTCGCCGAATCATGAAGTTGTTTATACACTTATGTTGTTGAAGGGATGTGTGGTTATGTGCATAAAACCTTTTGACATTCATCATTTTAGATTAACTTGAAAGAAGCTATCAGTTATGTAAAGTTCAGATTCATCGGTTCAGATATGTGATGTTAAAAAAATGCAAGTGTTATGTTATCCAATTTTACAACAAGCACTCATTATGAGCATTCACAGATTTGTATTTTGCTGTTACATTCTTAAAAAAAAAAAAGGTGAAGGATATTCTATCAAGGAGTGATAAGCTACAGGAAGAGGCAACTTGACATCAAAACGAGGCAATCAGTCATTCATTGCTACACTTAGATAAGTATCTAATCTTTTGTCAGATTTGATCACGTCTTTTTATTATCAAAAAAGAAAGTCTTTATTTGCAGATACTTGGAATAATGAGTAACATTAATATGCGAATAGAAATTAGATTGAGCTCATGATAACACCATTATGCATACATTTGAGTCTTAATGGGCAGCAATTAAAAGATATGTGCAGACCTGATGTGAAGCTACAACAACATCAATATGGAATTAGACAGGTAACATAATAGTTCAGAGGGGGCATATGAACAACAATAGTAATGTTTTTATAAATGTTAAGGACAACGATATCATTAAATTTGAAGGAAACAACAACAGTTTATAATGATAACATAAGACATTCAATAAGAGTAAATTGAGGTGATATAGTTGAAGAGCAATGATACAATGTTTGATGATGCTTTCACAATGGAATCTATACTATGCTCATTAAATATCATAAAGGTCCTTGTCAGTTCAGTGCTTGTAAAAGCATTACTAAAGGTGACATTTTCATATTATAATGGAAGACAGAGAAGCATGTATATCAAGTCTTCAATTTTTTTTTTTAAAAAGGATGCTATTTACAGTTTGGTTCAGTGAATTGATCAGAAAATGTATAGAGCTACAACAACAAAATTTTAGTCAGATGCCAAAGGAATTAAGAGGAACATATTATGACAACAACAATCAGAATCATCATGTTTTATCTAACAGGTTGTCTAAATGTGTAGGTACATATATATGATGCAATTTACAATGATTCATGTTGTCAGCCACCTCAGCAAGGAATGTTGTGGTGAGTACTAATGCAACCTTGAATTGCATAGTATAATAAACAAAAAACAATGAATAGTAAGATACAAATGTTAGCATACAAACACCTACAATTTCAGCATAGAGCATTCGTTAGCATTTAAACCTCAAATAAATTTAAAGCTTTCAAAGGTGGAAACAAAGTAAAAAAGCAGATTACAATCCTTAGGGTAGAAGCCTCACTATAGTGGACAACAGATATTTAGTTACAATGAACAAGTAGTATTGTCAGCTCACTGGTGATATAAAGAATAATCATAGAGGAAAAATATACTAAGAGCTACGGGCATTATGCATTAACTTTCTCAGTTGTAAGCTACTGTTTACCAATTGGAAATGAAGCAAGAGTAGCATACAACAGAGGCAAGATTACAATCATCATATATAAAGGAGAAATATAATGTATCTTGTTGTTCAAAAACAAAGGGGCTACTGTCATTAAAATTTATTGAATATTGAAAAGCATGATTTAAATGGATTTCCATTCAAAGGTTTTCTTTATTTTTTCTGCTTTCAAAATACATTGTTGCTCAAACAAAAGTCACAATCAATAGTGCAATGATATATGGTATTTTCAGATTATAATGGGAGACCATAAGAGCATGTACAAGCAGCAGCATGATAGTTTTAAAGAAAAAGAAGTTAGTCATGTTTCATGGAGCCGTAGATTGTGTTTCTTTTTCTTTTCCCCCAAGGCAAGATATGGTTATGTCTCATCGATGCTACGGTTTCAATATAAGTATGAAATTTATTTTTAGTGCCCAGATTTGTAAAAAGAAGACAGCCATGGAAAGATGCAACAAATACCAGCACAAGTTGCAGAATTTACAAGAAAGAGGAAAATAACAGCAGCATTAGTTTTCTTGTTTCATCATATAACGACAAGCAAACCAAAACTTCCAGATTGAGCAAGGAACATAAGACATGTTTCTTTTTCATTTTGATAAAGGAAATTTAAAGTGACAGTTCATGAGGGTTTCAACGATGAAGACATCTATCTCAGCCATGGCGCATATACAGAGATTTTAAAATAACAGAATATTAAGATGCAAAGGGAAAAGAGAGCCACAATCTTACCTTTTCTAAAACATTGTGGCCCAGATTTCTTAAACCTCAAATGCCTAGGTTGTCATGGTGTAGAGTTATTTTTATTATTCTTTCAAACCCCATTCTTCATGATGGCACTCAGCAGTATAGCAACAATTTATTCTTTATCTCTAGAGTCTTATGGAGGCGACAGTCGGGAGGAAAGAAGTGGCGTCCATTTATGTTCTTACTAAAGAAAGCAACAAAGAGCTTCGTATCTTCTGTTGAAGTTTTCAAAGGAGCACAAATAGAAGTCTCTAAAGAAAGCAATGGTTCATACCAGCTGTATTTAAAGCCAAGAAGATTTCCAATGTTTTCAAAACCTCTAGAAAAAGTGGTGGCCAGAGAGTTTCACCATTTTAAATGAAATGTTGACCAAGCAGAAGTAACAGTAATGGAGAAAATTACAGCTCCAAGCTCTTTCATCCATGGCAAATTTCTTCGAACAGATGCAGAATGTATTCCAAACCCTACCCTTGGCGGCAAGCAACAGAGCTCTCCAAACAATCCCAAAAGCACAAATGAATGAGATCAGGTCAAATTAGGTTACGTAGCCTAAGATATTTGGCGGATTTCAAACTCTCTTTGGATCGAGTTAAATCCCCAAAACTTAGGTTACGTTCATATTTTCTTCTTTCTTTCATTTTTTTTAAAAAAATTTCAAAGACTCCTTTCGTAGATAGCATCTTTTAACATAAATAATAATACTAACCATAATGTTTATAATTAATATTTAATGGATAAAGTATAATCTCTTAAATATTAATTATAAATAGTATTATTATTATTATTATTGTTTAAATTGAAAGATGTTATTCATTAGTTATTATATTTAATATCTTTGTAAACCATGAAATTTACTTGATGTTATATATATAATTAAGGATTTTTTATAATTATAATTAATATATTTGATATCTTGTAAATTTTATGGTTTACAAAGCTATTAAATATAATAAATATCATTATAAATTATTAAACATCTTTTGTTCTTATGTTTCAAGTAATTGAGTTTTGAGATAGATACTTATATTTATTTATTTATTCATTAACTATTATTTTGTAATACTTGGATACATCTAGTCTTAAACAAATAAATATAATTGTTTGTTTAAAACTAAATATATTAAAATATTATAAAATAATAGTTAGTAAATGAATAAAAAATATAGGTCTTAGCTATTTACTTATTAATTATCTATTTGATACCACTTTAAATATCAACTTTATAAAATAAATAACTTGTTGTTCATTTTATAAATTGAATATATTAAGGTTATATCACGTAAATAATTAATAAATAGATAATTAATTGGTCTTGAGGGGGAATATTTTTTTGTGCACGAACTTGTGGGTAATATTAATTATTTGTCATAATTATAAGACAAGTAATTATTAATTATTCTAAAGTGCAATTTAGAGGGCTATCTTGTCTAGGAGTTGGCTTTGAGTTAGGTCCCACCTTTTTAGCATTGGTTATCAGTTGGCTGCTTGTTATCATGTTCTTTTCTGAGGGAAAGATTTTGTTCACGTTTAGTTCTGTTGCTGTTAGGGCCTGTTCATAGCATCTTGGAGTCCTTTTGAGGTGGTTTTGGAGTTGTCATTCAGTTAACATCAGTTGGAGAGTCTTTTATAGCAGTTTGATCATAGTTTACAGCAGTGATGGCCCTATTTTGGTGGGATTTGTCTTCATATCCGACCCCCATAGATTCTACATATTTTATGGAGATTTGGAGCAGTTTTGGGGGGATTTTGAGTTACACTTTGGTTATGCATGGTTTGGTGGAGTTGTTGGAGCACTTAGACTTCAGTTTCTGATAGTTTTGCCCCTGATTTTATGGAGTTTCTTCATGCATCCGACCCTTTCAGATCTGATGCCTATATCATTGTATTTTCACCTCATTTTTGGAGGACCTTCTTTTCTTCACATGTTCTTGCACATTGCAGACTTGAGAAGGTATTGTAAGGGCATTTTGTAGCAGGTTCGGAATTGGGGAGAGAAGTTGTATTAGTGAACATATCATTCCTTTGCACTTCTTTTTGTATTTTGTAACCAATTTTGCAGATTCTGAAGATAATAAAGTTGGCCTTATTATTCACATTTTTTTCTGAGTTTTGTGATCAATCCTTTCAATTTTTTATGCATTCAAGTGTTTATCCCTTTCAAGCATAGATTAGTGAATTGCTTTAAATTCCTATTCTAAGTTATAAAGAATTAACCTTTTGCAGAAATTACCTATTTACTGGTTGAATTCATACCATTAGTGGCACCAAACCCTAATAGTGGATTTTAAACCATCCTAGGTGTTGAGAAGTGAAAATTTTGTAGAATTCAGTAATGTGTATCTTGTAGGTACAGTCTTTCAATTATGACAAATCTGTATCCATTTTTGGTGTATCACCTTCTTAATTAGTATTCATTTTCAGTTATCTCTCTCCCTTTTCCCAAAACCATAAAAGTCAACATTAGGTGATATCCCAAATCTAATAGGAACTGGCCTAGAATCCGGAGATTCATTCTCTCATCCACCAAGGAGAATGTTTCCATGTTCCAACATGATGACTAGATTTTGCATCCAACTATAGGCGCAATCCTAATTGACAACATAAACTTGACAAGAAATTGGAAAGCCTTCAACAATTTGTAAGTCAAGAATACGTGGGAAGAGAGGTCATTCCATCAATTAAAGGTTTGATAAAGTTGATTCAAAATGATGAACATGGTGTAGAATTTTTACATGGTATAGCTCATATAGTGGATAAAATCTCTATGAAAGTGGTGTTTTCTCAAGGTGTTTGGATATTCAAATCCTACAAATCATGTTGAGACGCCTGTGCATATTCCTACCTTTCTCCTTAGCGTGCCTATCGATACATGTTTTATTATGGATATCTTTACACAAAATGTTAATGCTACATATGTTAGTAATGGGGGAATCCTATACACCATTATGCTTATGCTCCACCTTTAACAAGGTTTCCATTTATTTCCCAACCATCTTCTTTAACTACCTACCACAATGGTGCATATTCCTATCCTCTATCACAATCAAACTCTTCTTAATCTAATTCATCCATTGAAGCCACCATTAACCATTCATTACAAAAAAATTCATCTTTACAACAAGAATTGGCTTCCATCACTCAACCAAAATCTCTCATTCCTATATATTCCAAATTCAACCCTCTTTCCATTGAGATCCTTCATACACCTCTCCCACATCACATTGAGGTTCCCCATTTGGAAAAGTATAATGGACAAGGTGCCCATGCACTCATGTGAAAAAAATTTAAACTTTGTGTACTTACTTTAACTATGATAAAAATATTCTCATGGAATTTTTCCATCATTCCTTGAAGGATAGAACTTTGGAATGGCTTTTGTCTCTTCTTGGTTATTCAATTACTTATTTTTAACATTTAGTTTATGCTTTTGTTCTATATTTTAAAATAATATCAGTCCACAATTTACTTTTGTTAGACGCACCTCAAGACTAAGAGGGGGTTGAATAATTTGTGTACAGAAACTTACAATCTTAAATACACATCAATTAAGTTTAATCAACTTAACACCAATTAAAGATAAAGAAATGAAGAACATACACTTGAATAATAGATTCTTACATGGAAAACCCAATGTGGGAAAAAACACAGTGAGATCCAACCCACTATATGAATAACTGATACAATATTGCTTTGGGCTCAAGGCTAAATTAACTCAATGCTCCTAATTTGATATGCAGGCTAAGACACACATCCTTAGAGAAAGATACGAAGGACTTGCAAGCTAAGACACATAATCTCAGGGAAAGTGTAGACACCCTAAAATGGACAGGCTTGCGACTTTACATTAAAAACACTAACTTTCATCTATTAATTAATAGTTTTTTAAATCGTTAATTAATCATCTATTTTCCTCTAAATTCATTTCCCAAATCATCTAATCAAATTCCCAAAATTAATTAAATAATTAATTTTATTTAATTAATTAAATTCAATTTCCTATAGTTTAAAATGAAAGATTTAAACTTACTAATTAAATTCTTCCAATTAAATTAATTTCAATTAAATTAATTTAATTTCATTCAATAAAGCAATTCTAAATAAAAAAGAAATCAATTATCTCACATGTTAAAAACTTTATTTATATAAATGAATTAAATATTCATTTATTTTCAAAGAGATAATCCTTAATTAGATCACATGGGTTACTCCACCCATCTCTCCAGTTCACATGGGTAACTCCACTCGTCTCTCTAGTTCACATGGGTAACTCCACCCACCTCTTTAGTTCTAAAAGGTAACTCACAATTAGCTCTTCAGTCAACCAAACTCTATCTCCTCTTCACCAATTGAAGAGGTGGAGTTTACTGATGGCTTCTCCAATTCCCTTTGATCTCAACCGTTCATCTCCATCTCTCTGGGATTGATCTCAACCATTCATATCATCCCCAATTCCTATATAATAAACCCTTCATACCCATTTGAAGGATCTAGGATTTCAAGCTCTCGTGTGTCATTACTCCATCAGTTTGGTTCTAGCATTCAAGCCTTCTTGCAATCACAAAGTCATTTCAATTATAAAATTATTAACAGTTCTCAAGTTATAGACGCTGCCCACACCAATACTGAGCATCAAAAACAACGTTTCAGAAGGAGTAGAGAGAGACAATAGAAGCTTCAAGCACTTTGGGGTTTGCATTCATTTGTTTTCCTTTCTTTTCTCGTACATTTTATTGGTTACATTTTAAGTATTCGTATTAGTAGTTTTGTGTATTTGATTTTTATCATTGCAAACCGGTGCTACTAACCTTAGCCTTTGGAAAGCGAAGGAACCATGAATCCAAACAGGCATACAAAAAGATATAAAGGACTCTCAAATTGAAGCACACTACTCTAGGATAAGATATAAATCCGTACAATATCGCCAAGAAGGGAACATTGTCTTCTAGCACGAGGGATTCATTGATGGGGCACTACACTTTCATGTGTGGTCACATTGGGGGGTTTAAAATGGGCAAAAAGAGGGCAATACATTGCCTATATTGGGGGTATGGGTAGGGTATTAGGAGGGTTTATAGAGGAAATGGGTTTGTGAAATATTGGGTGGATATTGGAGGGGTGACAAAAAAAAAGTTTGGGGCAATATTTTTTGAAAATAAGGGTATTCTTTAGTATGTCATGGACACACATGATATGATCCAGGTTCACTAAGTGAAGTCCTTGTGTCTTCTAGCGAGTAACAAGAATGATATAAAATGGAATGAACAAATCTCCAAGCATGGAATTATCCTTGAATTACTATCTCAAGTGAACAACTTCATGACAAACATCACACATACATTCACTATCTCAAACACTTTTATTATGATAGATATGATCATGAAAGCACATCACAAGTTTATCTTTTCACTTCTCTTCAACACATACTCTTCCACATGATTTTACATTCAATCCACACATTAATACACTAAAATGATATTTTATATATGTTAACTTCATCATCAAAACCCTCAACTAGGTCATCCAAAAATATAACACAAATGATATAGATCAAGTCAGTCACCAAACACAATTGTGGTGATTTATGTTCACTTTAGGATATAAAGGGGACCCAAATACATCATAAAACATCTTTGTAAGCAACTCTAAATGGTTCACACACAACAATACATCATCCAAATTCAACATCAAATGTAATGTGTAGATGAACAATGTAACACCCAACTAGTCAGCCTAAAAACATAAGATAATGCAAATAATTCAATACGGGTATTCACATGTCATGATAAGACCCATAAAAATATCTTAACTCAACCCCCATAGCAGGTATGAACCAAAATAATATGATCCATTCAAGAAAACCAACTGAGTCGATTAGAAACCAACACAAACACCAATGTTGACAAATATAACATCACAACTCTTCTTACAAAGAAAATAAACACTTGAATACTAAACTAATATATTGCACAAACATTCTGAACATTTCCTCCAAACTATGAAACTAGAAACAAAACAATCTAGACCAATCCTGATAGACAACTAAACCTTCAAAAGTTTGTAATTACCAACCACGTCAATTGTAATGATGAGGACCTTAAAAAATAACAATGCAACATCCACAAAACATAGACATTATATCTAGAACCACAAGATTTCATCACCAAATGGAGTGGAATGCAGAGCATTCTCCCATAGATACTTCAAATACTCCTTCCTTCATATTCCAAATCCTAATACTATAACCTTTTGGAAACAACACTTACTCAAGAGCAACACTAGAGACCAAAGGAACATTTAAACACATAATTTCAAACTCATAGTCACATTGGGTTGATATCTGTACATACCCTAAAATGGACAGGCTTGCGACTTTACATTAAAAACACTAATTTTCATCTATTAATTAATGGTTTTTATATCATTAATTAATCATCTATTTTCTTCTAAATTTATTTCCCAAATCATCTAATCCAATTCCCAAAATTAATTAAATAATTAATTTTATTTAATTAATTAAGCTTTAATTAATTAATTATCATTATTTAATTAATTAAACTCAATTTCCTATAGTTTAAATTCAAATATGTAAACTTACTAATTAAATTCTTCCAATTAAATTAATTTCAATTAATTTAATTTAATTTCATCAAATAAAGCAATTCTTAATTAAAAAGAATTCAATTATCTCACATGTTGAAAACAATTATTAAACAAATGAATTAAATACTCATTTATCTTCAAAGAGATAACTCCAATTAGATCACATGGGTTACTCCACCCATCTCTCCAGTCCACATGGGTAACTTCACCCACCTCTTCAGTTCAAAAAGGCAACTCATAATTAGCTCTTCAGTTAACAAAACTCTATCTTCTATTAACCAAATAAAGAGGTGGAGTTTACTAAGGACCTCTCCTGTTCCTTTTGATCTCAACCGTTCATCTCCCTATCTCTGGGATTGATCTCAACCGTTCATTTCATCACCAATTCCTATATAATAAATCCTTCATAACCATTTGAAGGATCTAGGATTTCAAGCTCTCGTGCGCCATTACTCTGTCAGTTTGGTTCTAGCATTCAAGCCATCTTGCGATCACACACCCATTTCAATTATCAAATTCTCGACGCTTCTCAAGTCATAGACGCTGCCCCGCCAATACTGAGCATCAAGAACAACGTTTTGAAAGGAGTAGAGAGAGACAATAGAAGCTTCAAGCATCGTGGGGTTTGCATTTATTTGTCTTCCTTTCTCTTGCTTGTACATTTTATTGCTCACGTTTCTGTTATTCATTTAGCAGTTATTGCATACTTGATTTGCATTCATTTGTAAACCTTTGCTACTAACCCTCGCCTTTGGAAAGCTATGGGAAATCAGAGAGAGGCGTACATTTTGGTGAACTCGACGTGAAGAAACAACCCAAATATCTCTTGCAGACGAAGAAACGAATAGATCAACCACGACCATACGGTCGTAATTTTAAAAATCACACTTTTCTTTGACATCTGTACTATTTCACAATTGCTGGAATTTTTCCGCAATCGCCCATACTATGCTGCAATTGACTGGTTTAATACCGCAATTGATTGCAAGCTTTCGCAGTTATTCTGGCCATTTTCTTGTCTCTGACTTCTAGTATTTTTTTGCAATCACAAAAAGTTTACCACAATCGCAATAATTCTATCGTAGTTGTCCGATCCATGCCGTAATCGATAACACTTTGCCGTAGTTGCAAGTTAATTACCGCAATCAATAACATTTTGCCGCAGTTGAAATTTTATTACCGCAATCGACGGAAGATTACCGCAGTTGCATGAAGATTGCCACAATCATAGCAAATATTGCAAATATCAGATCCAAGTCTTTTGCCCATTTTCTTTTTAATTGACATTCTTTTTGGTTTCTGTGCAGGGTTGGATCAAAGTCATCAAGGACAGAGGAGGGTAAGTTTTGGTGAGCACCATTTTGTTTTTTTCAAAATTTCATATATTCTCATTTTTTCAAATAATCCTTTGTGGTACTAACTTGTTTAAACAACACAAACTAAAAGGAATTCATTTTTCAATTTGGGTTTAAAAAGAACAGTGATTGCAAAAACATATCACACCTCATATTTCAGATTTGGGCTTAAAATTGACGTGAGGTTTAAAAATTGAACAAAGGCAAAAAATCTTTCAGTTTGGTGCTTTAAAATTGAACAAGCAATCAACACCTACTTTTTGGGCTTAAAATTGGACATTCGTGCTTGTATGGTGGTGTAGCTTAGTTCACATTTCAAAATTTGGAGCTTAATCAATTTACCTCATGTCTTGAGTTTTGGGTGCACTTGCACAAACTATTAGTTTACAAACCTTTATTTTCTTAGAAATGCCTATCCAGGGAATGCGCTTCTTCCTTGGAGGATGACCTTAAACTGGTAAAACCTTCCGATCGGTATATAAACAAGGTGTGAACCAAAGTTCTGTCTTATCTAGCCAAGCTCGGGCGAGGCATGTTGATGATAGTCTAGATCGGGTGAATATCCCTAAGGAGCCAGCGTGATCAACTAGGCTCTTAAGTGAGTCACGCACGTACAAA
>MU227246.1:1769144-1779448 GCA_018584345.1 Thuja plicata | reverse complement strand
CGACTGAGCGATGACTCCTTATCGCGCACCCGCAATGCATTGTCCCGAGCTACTATTTCTATCGCGACCGAGTGATGATCTCAAATCGCACACCCGCACTGCTTCTCCATGAGCTGCTCCTTGCTCTACGAGTCTGTGACGCACATTAGTCGCGCACTCGCTGCACTTCTACATGAGCTGGCTATGTCCCCGCGACTGAGCGATGAGCTCAAGTTGCGCACTCGTCGCGCTATAACCCGAGCTGCCATTTCCTTCGCGACTGAGCGATGAGCTCATCCGAGCTAATCTTTTCTTTGTGAATGAGAGATTAGCTCATGTCGCGTACTCGCACCTTCTCCTCCTGAGCTGACCTTTGCCTTGCGGCTAAGCGATTACTGCTCGTCGCACACTCATCATGCTTTTCACTTAACCGTCAAGTCACCTGCAACCTTGCGATGCACAAGGTGTCACTCACTCGCACACTAGGACTGAACTGTTTGCCTTTGCGGCTGAGCGATTGATTTCACCATCGCGCTGTCGCACTGTGTTTTCTCTGACTGTGAATTGACTCGCGACTGGGCGATGAGCTTCTTGTCGCATTGTCGCGCACTATTTTTCTTGCTAGCCATCTGCGACTGAGCGACTAGTTCCTCGTCGCGCACTCGCTCACTATAAGACTTAACTTTTAACTAGCTCGCGAGTGTGCGATGCATTACCTTTCTGCTCGCTGCTGGCTCCGTGACTGAGCGACTAGGCAAAATATGACTTGCTCGTTGAAAGACTTGTATCAAAACTTGTTCAAAATTGCTGGGGCTAGGGTTTTGAGCTAAACCTTAGGGTGCTCTGCACCAGAATTTCACTTCAGAATGACTTGATATTTTCATGATCGCTCTAAACCTATCAGGGATTGCATACTGTTAGATACCACAAAGAAAATGCCTAGTGAGATTCAAATCAATTTAAAAAATGGAAAATGGGTGCAAATAATAGATGTTGAAAATCTGCATAATGTTTGTGTGTTTTGGTCATTCTTTGGAACATAGTAGACAAAATTGTATTGAATCTCACATACAACCGACTACAAGTAATAAAGCAGACTCTCCTAATGAAACTGAATCTGGTCTTCATAATAAGTAATAAAAAAAAGGAATTAAGATGGTAATGATTAACACAAGGATCTATCAATCATAAGTTCTTAGAATGGATTATGCATGTATCAAGATACATGTAATGTAGAACAAAAGTATCATGTTAGTAAAAGTTCAAAAGTTAACCTTTACCTCAAATCTGCCCCTCAAACCAACTCTTTGTTGTGAGGCACTAGTAACTTTTAGGGATTGGTAAAAAAGATTCTATTTGTTAAACGACCCATTGATTTAATGATTAAATTCAAAGAGGATAATGTGAAAGTTGTACCTAATCCTCCAAGTTTATTACAATTGCAACCATAGCTAGGACATGAAAGTAGAGATGAAAGTACTTCTCAGACTCATCCTACACAAAGATAAATAAGATAGGTGAAGCAAATAATTTGGAGAAAATGGAAGAAGAGATATTATAATCATTAGGTTCAGATTCGATTAATCAAATTGCCTATGAAGTCTGGAATGAAGAAGACGAGTTTCCAGGTACTTCTTTTCATTTACCAGAGGTGCCACTTAGTCTACAAAATTCTAGCCTCTATCCCACACCCATATGGAATTGCAAAGCCGTTATCATGAATTTGTGACTCATAAATCAACAAGCTTTGATTATTCCTAGTCAATTTCATTATCTCAGACCCCTTCATCTTAGGTTCTCGGTCTTCTTACACCAAAAAAGAGAGGGAGGAAACCTAAAAGTGTTAAAACTAAAGATGAGATAGAGGTTGGAATTCAAATAACTCTAGATGCTAAATTTTCAATCACTAAAAGATCGAGGAGAGAGTATCACTCTCCTTGAGAGTAATAAAGTTGATTTCCTGGAATGTCAGAGGCATTAATTCCTCTGACAAGAGGTCTCATAGGGTAGATATCATCATGCTAGAAGAAACCAAAACATCGCAGGTAACATTTGAGGCAAAAATCAATAAATGGTCGAAATGGAAAGCACTCATGTTCTTGCAGTAGGAGCTTTATGAGGACTAATAACACTATGGAATCCAAAACTGGTTCAAATAGAATCCATTATTAGTGATTGCAATTGGTAGGCGATGATTGTAAAAATTTTTGACATCAATTTCATTTTAATTAATGTATATGGTTTGACTGCAACATAGGAAAAGTACAGAGTATGGATACCCTAACTACTCACATACAAAGATTTACATATTAGAACATAATTCTTGGAGGGGATTTCAATGTCATTGCATCTTTCAGGAAAACAAGGGAGGTACATGTCCACCACAAAAAAAGCATAGATGATTTCAATCACTTTGTTTCAGATAATTCTCTCAAGGACATAATGCCATAGAAGGGGCAATTTACATGGACACATAGGAGAAATTGTTTCTTGCAGATAGCAAACAGACTATACAGGTTTCTTGTAACACATAATTGGTTTATAGAGAATTATAAAATAGAATTAGATATTTTTTCTTTTGTAGCTTCAAATTATTATGTCATTTGATTGGACATTTCAAAGGCCAATTCTCATTTTAGGCACAAGCCATCATTTAAATTTCAGAGAATGTGGTTTATACATCACCATTTTTTGCCTTTATTATGACAATAGTGGGTAAGTGCCCCATTTAGTAAAGGTACCAAAATGTTTAAATTATTCCATAAATTGCAGCATGTCAAGGCACAAATTAAACAATGTAATTTGAAAGTATTTAAGAACATCTTCATTCAAAAAAATGAATTGGCAAGGGAGTTGTTAGAAGTTCACGAGCTCATAATTCGACAAGGCCTAGATCCATACACATATGATAAAAATAAGTAGTTGCAAGCTTTTTGGGAAGAACTTAGTAAATAGGAATAAATTTACTAGAGACAAAAGTCAAGAAAAATATGGTTGAAGGATGGAGATCGCAATACAAAGTTCTTTCATGCTTCTACCAAGACAAAGAGAGCAACACAAACTATTTTTTCAATTTAAGATGCAAAAACAAGAAATAAATTGACAAATTGTAAGGATATACAAGATGAAGGGGTAATTTTTTTCAAAAAACTGTTGTAGACACCTAAAATTGGTTAGGTGTTCTCTAATCAATAAAATCTGCATTTCAATCAAATTTGCTCTAAACTTCATCAAATTGCTCTAAATCAATCAAATGGACTTAATCACATCAAATGGACATTTATTAAATCAAATTGGGACAAATCAAATCAAATCAAAGGATCAATTACCAATGAAATTAATTAATTAAATATAAGCCTAAAGGGATTAATCAAACTATATAATTGATTTTAATCTATTAATTGTATAGTTTAAATAAAAAATCAAATTTAACCTATTCCCTTACATGGATAAATTAATTAATTGATTGAATTAATTAAATCCTATTATCTTTCAACAAGGATTAAAAGAGGCAATGATAATTGAGAAGGTAAAGCACATGGATCACTCTAAATTTTGCATCTCTTCCACTCATTTGACCCTTTTGTATCTCAACCACTCATTCTTGTCATCTTGTCCCAACCTTTGAGAAAATCATTTAAATTTTCCCCCCATTTGAAATCATGTGAAAGCTTATCACTCAACCAAGGTTAAACTGTGATTAATTAACTCCACCCCCTACCCTTGGAAAATCATATAAATAGAGAGCATTTTGTAAGCATAAACAATCCTAGACATTCGAATTCAAAGCATCCACACTATAGTCATTTTGAGAGCAATATCAAAGCAATTTGAGCATTTTCAAGTATTTGTGAGAGTATTTGAATGAATTGTTGAGACAATTTGAGAGAATTATGAACTAGATAGGCATATCATTATCAATTTTCTCCTTCTAGGACTGTCACTAGTAGAGATTTAAGTTGAGAGCTCTCTATTATCATGCTTAGTTAGAGATCCATGGTATGCTTAATGATTTATTTTCAATTCTTAGCTTAATTTTTGATATTTTTCAATAGAATTGTTAGGAAATAAAATAATCTCATGAAGGTGTAAAAATCACATACACAAATGGTGCCCATCGTGGGGCTTTAGGCCTATAATCCTCATTTTTAGTGATATTTTGCATTTTTTTGTTTCATTTTGTGTAATTTGCAGATTGCATGTAAAGTGATGCCTACAAGCAAAATAATGACGCTTGCATGAAGTGAAATGACGCCTGAGAATTCCTTCTATTTTCTTGTATGATTTCTTTCACGCCTATCAGCTAAATAGTAATGCATGTGCTCGTAAAGTGACTCCTGTGATCCCTGAAATAACGCTTGTAATCTTTCATCTATCACATTTGTACTTTCTTTTAATGCATTTAAACTGCTTTGTCACGCCTGTGAACTTTATTTTTATGTCTGTTGTTAGTAAAGTAACGCTTAACAGAATGCAAAGCAACGCCTAGATTAGTGCAAAGAAACACTTAATGTAGTGCAAAGTAACACCTAGAAGCTGTAAAATGATGCCTGCTATATTGTATGTTTTTTAACTTGCAGATTAATAAATTCAAAATACTAATGCTCTATTGTTAATTTTGTTGCAGATGAACAGACATTTAAAAGTGCAGAAACCAGAGCTGAGGATCAAAAGGGAAAGCAAAAAGGTAAGGATCCAAAACAAGCACTCTAAAAAAATTCATAATGCAATCATTTTGGAAAGTTTGGAAGAAGAACAAACATTACTTGAACATTTTGTTAAAACTAGTAATGCTTACAAAAGAAAGTTTCCTTCTCTAAATTGATTTCATTTCTTAAGTCCTTAAGTTGTGATTTTGCAAATTTTGTTAAGGATCTTAAATTCATTGTCAATTCAATTGGTTTTTATTCACTTTGGTTGTGGTGTTGACTAACTTTTTGGAGGAGACGGAGAGGGAACAATCACCACTAGGTGAGTAAGAAAAAATAAAGCAAAAACCTCAAAAATGTGCCTAGCCTTTGCTAGCATCGAAATGAGGTATTTCACTTAACAAGATTTCTTTGCTTAGATTGTGGAATTTTCATTTGTATCTAGTTTAATAGGGCCACCCTATTATTGTCCATTCCAAACAAGACATTAGGTATATGCTCTCAACTTTTCAAAGTTGATCAAAAAGCCAAAAGTGTTGCATTTGGGGTGGTAGAAAGAAAGGGAGAAGTTGAACCACACATTTCAATTTATTAAAAACCTCCTTGTCAAGAGGTTAAAAATGAACAAGAGTGATTGAAGTGTTTAGAATTAAGGAAAGTAACAGGGATATGCTCTTCACTCTTTGAGTGAATCAAATTCCCAAACTTACTTGACTGAATTCAATTTATTGCTTTCCATGAACATGTTAGATACATAGAGGGCCTGCCTGCTGAGATTTGCCTTATGAGGATGGTAAGATGGAACGAACCAAGTGGGAGACAATCACTTAAGCCATGATACTATCCAACCCACTATAATCAAATGCACTCATCCCCAAAGGGTTGAAGTGACTAAATTGTGTTGAGAATCTTCACTTCCTCGAGTAGTCCTTCGGGATTGTGCAAATTCATACTTTCGTGCATGTCGGAAGCCCTTGTAATGAGGGTATAAGAGACTCTTCATGGTTTAGAATGGAGGTGTTAACTACAACCTGGTTAATTAGCAAGCTACCTTATTAGAGCCATTGTTTAATCACCAAATTTGACTTTAGGTAGATTGTTTGGAAGAATTTCTTGTGCAAGAGTCGTGAAAATGTCTGAGAACATACACTTAGTGTGTTTTAGGAGTAAGATGAAAAATTGATGTGTGTATTGTGTTTGTGTCTTCATTTTTAGACAAGAATTCAATCCTACAGATCTGATAACATACATTATAGTTTTAAATCCTTAAAAATTGTGATAAACCAACTTTTTCAGCAAAATGACACGTACAAAAGGTTAAATAACTCCTACAAATATTCCTATGATGCCTGCAAACTAAAGTTACACTTGAGACTATTGAAATAATGTCTAACTCACTGGAAAGTAATGCCTGGAAGTTGTTAAACAACACCTATAAATGACCAAACAATTCTTATCAACTGCAGAGTGACGCGTACAACAACTATAGTTACCACCTACACAGTGCAAAGTCACACTTAGACCAAACTAAAGTGACGCTCAAAAACAAAAAAGGAAAAAAAAGAGCATTTCCAAAGGGTTTGGATAGAATTTTGTAACTTTTTCAAATACCCTTTTCGGAGTTCTCCATGACTGTAACCCTAACTAGTTAAAATCCTTATGTCTGGTTAAAATTTCAAATTACAAAAGGATTTTAAGGTGTTCTTTCCAACTTGCAATCAATCGTGTTAATGTTAGCCTTTACTAGGTCACATTACACTAGAAATACCTTCTTACTAGATGAGACTTATCTTCGTCAAGGGGTTTCATTCTCAAGTAGAGAACCCATTATAAATCATTTACCCATTGAAGGGTGAAAAGAAGAAGAGCCACCAAACATGGCCATTCCCTTGGGAAACATGAATGACTTACATAATCATGATGCTGATGTAAACCTAAACCATGGTCAAGGTGGGAGGGAAGAAATACATGAGGAGATAAACCAAGAATATCCTCATTTAAACGATGGCCATGAACAAGAAGATGAAGAACCCACAAAAGAAAGAATCAATGAGGCCTTACAAAACCGCCTCTTCATGAATGTCATGGGGAAGATCCTAGGGAAGGATAGAGAGAATTACTTCTTTGACTTAGCCCAAGCAGGGGTTCAATTACCCCATGATTATGATGTTCACAAGTTGAAGAAGAAAGAAGAAGATAATCCCATGACTATGATGAACAAACAATTTAAGTTATTTCAAGCTCAATTGGACAACATGAAACAAGTAGGGGCTCCTAAATCCTTTTTCTATCAAAGCGCTATGTTCATTTCCATTTGAAAAAACTTTAATTATGGTTCCATTCCCCCAAATTAAATCTTTCCTAAGTATGATAAATACAAAGGAATATTCAATCCCCACGATCAGCTAAGGGAATTTTGTGCATTGAGATTGGATTTCATACATGATACAACATATTTAATGAGAATTTTCCTAAGAAGCCTAGGAGGAACAACGATGGAGTGGTTTTCAAAACTACCCTATGGTATTCAGACATTTGAAGAGTTGGCTTCCAAGTTTGTGACCCATTACTCCTATAATATTAAGCATGAGTTCACAATGATAAATTTATGTAACACCAAGCAACATGATGGAGAAGGATTCCTTTTGTACTTGCAATAATGGAGAGTGATATTCGCATGATACCCTCGAAGTGTGCCCGGAAAGGAAAAGATGGACATTTTTGTTAATAGCTTGAACATGGAGATGAACTATTGGTTGAGGTTGCAATGCCCATGTTCATTCCAAGAGCTAATTGAGAATGGAGTTACCACAGAAGAGGTTTTGTTGAAAAGTGGAGAGATAAAGATTTAAAAGGAAAACAAGAATTCTACTAATCACAATACCTCCAACAATCACAACAACAACAATAACAAAGCTCCTCCAAATAACAACCAATTTTGGATCAAGAATAATAACAAGGGTTTGGTGAATAATGGGGTTGTGGAGGCAAAAAACCTAAAAGTTACTCTCTTCAATATCACATGAAGTTCAAATCAAGCTAATAATGTGAATCAAGGTCCCAAGGTTCCATTCAACAATAACAATAACTTTGGAAATAATCAAGCGGCTAACAAGCCTAAAGCCTTCTTTGCTCCAACACCTAGAAGGAAGTTTACATCTTTGGGAGAACCCCTTGAAAATGTGTTGTGAACCCTTATTGCCAACAAGATCATTGATTTACCCAAAGCTAAACCTTTTGGGCCACCCATAAAGCCACCATGTTGGAATGAGTCAAACCATTGTGAATACCATCACAATAGGGGGCACAAAACAAATGATTGCATGCGCCTACGACATGTGGTGCAAGATTTAGTTTATAATGGTGTGATTAAAGTGGAAGGGCCCCAAAACAATTAGGATCATACGACCTTTAAAAAACCTTTCTTTAATCATGAGAAAGGTGAGTCTTCAAATTGGAAAAACAATGGCAACAATTCCAAAGGCAACAACAATGTTAACTTTGCTCATGATTATGACAATACTATCAATACCTTATCTAGACATGAGAATGTTGTTAATGTTGTGGTGGTAAAGTAACAACCTAAAAAGGATAGATCTAATGCTATCAATAGGGGTAAAGCAAAAAGGATTACCCTACAAGGGGGTACTCCTAAACCTATTGTTCCTACACAATCAACTACTTTGGATAAACAAAAACCTCCTACAACAAAGCCTTATAGTTTGGTTGATCAATTACAAAAAGACTCCAACACAAATTTCTATTTTGGAGTTATTAAAAATTTCTCCCAATCACAAGGAGATCTTGGAAAAAGCTCTTGTGGAAATTAATGTTCCTATAAACTTGGAGGAAGATAAGTTTCAAAACATGGTAGGACATCTTGTTGCACCACATTGCCTTTCATTTTTAGAACAAGATGATATGTCAATCAAACATCCTCAAAATTTGACCTTGCATATAGAATTCTTAAATCTTAAAGCATAGGGTCAAGAGAGTCCTCATTGATGGAGGAGTCGGTCTAAACATTTGTACCTTGAACCTAGTCAAAGATTTAGGGTTGACCGAGTCATCTATTGATTCCAAGAAACAAATCACTATAAAGGCTTATGATAAGGAGGAAAGATCTTCTAAAGGAGTGGTGGTTTTGGTCATTCAGGTTGGTCCTGTCAAGAAATATACCATTTGTCAATTCCTTGACATGAAGTTAACTTATAATATTTTATTGGGAAGGCCATGGATTCACGAAATGCAAGCGATGCCTTCGACCTATCATCAATGTATCAAGTTTCTGTACATGGGTGAAGAAATAACTATTGGAGGAGATTCTAATCCCTTTCAATATTGCAATATTGTGAAACCTCTTCATGAGTTATTTATTCCACATAATAGGGAAGGAATTATTCCTAGTGTCATCATTGAAGAAACCAAAGAGGAAGGTCCTAATTCGACATTAAATACTACATCTACTTCAAACCCTAATGAAAATAACTTACCTACATCAACTAATGGTAAAGAGAAAGTTAGTTGTGAAGGTCAAAGTTCTAATGAAAATTTAGTCAAAGTTTCTACACAAAAGGAAAAAAATTTGAGACCTTACAAGGATGAAAGAGAACAAACCAAAAAGGACAAATATCAAAATATGAGTGATATGATGCATAAATTTGAAAAACAATGCAGAATCAATTCAAATGGAGTGGGGGAATATTTTGTTTCCCTATTTGATTTACCAACTTCCCCAAAGACACATGGAAAACCTTCAAATTTTCATCCACCTCAAAAATACTACTCTCATTTTATAAGAGAGAGTGACCAATCATCCATGGAAAAGGAGGACAACAAAGTTTTACAATGGCTTTATAAAGATGAGGATACTTCAAATAGTCTTGTTGAAAGAGTGCAACATGTCACCATCCAAACTGAT
The DNA here is from genome assembly GCA_018584345.1 of Thuja plicata. Classification (NCBI taxonomy): domain Eukaryota; kingdom Viridiplantae; phylum Streptophyta; class Pinopsida; order Cupressales; family Cupressaceae; genus Thuja; species Thuja plicata. The sequence continues at coordinate 1,769,899 of MU227246.1, read as the reverse complement.
CAATATGGCAAGGGATTTCAAATAATGTAAAAGATGTGGTACAATGGAAGAGGACCCTTAGGAATTAGAAATAAAGGCTTGTTAGAACCTATCCAACCTCCTTGGAGGTCAGAGGATGAAAAATCAGGAATAAGGTATCAAGAAAAAGAAGGTGGTTCAAGCTCTAGGAATGATTCAATTGGGTTTAATGGGAAGTAGAACTCAAAGGGGAGCGGTGAATCAGTACCTCTAAAAATTTTTCTTATCCTTTAATCAATTAACCTTTGTAATCAATTGCATATCCATTCAATCTGATCTACACTATCTTTGTGTATGTTATATCAATTCATAACATTAATAAATATGTGAGTCATTCATAGAAACATTCATGAACATAATTGACACATAACACAAGATATGATATCGCAGAAAACTCTTGTTAGGAAGTAAAAACTGCGGTGGGGATGGTACCCACAAAACTTCATTATCTGCAGAATGGAAGGGGCCGGTTAAGGCTTACAATTTGATCACTTATGATGATCTACCCTATTAGGAGTATCGGTGGAGACCTCTTAAAGTCTACTTTGTTAAGAGCTTTTAGAAACACTATTAAGTGTCCACTCGGTTAAGAGATTTGATATTTGGACTATTAAATCCACCTTTCTTGAAAGGAATTTTTACACTTTTCTCCACTTGTTAGAATGATAGAAAATTACAAATTGACCTAGTAAATGCAATCTCCTATTTCTGATATAGATCCTATGTAGTTCACATAA
>MU227246.1:1737260-1761437 GCA_018584345.1 Thuja plicata | reverse complement strand
CAACTTACACCTAGATCTCCTAGTCTATGTGTTTTAAATCAGTTAGACTGATTAAAACACTTACATTAATGTTTCTTGTCCCTAAAGAAATGGATTTAAAAAAATTAAATATCCTATAAATAGAATATCCTTGCTTTATTTGACATGGAAGTCAGATCCACTTTTTGTGGGCTGCAACTGACTTTTGTTTATGTCTGTCGGTCATGCTTGACCGTCCTTTAGTATTTACTGTCGATTGCACTGTATCTATTTTGTCGGTTTGCACTATAACTTGCATTTTAGGTTCCTCTATCGGGTTCCACTCTATCCTTCTGCATTGCAATTTTTGGTGTACACACTACTTTGTGTCATCGGTTCTCTTTGTACTTAGTCATTTTTGGTGATCTTCTAATCTGACCTTCGATTTTCCCTTTACTGTCTTTTGGTGTAATCTTACCAAAAGTGTTGTTTGAATACTAATGAAAAATTAATGTCATCAGATTCTTATGAGCATGTACACATGTTAGAATCTAAGAGTGAAGAATACTCCAGAGAATATGAGTGGGATTCCCTATCTAAAGATTCTTGTCATGACAAAGAGGTAGATGTCATTCATACCTATGCTACTATACCTAATGCAAAAATTCAAGCCATTATGGATCAAGGGTCAAGTTCTATACATGTACCAATTATTTCTCAGGAATCAAATGTAGGACAAGCATCTAGTGACAACCAATGGATAGGTGAACCTTGGGTACCTTCGTGGGGGGGGGTGGGGGGGTGATTAAAATGTTATATTTAATCCATGTGTATTCTTTCCCATGGAAATCCACGAGGATTCTAGTGAAGAGAATTTTGATCCTACTTCCATGGAACACCTTGAGCAAGCACATGTTATTGAGTTGAGGGATAAAATGTACGAACCCTCAAATGAAGTCATGTCCTTGAACCCTTCAAATTAAAACTTTCCTAATGAGTCCTTAGCCCTTATTCATCCTGAACTCATTGATTGGGACTTAACCGAACCTAACGACCTACTCTATTTTCCCAATGACAATGTTATGGCCCAATACCATAATGCAGTTGAGCCATCTTCTACCAACGAATTCAATCCGAACATGATGATGGAGGCAGGGGTCCAATCTCTTAATCCACAAGATGAAAGAAAAAAATAAAAATAAAATAAAAAGGTCTAGTGGTGTAAACCACCATGTGGCAGTACTAGACCCCAAAAAAGTAATAATAATAGATGTTTCCAAAGGTGAAAACCTAACTATGGCATCTAAGGAAGAGAGACTAGATAGTTTACATGAACATAAAGATGAGAGATCTCCTATCCTCATTGAGCCAATAGAAAAGGTCAACATTGGCACCAAATTGGAATCTAAGTTTATTCATTTAGCAACATCATTGACTCCAACAGAAAGGAAAGATTTCATCGAATTCTTTCAAGAAAAGAAAATAAAATTTGCATGGTCATATGAAGACATGCCATGATTGGATCCAAGTTTCATAATGCACCACCTTAATGTGAGACCCGATGTGAAACTTGTGAAGCAAAATTTGAGAAAAATGTACCCCAATTTGGATTTATTGGTTAAGGCAGAATTGGAAAAGTTACTAAAAGTTGGCTTCATAAGAGTAATAGCTTATGTAGAATAGATCTCCAATATTGTACCTATTACTAAACATGAAAAATCCATTCGAGTATGCATGAATTTTAGATATCTTAACCTCGCTTTCCCTAAGGATGATTTTCCATTACCTAGCATTGATACTATAGTGGATTTGACGGCAGGACATTCTATGTTTTCATTGATGGATGGATTTAGTGGCTAAAAATAGATTAGAATTGCACCTAAGGATCAAGAAAAGACCGCTTTCACTTGCCCTTGGGGTACTTTTTTTTGGAATGTAATTCCCTTCAGCCTCAAAAATGCTGGAACAACTTATCAAAGGGCAATGACCACCATCTTTCATGACATGATCCATACTTTCCTAGAAGACTATGTGGGTGATATCTTAGAAAAGTCACATCAAAGAAACAACCATTTAGCTATCCTAGAAAACATTTTCACAAGGTTGGAGAAATTTAAAGTAAGGTTAAATCCAAAGAAATGTGTATTTGGTGTTCAATCCGGTAAGCTCTTGGGCTACATAGTTTCAGCAAAAGGGATAGAAGTGGACTCGAGAAAAGTACAAGCCATCATCAAAATGGAAACACCCCAAAACATAATTCAAATGAGGTCTCTACAAGGAAGGCTCCAATATATTAGGAGGTTCATCTCTCAATTGGTGGAAAAGTGTCACTCTTTCACAAGATTGCTATACAAAGATACTATTTTTACATGGGATGAGGAATGTGAACAAACTTTTACCCTATTGAAGACATAATTGGTAAATCCACCCATTTTGATACCTCCCATCAAAGGAAAACCCTTACTATTATACATTTCAGCAATGGAGAGATCTTTAGGGGTTTTATTGGCACAAGAGGATGATGAGGGTAAACAAAGAGCTATTTATTATTTAAGAACTTTGATCAAGTATGAGTTGAATTATAGCTTCATGGAGCGGGCTTGTATAGCAGTAGTTTTTGCCTCACAAAAACTATGACATTACATGTTTATGCACAAGGTTAATTTGATTTCCAAAATTGATCTATTAAAGTATTTGCTTAGAAAAATAACCCTTACAGGAAGAATTGCTAAATGGTTGATGGTACTTAGTGAATTTGACATTGAGTATGTGGACCAAAAAGATATCAAGGGACAAGTCACAACTGATCAATTGGCTGAGAATCCTTTAGTTTCTACTCATCCTATTCAAGTAGAATTTATAGATGTAGAGATAGTCAATGTGGAAGCCAAAGCATGGAAATTATATTTTGATGGATCCTACACTCAAAATTGTTCAGGAGACAAAATTCTATTAATTACACCACAAGGATATACCATTCCTAAGTCCTACAAAATTTTGTTCCCATGTACCAACAATATTGTAGATATGAAGCTTTAGTCATAGGCATTAAAATGGCTTTAGAATGGAACATCACAAAACTACAAGTATATGGGGATTCACAATTGGTCATCAATCAAATTAATGATGAGTGTTAAACGAAGGATGAAACGTTAATACCATACAAAAGAATTATAGATGACTGGAAGAAATACTTTTTCTTGATCATATTTGAGAAAATCCTAAGGGATAAGAATAGAGCTGCAGATGTTATGGCTACTTTAGCTTCTTTAATTCAAATGCCTAATCAAAATGTGAGGTACAAATTCTTGGTGGAAGAGTTGGTGAAACCAGCTTTTGAACTACCTAAAACTCAAATAATTTCCCTTCTAAATGGACATGACTCACCTTGGTATGGACCCATTTATACCTATCTAAAAGACCAATTTTTACCTTTAGACCAAACCCATTCCCAAAAATGACACTTCATACACCAAGTGGCTCGTTATACTATCCTATCTAACACATTGTATTGCAAAGGTCTTGACAGAATGCTACTTAGGTGTCTAGAGGATGAGGAATCAAAGTTAGCTTTAAGAGATGTTCATGAGGGTATTTGTGGGTCTCATTAGAGTGGGTTAAACCTAGCCAATAAAATCCTTCATATGGGGTATTTATGGAAAACCTTAGAAAAGGATGCTTGCCACTTCGTTAGAGTGTGTTCAAAATTCCAATATCATGGAGACATGATCCATGTGCCTGCACAAGATTTACACCCGTTCATTACACCATGTCCATTTTACCAATGGGGATTTGATCTTATTGGAATGATTTATCCACCTTCTTCTAATGATCACAAATACATCATCATGACAACAAAATATTTTACAAAATGGGTAGAGGTCGTACCTTTGACAACTGCAATGGGAAAATAGATTTCTATGTTTATCCTCAATCACATCATTTGTAGATATGATATTCCTCATGCCATCATCACGGACAATGGGAAACAATTCGAGAAAAAAGATGTGGATGAACTATGTGAGACCTTCTATATAACACACCATTCTTCCTCCATTTACTATCCTCAAGGTAATGACAAAGTCAAAGCTACAAATAAGAATATCCTCAAAATATTGAAAAGATCGGTTGACAAATCATGAAGAGATTGACACATCCAAATAAACTCGACATTGTGGGCCTATAGAACCAGCATTCAAACACCAACAAGAGCTACACCATTTTTATTTGGTAAATGGGGCAGAAGTTGTTCTACCTTTGGAGGTTGAGATCCCATCCTTAAGAGTTTCATTACAAGGATTACTAAATGATGAGGATTATAGGGTTGTCTGACTTCAACAATTATAATTGTTGGAGGAACATCAAACACAAGCTTATGAGCATTTGAAAGTATATCAAAATAGAATCTCAAGGAATTCCAACAAGCATATCAAACCTAGAACCTTTCAAGTGGGAGACTTACTGTTAAGATAAAACCCTAAAAACCAAGCAGAGAGAGAAAAGAAAGGAAAATGGGAGGAAAATTGGCTTGGACCTTTTGTAATTACTTCTTCTTTTGGAACGGGAACATACAAGCTAGCTGATTGTGATGGTGATGAGTTGCAAGAACCTATTAACAAAATCCATCTAAAGAGGTTTCATACCTGATCAAATGAAAGAGTATAGGAAGAAAGAGTATCAGACGAGTGTGTATCTGATGAGTTCAACATCATTCTTTGTACATGAGAAAAGTTCAAAATCTAAAAACATGAGAAAATTTCAAAATCCATTAAAAAATGAGAAAGATAAAAAATTCAAAAAAATGGAAAAGCATAAAAAGAGTAAAATTGAGCATGAAGAATGCAAAAACATCAAAAAATAAAAAATTGGTTGTCTTGGTGAAAACCTAGCAAATAGGCGCCTTGATGATATAAAAAAAAAAAATCAAACAAAAAAAATTTGAAAAAGAGAAAAGTGCCTTGGTGAAAACCTATCGATAGGCACCTTGGTAGCAAAAAAAAGAAAAAAGAGAAAAAGAGCAATAAACCTCAAAAGGTGAAAACCTGACAAATAGGCACTTTTTGATCCCTTAGGTCTTACCTAGTTGTATTTGTACATATTGAATTTTCATCATTTCATTTGTATATATCCTCATTGCACCTGTCATTTGTGCATAGTCATAATAAAGTCTCTAAGCTGCATTGTCACATACTAGGTTTCATTTGCCCAAGTTTTTCACATGGTTTCATTTTTTACTTGGGGACAAAGCATTGGTGTTGATACAAACAGATTCGATAAGTGCTACTTTTTGGTCACATGATAGACGAGATTTTTAGAACTTCAAAGGGGAGTTAATTTTGAGCCTTTGATGTCTACAGTTGTTCAAACCAAGCGTCAGTCTTGCAACTTGATCCTTGAGCTTCATGACCTTATTATCATGATTATAAATTGACAAAAACAAAATGATCAGAATGTTTGGAATTCTATTGAAAATCTTGATACAATACAAAACATTTGAAGCTTTTGATAATATTCATTGACTTTTAAAGTCATGTCTTTTTAGCTAATCGATGATGTTTTGACTAGATTGGTGATGATGAAGACATGATATTTTCTTGACTTTGTGTGATTGTTTTGAGGAAGATCCACCAACTTGTGTGAATTTTTCTAAGGAAATTGTCATCAAAGAACCATTGAGGAATTTCATATAGGAAGGAGGGTTAACCTTTGTTTGTTTACGCAATTGGATACCTTGGCTATTTGGATCTTACATATCTTAATACCGAAATCCAATTGCAACATTGAATCTAATGAAACTGATATTCATACTCCCATAGTTGATTATTCAACTAGTGAGGGTTGTACTAGTTTCTAAATGGTTACCAAAGAGACAAAAGTGGTATTCATATTATCATGATGTGGTCAGTGATGATTGTACTTTCTCCTAGTTCCACAATGCTCAATGATGAAATATATCTCTATTGCATTTCTTTCAGAAAAAGCTAGTGACAGTTAGTTGCATTGCATTGCATTTTCATGATAGATTAACTGCATGTTTAAAGGATTTTCCAAGTTCAAGGAGGTTAATCATGTCAAGGTTAATATCATTTATCTTTTTTTTTTTAAAATCAAGTATGTGAGATTTTCTTTTGTATTCATTCATTACATTGATCATTACTCATTATCTTTTACATCAAGAGAAGAAACAAAGAAAAGATTCATTAAGCATTAATCATTATCCATTTTGCATCCATTTAAAAAGTGTATTTCATACAAGTTGCATACATCAAAACCCAAAAAATAGTTGTATTCATTTTACCATTGCATTGCATAAACATTGTATTCATCATAAATTAAAAATATATAGAAGTAGTTGCATATCATTTGCATCCATCTATATATGTCATATCTAAGACACTACATCCATAGCATATGAAAGTAAATGCATCATAGAGATCATATAGATCTACATATAAAGAAATCTCACATCAACATCATAACAACATCATGGTATCAAAGAGCATCATAAATAAATTTCCATCAAGATGTCCATATATATCATGATACATCAACAAAAAATGGTACATCATCAAAGTCCTGATCAATCATACATATGGTACATCAATACATCAAGAGGATCAATATCAATCTGTCTTCAATCAAGACCCAATAGGGGCACCTGATCCATCACCTATCCTAGTACCTAATCCATCTCCAGTACCTATATCACTTGGCCCATCTAGACCTTTGTCTGATCTATCTACAGTCCTAGGAGGAGCCTGACTGGTAGAAGCACCCTCAATCTTCTGATCCATCTTGCTCATGAAAGTTTGCATCATCGCACTAAACTGAGCCATCTGAGTTGTCATAGATGAGAAATATGTCTGTAGGCTCTGTATATCCTACTCTACTCTACTAGTTGGAGGTGTCTATATTGGACCTGTAGGAGCCAACATAACCTGTGGCTATATAGGACCCTAAGGAATAACTGGTACCTGCTGTGCTTGAACCTGTGCTCCGGAAACCTATCTAGCCTGATCTAGATATGCCTTCCTAGCATCTCTATCTCTGCTAACCCCATGTTGTAGCTGGTATAGGGGGAACCTGTCTCTGTCTGGGAGCATAACCACCACCCCTACCTCTAACATGAACACCCCGCATCCGAGGTCCCATCTTTCCTCTGCCTAAAGATCTTGGATCTCTCGATAATCTAGGAGCTCTTAGAACTCTAAGAGCCCACTGTACTCTCAGTGCTCTTGGACCTCCACCACCACCTCCTCCATCATTATCATAAGAAGTCTTGTCCACATTAGGGATAGGCTCCATTGAATCTATAAATCTCATAAATCTATGTCTAGAAAACCACTCCATATACTCCACAGACATACCGACATGAACAACATGATCTAACATATCCCATCTAATGAAACCCAGTCGATCAATCTCTGTACAAGAAAACTCATAATCAACCTGAGCTCTCCACTTGGAAGGCTCTACCTGTACTCAAGCATATAATACCATATCCAAAACTTTGCTAAAGTGTCGTAATACTGGACCAAAGAAAAATATCTCAATCACAAGAGGTGATCGTCCAATCATCCATCAAGGGGAGAACATATAAGGAAGCTCATCATCATCCTCTCTCCATCCCTCACAACCTAGGTAAGGTCTCAATCATCCCGTGGCAGTACTCTACTTTTCCCAGCTGATGCTGGACAATCATGCCATCATAGAGAAATGCATACAGCCATCCATGACCCCACACTCGAGATGCAATCGGTCTAGTAACTGGGATGTGCTCCTAGGTCCATAATTGTAACAAAATAGCTCTTGTTGATAATGATGCGCTCTCTCGATATACAACCTCATGCAAATCATGATACAACTGAGTGAGCACACATGCACCCCAATCGAATCTATGAGGATGCTCAAGTAAGTCCTCTAGGATCCAACCCCATCTGACTGCAAATTTGCAACCTTGTCGATTAGGGAGAAGTAATCCTCCGATCATTGCACCTAGAACTATAGGAAAAGTAGGAAATAATGTGAACTATGCCCATGTGAGAGTATCATCTCTGATCATCGAATCTGCAAAGACCTGTTTGCATGCACTGCCATCATACACCTTATCTGAGTAAACTCTCTATCCTTGTGTTGGGATGTGTAGCAACCTGTACATGTCCTCAGGTGTGATTTTCATCTCACCGAGTGGTAAGTGAAAGGTATTATGGTTAGAGTGCCAACGCTCTGCCATAGTTGTGAGTAGTCCCTGGTTTAGCTAGAACTAAGGTATATCAAGGAGGAAGAAAAAATCACACTGCTCAATCACACATGTCTCTGATCTAGTCAAATCTCGGGCTAAATCAAGCAACCAAGATGGTAGGATCCATACATATAACTTGTGAAACCATGCCTATTTTGCAAACAAGTGAATCATATTATAATCTTCATATTAGTGGATCATTTCAAGTCAATCAACATCAATCAAATCAAGCTTTTTCTATTTTTGAGTGCATTAACCTATTGTTCCTAACTCTAGATCGTGAGAAGGGATCAATATATCAGTTATCCTACCAATCAGTTACTTATCTAATTAGATTGACATATCAAACATTCATTTATGTGATTATTCTAACATCCTAAACACTTTGTAACATTACTAAACACACCTATCTATCTTGGAAATTAGTCCGTTAACCAAGACGTTCAATCACAATCAGTTTGTTCTCTTTTAAATCAGGTTTTCATCAATTTCTTGCAGGTGTCACTTCACAAAGTGTACGTGTCATTTCATGCTAAGTGTCATTTTATCTATCATAGGTGTGATTTGACTTATTGAATGCAAAAATTTGCTTACAATGCGTCATTTTACCTTTGTAGTCAGCATTTTAAATATTCTATGTGACATTTAAAATTGTGTTTTTCCCTAGGGCTTTGGAGGTGGTATTTGATCTATCCAACACATGTTTTAACCTATCCTATACATGACATTTAACTATGCATAGGCATCATTTCAACACACGGATGTGGAATTTTACCCTTTTAGGCATCATTTAACAGATTCTACGTGGCATTTTACCTAAAAATGACCTAATCTATCCTAGCACACATGATAAAAAGCATTAAATGTAGTTAAACAAAGCAATAAATACATTAAGAGGTTAGAAATCACTTACCATAGGTCCATAGTCTGCGGGTCTCTAATATCTGCACCCTCTCTTGAACCGATGCTCTCGAATAGGGACCACCATCGTAAGATATCTCAGTAGGATCAGGAAAAATCTCAATAGTAAAAAGTGAAAATGAATAATAAAAATGGATTTTTCAACCTATTTATAATATTTGACCTAATTTTGAATAGGTTTTTCACCCAGTTTGACCTAATTTGCATTTTCTTTGCACTGGGGCATTTGTTGACAAGATCATCTTCATTGTTTTTCAGAAATAAAAACATATTAGATTTATTCTTTATCATTGTTGGACATCAATTTTGTTTTCATTTCTGAGGGGGCATCATCATATGATCAAATCACGATTTTGTATCATATTTTGTATCAAACATCAATCTAAATCTGGGGCATTGAAGTTTCAAACTATCATCAGTGGGGTATCACATCAATTTTCACATCAGGGTTTCAAATCAAGTTCCGCATCTTGAATCAGGGTTATTCTCACATCAGGTTTTCTATCATTGAATAAGGTTTTGTATCAATCAATCAGGTATCTAATCAGCAATCAGGACATCAAATTTTCTTTGAATCAATGTGCTTCTCACATCAATTCAAAGGGAAGCATTTGTAGACACCTAACACCACCTCGTCCATCATCATTATCATAAGTCTTGTCCACATTAGGGATAGGCTCAGCTAGATCTGTAAATCTCATAAATCTATGTCTGGAAAACCACTCCATATACTCCGCAGACATACCAACATCAACAACATGATCTAACATATCCCATATGATGAAACCCAATTGATCAATATCTGTGCAAGAAAACTCATAATCAACCTGAGCTCCCCACATGGAATGCTCTACCTGTACCCGAGCATATAATTCCATATCCTAAACTCTTTCAAACTGTCATAATAATTGACCAAAGAAAAATCTCTCAATAATAAGAGGTGATCCTCCAATCATCCATCGAGGGGAGAACATATAAGGAAGCTCATCATCATCCTCTCTCTAGCCCTTGTAACCCAAGTAAGGTCTCCAGACGACCTGATCAATATCATCAATGATCCTGCGCTAGTACTATACTTTTCCCAGCTGATGCTGGACAATCATGCCATCATAGAGAAATGCATATGGCCATCCATGACCCTGCACTCAAGCTAAAATCATTCTAGTAATAGGGACGTGCTCCCAAGTCCATAACTGTAACATAATAGTTCTTACCGATAATGATGCACTCTCTCGATAAAAAAACTCGTGCAAATCATGATACAATTGAGTGAGCACACATGAAGCCCAATCAAATCTATGAGGATGCTCAAGTAACTCCTCTAGGATCTGACCCCATCTAACTAAAAATATGCGACCTCATCGATCAGGGAGAAGTAATCCGCCGATCACTGCACCTAAAACTATAGGAAAAGTAGGAAATGACGCAAACTATGCCCATGTGATAGTATCATCTCTGATATTTGGATCTACAAAGGCCCATCTGCATGCACTACCATCATACACCTGATCTTAGTAAACTCTATATCCTTGTGTCAGGATGTGTAGCATCCTATACACGTCCTTGGGTGTGATCGTCATCTCACCGAGTGGTATGTGAAAGATATTATGGTCAGAGTGCCAACGCTCTACCATAGTTATGAGTAGTCCTTGGTTCAGTTGGAACAAGGGTATATCAAGGAGGAAGAACAAACTACACTGCTCAATCACACAGGTCTCTGGTCTATTCAAATATCGGGCTAAATCAAGCAACCAAAATGGTAGGCTTCGTACATATAACTTATGGAAATGTGCCTATTTTGCAAACAACTGAATCATATTAGAATCTTCATATCAGTGGATCATTTCAAGTCAATCAACATCAATCAAATCAAGATTTTTCTCTTTTTGAGCGCATCAACCTATTGTTCCTAACTCTAGATCGTGAGAAGGGATCAATATATTAGTTATCCTACCAATCAATTATACATATCAAACATCCATTTATGTGATTATTCTAACATCTTGAACACTTTGTAGGAATACTAAACACACCTATCTATCAATTTTATTGCATGCGTCACTTCACAAAGTGTACGCGTCATTTCATGCTAAGTGTCATTTTATCTATCATAGGCATGATTTGACTTATTGGATGTGAAAATTTTCTTATAACATGTCATTTTACCTTTGCAGGTGGCATTTTAAATATCCTATGTGACATTTAAAATTGTCTTTTGCCCTAGGGTTTTGGAGGCAGTATATGATCTATCCAATGCATGTTTTAACCTATCCTATACATGACATTTAACTATGCATAGACATCATTTCAACACGCGGATGCATCATTTTACCCTTATAGGCATCATTTAACAGATTCTATGCGACATTTTATCTAAAAATAACCTAATCTATCCTAGCACACATGATAAAAAGCATTAAATGAAGTCAAATAAAGCAATAAATGCACTAAGAGGTTCAAAATCACTTATCATAGGTCCATAGTCTGCAGGTCTCTGATATCTGCGCCCTCTCTCAAATCGATGCTCTCAAATAGGGACCACCATCGTCAGATATCTCAGCAGGATCAGAGCAAAATCTCAATAGTAAAAAGTGAAAATGAATAGTAAAAATGGATTTTCAACCTATTTATACTATTTGACCTAATTTTGAAGAGGTTTTCCACCCAGTTTGACCTAATCAACATTTTCTTTGCAATGGGGCATTTGTTGACAAGATCATCATCATTGTTTTTTAGAAAGGAAAACATATTGGATTTATTCTTTATCATTGTTTGGCATCAATTTTGTTTTCATTTATGGGGGCATCATCATATGATCAAATCAGGATTGTGTATCGTATTTTGCATTAAACATAAATCAAAATCTGGGGCATTGAAATTTCAAACTATCATCAATGGGGTATCACATCAATTTTTGTATCAGGGTTTCAAATCAAGTTCCGCATCTCGAATCAAGGTTATTCTCACATCAGGTTTTCAATCATTGAATCAGGTTTTGTATCAATCAATCAGGTATCCAATCAGAAACCAGGACATCAAATTTTCTTTGAATCAATGCACTTCACACATCAATTCAAAGAGGGGAATTTGTAGACACCTAAAATTGGTGAGGTGTTCTCTAATCAATAATATCTGCATTTCAATCAAATTTTCTCTAAACTTCATCAAATTTCTCTAAATCAATCAAATGAACTTAATCATATCAAATGGACATTTATTAAATCAAGTTGGGACAAATCAAATCAAATCAAAGGATAAATTACCAATGACATTAATTAATTAAATATAAGTCTAAAGAGATTCATCAAACTATATAATTGATTTTAATCAATTAATTGTATAGTTTAAATCAAAAATCAAATTTAACCTATTCCCTTACATGGCTAAATTAATTAATTGATTGAATTAATTAAATCTTATTATATTTCAACAAGGATTAAAAGTGCCAATGAGAATTGATAAGGTAAAGTACATGGATCACTCCAAATTTTGCATCTCTACCACTCATTTGACCCTTTTGCATCTCAACCACTCATTCTTGTCATCTTGTCCCAACCTTTGAGACAATCATTTAAATTGTCCCCCCATTTGAAACCATGTGAAAGCTTATCACTCAACCAAGGTTAAACCATTATTAATTAACTCTACCCCCTACCCTTGGAAAATCCTATAAATAGAGAGCATTTTGTAAGCATAAACAATCCTAGACATTTGAATACAAAGCATCCACACTATAGTCATTTTGAGAGCAATATCAAAGCAATTTGAGCATTTTTAAGCACTTGTGAGAGAATTTGAATGAATTGTTGAGACAATTTGAGAGAATTATGAACTAGATAGGCATATCATTATCAATTTTCTCATTCTAGGACTATCGCTAGTAGAGATTTAGGCTAAGATCTCTCTATTAGAATGCTTAGTTAGAAATCCATGGGATGCTTAATGATTTCTTTTCAATTCTTAGGTTAATTGTTTATATTTTTCCATAGAATTGTTAGGAAATAAAATAATCTCATGAAGGTGTAAAAATCACACACGCAATTGTTAGACCACCTGTCCTTGCATCTTCACAAGGAAATCAAGAGGAACAATAATTGTTAAGTGTTATACCATCCATTCTTGCACAACAAGATAATAATTTCTTAATGAGTCCTTTTAGTTTGGAATAATTAGAGAAAGTAGTCTTTTCATTAGCTCCAAACAAATCCCCAGGACCAAATGGCTTCACGAGCCTTTTATTCCAAAAATGTTGGGATGTCATAGGACAAGATTTATTTTTAGCATTGGAATAATAAAAAAAAGTGGATCTATTCTATAAAAAATTTCAATGTCATCGATATAGAAATCTTGCCAAAGGTAAAATAACCAAAAAAATTTGCAAATTTCAAGCCTATACCATTGTGTAATATGATATACAAGATCTTTACCAAAGTAATTTACATGAGATTGCAACACCTTATTTTGAAAATTATATCACCAAAGCAAGGGGGATTTGTGTTAGGCAAAGAAGCAAAAAAAGGTGCCTTAGTTGTACATGAATTTCTACATTCGATACATACCTCTCATTTATCATCTTTCAAAGTCAAGCTTGACATGATGAAGACCTATGATAAAGTAAAATGGAGTTATGTTTGAAAGGTGTTACATAGATTTGGAGTTTCTAAAAAATGGTGTAAATGGATAAAATCATGCCTATCAGGTGCTTGTTTCTCCATCATTATTAATGGAGTTCCTTCAAGTTTTTTTAATGTCACCCAGGTAGTGAGGAAGGGTGATCCATTCTCACATTTTATCTTCATCATAATGGAAGAAGCCCTTAGTAGGTCAATTATAAAAATGATTTAGGCCTCTGGAAAGGTATCCACATTCCAGCTACTAGAATTTCAATCACTCATACTCTATTTGCAGATGATAATATTTTCTATGGAAGAGCTACTCTTGCATAGGCAACTCAGATTAAGAAAGTGTTGGAGACATATATGAAAGTCTTAGGACAGAGGATTAATGAAAAAAAGTCTAAAATATAGGTATTTAATTCTAAGGCTTTGGGATTTCAAGAAGTTGATCTGCCATGCAAATATTTGGGTATACAATTCTTTATGGGTAAAAATAAGGTCTCATACTGGAATAAAGTTATAGAAAGAATCAAATCTAGATTTTGATCATGGAAGGCTAGATGGTTATCTCTTTTAGGTTGGTTACTTCTTATCAAAAATATCCTTGCAGTTATACCCAACTAAATTAAATTATTATTCTGAAGGCTCTCAAATCCATGGTTCAATAGATTGAAAATATCATTATGGGTTTCCTATGGAAAGGTAATATGTTTGATACCAAAAAGATCCCACTAATCTCATTAGACAACATGGTAATCAAAAAACTAAAAGTTGGGGGCGGGAATGCATGATTTAACTAAACAAAAGGCATTTGGTGGGAAGTTATTTTGGAAAATGTATACAAATTCCACCTCAGAATGGTGTCAAATAATGCAAGAAAAGTATTTAGACTCCAAAAAATGCCATCAAAATCTTTACAATAGTCAATCCTCCTAATGTTTTAGCAATTTGGAATTTCATGATGTATTCCAGAAAAGTAGTCACGTCATACATTTCATGACAAGTACATAATGGGGAGAATATTCATTTTTGGAATGATTCATGGAATGGACACCTTCCATTAAAGAACATTCATGAATTTCATTCAACCATTCCAATTTTTACTCAAATGTGGGGATACTGTTTAATAGATTATATTTCTTTAGTTGAGATTAGTTCAAAAAGAGTAAAAATGACGGATAGATCAAACATTTCAATTTTGGGTAATCAGAAGAAATTTTTTGATATGCTTTTATCACAAAGGATAGTATTCTTATCAAATAAACATGACATAGTTATATGGGCTCCATCAAAGGATGGGAAATATTTAGTCAAATAGGGTTATAAGGCTTGCTAACAAAGAGACAATCAACAAAAAAACAAAGAACATATTCCTTTTGTTGGAATAACATGATCATGCCAAAAGTATTAAGCTTTGCATGGATAGTACTTTGTAAGAGAGTTATAACTAGTTAGATTGGTCAGATTACAAATTGTACAACCCTTCAAATGTGTGCTATGTGAACATGAGTATGAAAATATAGACCACCTATTTATCTAATGTCCTTTTTCACAATAGTGATGCCTCTTTTATTGAATAAAATTCATTTCCTAACCTTTCTCCCAAATACAGTCTGGGAATGGTTTCAGTTTTGGTCTGTTCTATTTAAAGCATCCTTTTTATGCTTGTATTTGGAGGATAATCCTAGTTACTGTCCTATGGTCCATATGGTGCGATCAGAACAAGTACATCTTTAGGAAAGTGGTATCTCCTATTGGGAAGGTGCAAGAGGGGATATAGATATTGATTTCGGAATTAGCTAATAACTATGTTTAGAAATAGAACATTTGTAATTCTGTATTCACTGCATGGGATGATAGTATCATAAAGAAATGTAACCACATATTCCTACCATTCAAAGGGTATCAACTACTCCCTTACAAGGCAAAAATTAACAAAATTTATATTAAATGGCATCCTCCATCATTGGATTTTGTTAAAATAAATTTTGATGGGGCTTCACGAGGTAATATAGGTGAGGGTGGTGCTAGGATTTGTATCCATGATCAATATGGTTCATTGATAGCACTAAAATCCATTACCCTTCTTTCAAGAACCAACAACATGGTAGAATCTATGGTATTTTTACAAGGACTAATACTTGTTAAACACCTGGGTTTCTCAAAAATTCATGTTGAAGATGACTCTCTTCTCCTAATAAATACACGTAAAGAAAGAAAATTTCATAATTGGTAGATTGGATATATATGTAGACACCTAAATTTGATTACATATATTCCTAATCTAATTTAGTTCCCTCCTAGGGCATTATTGATTAAATAGTTAATTAATTTATGTCATCCCACTAGTTAATTAATTTAATTAATTAACTATAGTCTAAATTAATTATCTAATGGAAACCTATAGCTAGATAATTAATTAAATCTCCCATTTTCTTCTATTAATTTAAATGAATATAATTTGCCCATTTAAATTAATTCCCAATTTTTCCTTTTGATTAAATAAAACCTATTTAATCAATTTGAGCACATGACTCCTAACTTTAACCCCTAACTTAACCTATCTCAACCACCTAGCCCATAGTTATAACTCAACCAAACCCCTTCACACATACTAACCTCTCTTAATTAACTAAATACCATTACTTATTTAATTTATCCCTCCACTCATTCTCTCTCCTCCCATCACATCCTCCCAATTCTCCCACTTGCCCTCTAATCCAAGCCTAAATTAACCTTTAAGCATTTGCATAATCATAATCCATAGATTAAGAATCCTAAGCCAATCCTCAAGTAAAACTCATGTCACTTCCTCTTAACTCCCAACTCCCTCTCCACTTGTTAGGCTTAAATGCCTTTAACCCCCAACCACAATCTTACACCTTTGTCCATGACTTGCAAATCTTGAGCCTCACAAAGAATTTAATGCTAAAGTTGACCTCTTTTAAAAACCCATGTGTCCCTTATGTGTCTCCTATGTGGATGCCACATCAGTGCTACCTCATCCAAGCCCTTCTCTTCCCTCCAAAAATCTATAAATAGAGACCTTCTCCTCTTGCATTTCATCTCTCACATTTGCATTGTTATCATGCTGACATAGCTCTATAATTTGCATTGTTATTCTCATGTTGTTAGATTATTTTCAAATCTTAAAGAACTTAGAAATCATATGCTAGGATAAATTGGTGAATGAATCTTAGTTTCTTTATTGTCTTGCATCTCATTTCATAGTTTTTGATCATCTTCAAGGTGGATTTGAGACTAGTTTCTTCATACTAGTTCTTGAATTCCTCCTTTTCTTCCAATCTTGCATTCATATTTGCATTGTGTTGGGGATCCTCCTTCATTTTTGTTTGAGATATCACGTCCACACGCCATCTTTTGAGAAAATCAAAATAAGTTAAATAGGGTGCTTACTTTTTTCAAGCTTAATCTAATGTTATTTGGTTTTCTTTGTTGTTTGCATGTTATTTGACGATTTCAAACAATTTTATGTGCTCACCCACTAAATTTTCATGTTTGGTCTCACTCCCAATAGGTTGAATAATTCCTCATACATATTCTGGCACATCCGGTGGAACCCCACATCCCTAGTTTTTTAGCTTTTCTCTTGCTAAATAACGCTTACCCCATGTTAAAAAGTTAAAAAGTTCTTACACATATGCTAAACAACACTCACACACTGCTAAAAAATGCTTAAACATATGCTAAATATTTCCCACGCATTGTTAAACAAGGCTTAAACATTTACTAAACAACACTCATGCACTGGTAAACAATGCTTAAACATCTGCTAAACAAAGCTCATGCACTGTTAAAAAATGCTTAAAAATATTCTAAAAAATGCTCACACACTGTTAAAAAATGCTTAAACATATGATAAATAGTGCTCATGCACTATTAAAAAATTCTTACACATCTGCTAAATGATGCTCACGCACTATTAAACAATGCTTAAACATCTGCTCAACAATGCTCTTGCACTGTTAAATAACCCTTACACATTGGTTAAACAATGCTCACGCTCTGTTAAACAACACTTACAAATATGCTAAACACCACTTATTGATAGTAAAATAGTGCTTAGACATAGTTAAGGAAGTGCCTGTAAACTTTTTTTGTAGCACTTATTAACTATTTTTTAGCTCTTTTGAACTGACTTTCAACACTTTCTATTTGGTTCATAAAAAAGTTGATTTCAGATTTTGATCTATGTTATCATGATTTTTGTAGCTTAACACATCTTTGTAGGATGTTTTATGAGAATATTCGCTTGTCTAAGATACTAGCTACAAACAAACTCTTTTGCAAACTACTAATCAATCTTTTTGCAGCCCGCTTGCCAAAGAAAATTATTCAGAACTACTCATGTTGTCTTGCAAGTTGCCTAAATTGGATTAACCTAGAAATCATGCTAGATTAGTGTTTTCTAGGGACTTAGATTAATTAGGAGGTTTCTTTCTTTAGACAAATCAAGTATTAAGAGGTTATTCTCTATTAGAAACCTAGACATACTTGGTTTGCTTTAGGCAAGTGATATTTTGGGAATTAACCACATGCTTTAAGTGTTTGGGAGAAAATAACATTAGATAGGAGAGTATGCTCTTTTCCTCTTGTGGGAGATTCAGAAATCTAGACTCCTCTTGTTTCCAATCCATGATTTTTAGTTCAATCCCTTAGTTGGTCCTATCGGTCGAGGAAAACATCTCCCAAGAACGACCCACGTGAGAATGACGTGTAAGCCACACCACTCCAACTCACATTAAAAAAATTTACTCTTTGGGGACAAAGCCTTAGGAGTTGGATATTGTTTGAGCTTATACTCAGTTCACACCTAACACAAATTAGGGATGTGAGGTCTCAATCATATTCACGTAACTGCTTGTGCCAAGGTGCTTTGTGGGGCTATATGCCTCAATCACAGTTTCGTGAACACAATGGATATATTCAAATGAAGATCCATACTAAGAACCATTAAAGTAGAAGCCTACCTAATTCACCTCTAAAGGTTTGATAATGTTTGTGCAAGGAGGATAATAACCTCCCCAAAATCACTCACACATTCATCCTACCTTGAGCATTTGGAGTCAGATAATACGACATCGAGACCAAATCCATTGTGTGCCTTGTGATGTTCGTATTTTCATTAGATCTCATGTGTGTACCTACATTTTTGGGCAAATATTTTCAAGCTAATCCAATTTCCTTAGGTAGGAATGTGCTTGATTGTTCTCAAAACATTGGTGTCTTGAACATACACAAATTTCATATTCATCAAACTCGTCACACTTTCTTGTATCCCTCATGGTTGCTTTGTCCCTTGTTGGATTATTTTATGACACATGAGTGTTCCCATTTGAATCAAGGTATACTTAGCATAGTTAATACCTTGATATGTGATAGAAACTTGTTCTTGGCATTGAATACATACAACCAAGATCTGATCAACAACAATCCTTGAGAACTTGTTCAAAGATCCCCATTTTTTAAGACTTCAAAACCACTTTTGCAACCATTATAGAATTAATTCATGGGACATATCAGATTCTAGAAAACACAAGAAAGTCAAGACTCAATTACCTCCAATATATAGAGAACAAAAGACCACCACTCGCAAAGCCAAGAAATACCAACACATCATCGATTCCATCAAAAAGGAGATTCACACACATGAGGAATATGACAAAATCACCTACAATAATAATCTTGTAAAACTTATGGCCAAATATCATTTGAATCACGCCTTTGTCAACTTTGAACCATACTACTAGCTGGCACATCATAAAATCTCCATTTACTCCTCTTCTTATTTATTTAGCTTGCATCTTAGGACCATCATTTTAGTCTCCATCCTTAGTAATGCATTTCCAAATCAACCTAGTGAAATCCAATTCATCTGAACCTTATCCTACTATCATTCAAACCTTATCCTACCATCATCCAAAAAATAAAAATAAAAAAATATCCTTCACTTGGTGTTACATCTTTTTGAGTTTCATAGTACCCATATCTTATAAAGACCCATCCTTAGGCTCCCTTGACTAAGCATTGTTTAGGGTAGCCTATCTTATCTTTGTGGCCTCATCACCTTGATCAAAAGGTTGTTTTATATTGACAAAGAATCTTGTCCTCTAAAGACCACAAGTCTATCTTAGGTTGACACAATCACATCCATTTCAGCTTGCATTAGGGAAGGCAACTCATAATCCTCTATGACACCAAGTTATCCTTATATCCTTAAATCACCCCCATCATTTTAGCATCATCATAAAAAACATCAAGTCCCAAAATCATTTCACTATCATCCTTAGTCACCTAAGAATCTTACACCGTGTTTAGCATCTTTCATATCTTTAGGAAATCTATTTCATGTGACCTGAAAATCAATCCAAGAAGAGGAAGGACATGGACACCAATCTTGTCATTATCTCATCTAATCTGATAGTAGACCGTAACAAAACCATGGTAACTTTTGATCCTTGAAACCAAGCACCAAATGAACATGTATGGGCTGACCCAAATGAGATTCTCACCATAAGATCCATGGAGGCATACATGAGTAATCCAAAACATGCACACATGGTCAATGTCATTAGAGGACACAACACCCACACCATCCTTGCCAAATTTCAACCCAAAGGAATCTAAGTACCACCTAAACTTCTACCACCATAGATCACACGACCTATAACCATTCCAGGTGAATTTTTCCACCTCATGGTAGAATAAATTGTTAGCCTATTTCAAAGGACATCCTGGGTTACATCTCTCCTACCTCATTTTCTCCAACCAATAGCCAATCAACCCATAGTACACACCATGGCAGAACCAACACCATTATCCATCATGGGGTCATCAGTGTCCAATCTTTTTCCACCTCCCCAATCACAACCTACCCAACCATCATAGCCTATACAACCCTCACATCCTATCAAGCCTTCACAACCCATCCAACCCATTGCTTCCCAAGTTTCCCTATGGTTGGAACTCAACCAATCAACACACAATCAACCATTTCCCAACCCATCAACACTCAGTCAATCATCATGCAATCACAGGTCACACAAACTACAAACACCTCAATACCAACATCCCTTCCAACCATCATACCTACATCACACCTGCAACAACCATAATTCACTACTGGCATGCCACCCACAAGGGCCTTTAACCAACCCTTATTTCCACACGGGCCCACATTTCATGTTCAGCTAGTTGTACCCTTGTAGAATGTCCCAATACCTCTTGTGCAGACACAACCCAATCCAACACCTTCGCAGGAAGCACCCCAAGTTGGCCAAACCATGCAAGTTGCCTCATCATCCACTTGGAGCTATTCTCAGGCTACCCTGCAAGCACTTGGGATACCAACACATTCCAACAACACAAACCCTGCCACTTCCCAAGCACAACAACTATTTGTCAACCTCTTTATCACCGCACAACCCATTATACAACCCATCCAACAACAACAACAACATGCTTACACAAACTATTTTTTCATGCCTCCATCCTCAGTATCATAAACCATCCCACCTCCTCAACAACCAAGCATCCCCTCTCATATCAACTACCTCTCTTCTTTTACTAGGGGAAATCACCCATAGATCACATATCCTATGCACAATAGTGTCACTGCACAACCATCTTATGGGGGTTCAACCCAAGCTCACCCAACCTATCTGATACCTCAACAAGTGCACCCCTTTTATCAACAACCATCACAACCACAAAAAACTTTACCCTCAATCCCCCAACAATACCTTTCCCAACCATAGTTTACACCTTCGCAACCCACTTATGTAGTCAACCAATCCCCTTATCACACACCTTAATATCCCCCCAGAGTATCCTCCATACTCATCAACTCTGTTTGACCCATACCAAGCACCTGCCTCCAACATACCTGGCTCCTTAAGAATGTGCACAATCATAATCCATAGATTAATAATCCTAAGCCAATCCTCAACTAAAACTCATTTCACTTCCTCTTAACTCCCAACTCCCTCTCCACTTGTCAGGCTTAAATTCCCTTAACCTCCAACCACATTCTTACACCTTTGTCCCCCACTTACAAATCTTGAGCCTCACAAAGAATTTAATGCTAAAGTTAACCTCTTTTCCAAACCCATGTTTCCCTTATGTGGCTCCTATGTGGATGCCACATAGGTGCCACCTCATCCAAGCCCTTCTCTTCCCTCCAAAAATCAATAAATAGAGGCCTTCTCCTTTTGCATTTCATCTCTCACATTTGCATTGTTATCATGCTAACATAGCTCTAGAATTTGCATTGTTATTTTCATGTTCTTATCTTATTTTCATATCTTAAAGCACTTAGAAATCATATGCCAGGATAAATTGGTGAATAAATATTTGTTTCTTTATTTTATTGCATCTCATTTCATAGTTTTAGATCATCCTCAAGGTGGATTTGAGACTAGTTTCTTCATACTAGTTCTTGAATTCCTCCTTCTCTTCCAATCTTCTATTCACATTTGCATTGTAATGGGGATCCTCCTTCATTTGTGTTTAGGAGAGAACATCAACACTCCATCTTTTGAGAAAATCAAACAAGTTAAATAGGGTGCTTATTTGTTTCATGCTTAATCTGATGTTACTTGGTTTTGTTTTTTATTTGCATGTTATTTCATGATTTAAAATTTTTTTATGTGCTAACCCACTAAATTTTCATGTTTGAGCCTACTCCCAATAGGTTGAAGAATTCCTCATACACATTCTGGCACACCTAGTGGGACCTCACGTCTTTTTTTTAAAGCTTTTTTCTTGCTAAACAACACTTACACCTTGTTAAATAACGCTTACACATCTGCTAAACAGTGCTAACAGTTAAACAATGCTGAAACATCTGCTAAACACTACTTACACAATGTGAAACAATGCTTAAACATATGCTAAAAAATGCTCACGCACTATTAAAAAATGCTTAAACATCTGCTAAACAATGCTCACACACTGTTAAACAATGCTTAAACATCTGCTAAATAGTGCTCACACACTGTTAAACAATGCTCACACACTAATAAACATTGCTTAAACAACGCACACACACTGTTAAACAACACTTAAACATCTGCTAAACAATGCGCAAGCACTGTTACTCAGGCACTGTTAAACAAGGCTTACACATCTACTAAAAAATGCTTATTGATAGTAAAATAATGCTTACACATAGTAAAGGTAGCGCCTGTAAACTTTTTCTATAGCACTTATTAACTATTTCTCAGCTCTTCTGAATTGAATTTCAACACTTTCTATTTGGTTCATAAAAAATTGATTTCAGATTTTGATATATGTTGTAAGATAAAATAAATGATGTTATTATATGGGATGATATGATCTTACTAAAATGTAATAGATAAGGTATAGAAATGATTGATTTGATTTATAGATTTTTTGTGAATTGATTATCTTGAAATGTAAGGTGTTAATGTGTAGATTGTTCTTTGAATTACCTAGATTGTATTGGATTCTTTTAACCTTGATTGAATTGAATTGATTATGTATTGCAATTGTGATTAAGGAGAAGATAAGATGTTCCTTTTCTATTTCCAAATGCACAAAGGAAGGATCCAAATTGATCAACCCATAAAGGATCAATGCATAAGTGAATCAATCTATTTGAAATAAGAATAAAGAAGGAGATCCTAGGTTTCGCTCTTAAAATGTTGCATGTGTGATAGATTTAGAATGATTAAGGATTTAAATTGAAATGAATGATAGAAAATTACTAACCTTGAAATATTGCAGATCAAAGAATGCTATTTTCTGGGGTCTGTACTCAGTTTCTGGAAAATCTAAAGTATGATCCAGAAAGGAAACGCAGAGATGAACAAAAACTAGAAACCGTTGTCCATTCTGATGTCATCTTATGAAAAAGGTCAACCTTGACCCATAAATGTCAACCCTGACACAATAATGTCGACCTTGACCTGCACAGATCTGAAAGTGACTCTGTTCACGGATCTCGGAAGTTTGCTGAAAAGGGTATCCAGATCTGGTCTCAAATCAACTATTATGTACCTGTACCTGCAAGAAAAAGAGGTTTTTTTTGTTGGGGGGAGGGGTTTCCCTTAGTCAAACCCTGATTTAGGAATTAACCTTAAAATCAATAATTGAAATAAGAATGCTAGCAAGTAGTAGAATTGAATCTAACAATGAAGCTATGATATTGAAAATAGATATGCAATTGTAATTCAAATGCAAGAAAGTATGTAAATATGAAAGCATAGACTTTAGAAACCATAAACCTCCATGATTTTATGCTTTTATTCCACCTTGAAGAGAGGATGAACGAGTCTTGAGGATGCACAAAGGATCTTGAAGGAAGATCACACCATCATGATGGCTAGATCTAGGGCTTGAATGATAAATCTTGAATGCTTGAACTAAATCCCTTCAAAGGCTTGAGAGCTTGAATCC
>MU227246.1:1721534-1732387 GCA_018584345.1 Thuja plicata | reverse complement strand
GATCACCTCTTATCACTTAGTTGATAGTTAGAGAAAATGAGAGGAGAAGGCTTCCTTTTATATGAAATTAGGGCACAATCTTCTAAGGAGGCCGACATAGGAGAATTAAATCCTAATTGGACCCATGTGCCTAGAAGTGGACCTATATTAAATATAATTTAATATTTACCACTTTAGAACCCCAAAACAGTCGACCCAGAAGCGGGAAATGAATTTTGGATGACTTTCGAGAACCGACAAATTTCCAAATTTGAAAGGGGGACCCAGGTCAAGGTTGAGGTCTACCCTAACCTAGGTCAAGGTTGAGGTCGAACCTGACCTAGGTCAGGGTCAAGGTTGACCCTAACCTAGGTCAAGGTCGAGGTCGACCTTGACCCATGGGGTCATAACCCCTGGAAAAAGTGCCAGGTGGGATAGAAGGTGCCTGGAGAGGCCCAATCAGGGTCCTAAACAGGCACAAAAGTAGGAGATGATGCTGAAAGGAGGGGACAGTATGATGGAGGCCAAAAACATCCACTAAGGAGGGCTAAATTATCTTAACATGGAAGTGCTTCCATTTTAAGATGATACATATGTTATCATGATTTTTGTATCTTAACACATCTTTACATGACATTTTATTGGAATATTCGCTTGTCCAAGATACTAGCTACAAAAAAACTCTTTTGCAAACTACTAATCCATCTTTTTGTATCCCACTTTCCAAAGAAAATCATTTGGAACTACTCACGTTGTCTTTCAAGTTGCCAAAATTGGATCAACCTAATGATCATACTTGATTAATGTTTTTTAGGGACTTAGCTTAATTAGGAGGTTTCTTGCTTAAGCAAAATCAAGTATTAGGGGGTTATGCTCTTTTTCCTTTGGAAAGATCAGAAACCTAGACATACCTGGTTTGCTTTGGGTAAGTGATCTTTTGGGAATTAATCATGTGCTTTATGTTCTTGGAAGAAAATAACATTGGATAGGAGAGTATGCTCTTTTCCCCTTGTGGGAGAATAAAAAATCTAGACTCATCTTATTTCCAATCCATGTTTTTCAATTCAATCCTTTAGTTGGGCCTTCCGATTGTGGAAAAAATCTCCCAGGAATGACCTACATGAGAACGAGGTGTAGGCCACACCACTCCAACCCACATTAAAAAATTTACTCTTTGGGGCCAAAGCCTCAAGAGTTGGATATTGTTTGAGCTTATACTTGGCTCACACCTAACCAAAATTAGGGCTGTAAGGTCTCAATCATGTTCACATGAATTCTTGTGCCAAGGTTCTTTGTGGGGATATATGCCTCAATGATTCTTGCATGGACACAAAGGACATAATGGAGAGCCATGCTAAGAACTGTTAAACTAGAAGCCTACCCGATTCACCTATGAAATTTTGGCAATGTTTGTGCAAGGAGAATAGTAACCTCCCTGAGATCGCACACACATTCATGCCACCTTGAGCATATGGATTCAGATAATATGACATCATGGCTGAAGCCATTATGTGCTTGGTTATGGATGTATTTTGATTATCTCTTGTGTGTGTACTATATTTGCGGGGAAATATTTTCAATATAATCCAATTTCCTTAGGTAGGCATGTGCTTGATTATTCTCAAAACATTGGCGACTTGAACATACACAAATTTCATATTCATCAAACTCGTCACACTTGCTTGTATCCCTTAAGGTTGCATTTTCCCTTATTGGATTATTTTGAGAAACATAAACGTTACCGTTTGAATCAAGGTATAATTAGTGTAGTTAATGCCTTGATATGTGATGGAAACTAGTTCTTTCCATTGATCACATACAACCAAGATCTGATCAACAATAATCCCTGAGAACTTGTTTAAAGATCCCCATTTTTAAGACTTCAAACCCACATTTGAACCGTTATGACATTCATTCATGTGACATGTCAGATTCTGAAAAACACAAGAAAGTCAAGACTTAATTACCTCGAGTATACAAAGAACAAAATACCGCCACACGTGAAGCCAAGAAATACCAACATATGATTGATTGCATCTGTTAGTGAATAGATTTTTCCTTTAGTATATCTTTGATAGAATAACTCTATACCCCTTTTGAAAGACAAATAATAATTAATAGTTGGGTAAGTGTTCTTTACTCACTTCCCTTTGAATTTGATCTTAGGTACAACTCCCTAGGAATGATTTTCAATATTTTGATAACACCAATTCTATAGTTTTAGCTTTTAACCTCAAAGTTTATAAAGGCTACTTCCTCATTCTTAGATGAGAAGCATGACAGTATTACCTTAGAAAAGATAAAAAAAATATATAGGAGATAAAAAGCATAGTTTTTCTATCAACAATGATTGCATGAAATTAAATGATCAACAACCATAAAATAACAGAACATGGATAGAATCAGGCTACTATGAATTCACAAAAATACACCACAGAATAAAACAGAATGTCAACACAAAAAATTTTCTCATTCATTTCAAATGACACAAATCTAAAAGCTTAATCATAATGTATTCCAAAATTGCAACACAGGCAACCATGTAAAATCTATTTTTTCAATAGTAACACCAGATTCAGTCAATATCTATTACCAAATCTCTAAAAACTACCACACCTAAAATTAAAATATTCAGTTATGATCACTTTTCTTGAACCCTTTCCATGTTTATAGTATTAGTACTTATATTTTTAAAATGCCGAGAGGTCTCCCTGAAAACTCGACCTCTCGAGTAAGCAGTTATAAAACCAAACCAAATTAAAAAGGACAGCTGTCCTTAAGAGTCTTGCATTCAAATTCAAAGAGAAACTAATTGTCTAAATTAGGTCCTTTTTCCATGGCATTATCCTCACTTCCCACTGAGCTTCCATCTTCTTTGGTAGAAGATTGGGTGGACTTCCACTCTTTGTATGCTTGGATCAGCTGCTTTGCAAGCTCTAGATGTGGGACATTTGAATTTACAATTTGGGCCATTGAGGTATCTTTACTCCACTTCAGCTTCTTTACCTTTTCCACTAGCCTAGGTAACTGATCAACACACAGGTATAATATTAATTTGATCCTCACCATTTTTGTGAGATCTGTGGCCTTAGGATTATCTTTTTCTTTAATTATTTTCATGGCTGAGTCAAAGGCTTCTAGGGCTCCTTTTAATTCATGTTCTCCATAAGTTGCTGGATAGGTGTAAGTGAAGTTGACGACTTTCAATTCATTCAGAGTAGCTTTCTAAATCTGTTAGGCCTCAGCTTCATACTCCTTAGTTTCAGTGATGGTATTTCTAATGGTGGAAATCCTCCAGCTTATGTTCTTTATTAGAATGAATAAGATTGATTCTTTAGTGGACTTTAGTGATTTCTCTGTGCAGAACTTTTTGAAACCATACCTGTCTATTTCCAGGAATTTCCTCATTGCAGAGACCCATTTCTCTTCTTCCCCATCTCAGACTTGTCACTAAGTATGTAATTCCCTCATTATGGCCTTGGTATCATGGAGAACCACATGCAAGTCATTAATATACTAGTGACCGCTATTGACTACCTGAGACATCCATTCGTCCACACAAGAGACTAAGACCCGACCATGCTGAACTTGATTCAGTAGGTTTTTGCTTTCCGCTGAGTTCAGATTAAAGACCTGCGGGGACTAGATCAAAGGCATGGTGTCAAAATTGCAAAAGATATTGATAAACGCAGATAAGGACACTATGGTCTCCTTCATCTCCTTTTGTTATTTACTATCCTGCCAAGATGTCATCAACATTTGCTGGGCAGTTTCTTTAAACAAATGGTTTTTACCCACCCTATCCATGGTCCCCAACTCAATTTTGGTTACCTCAAAGTCTTCTGCTGCAACTTCCTTTTTTTCTTCTTTTGGCATCTAAGTGGCCACTTCAGTAGTCCATTTCCCTATCTTCATGTCAGCAAACATCTGAGTGGTGCTCTTAACCTTTTTAGTTTTAGGAGTCCTCTGAACATACTTACTCACAATATCCTATACTAGGATGGAAACAGGAACCAAACTTCATTTCTTGTTCACAGAGGTGGTAAGCCATTTTGGAATTATACTTTCTATAGCCAATTGCTCAGTTATCTTTGCAGGTGTGTCCATCATGTCCAATGTCACGTCATCCAGATCAAAAAGATCTTTTCCTACCTGTTCATCTTCCCCAATCTAGTAACTCATGTCACCAAATTTATCATCATCTAGGTTGATCATGTCTATGTTCTCCTAAGTCATCTTTTCTTTACTTTAAGACCGGGTCCTTGATCTGGTGATTTGCTGAAGTGAAGCTACAAGCGAGGATTCTATAGTAGGTTTCTTCTTGGAACTCCTAGTTCATTGCTTCCCTGAGGAACTTGCATTGTCAATCGGTTTATAAATATTAGAAACAAGGGGAGGGGAAGATAAAGATGAATTTTTAACTTCAATTTATTTAGGACTAGATTGCTTTCTTCTTTTTTGTAGCCACTTCTCAATTAACTAAAGCATATGCTGTGTTCTCTGTTTAATATCATCTTCTTCATCTGTTGTCCAGTTAATATCATATTCTTCACTTTACTTGGATTTCTTAAAATTTGGTTCAATCAAATTTGAACTGTCATCAGTCACCCATTACACATTGAATTACAGCCTCATAGACAGAATCTGGCATATGCATAGTCTGCTATGTTCTCTTTCTTTGACTTGAGACTCATCGGAGCAGTCCTCCTAAAAATCTTCAAGATGGGGGATGGGAAACATATGAGACCTGAGCCCTAGGCTTCCACTGGAAAAGTTCTTATTATCAAATCCTATTCTTTCAGTGTAAAACTTGAAATCAAAATGCCTTAAGTCACTCCCTATGCTGATTGCATCTTCCTTAGAAGCACATGAAAATTTACTTAGTTGTATTGGAAACACTTTTTCCCATTCTTCCTCTGCGATGAATCTTTTAAGCATAGTAGAAAGTTTCCTACAGACTTCTGCAATAACAAAATAGTCAAAGGCATACGTAGGCAACCTCATGGGAGAATCTTCAAAGCTACCAAGCCTAATGTACGTGAATCTAGA
Organism: Thuja plicata; assembly: GCA_018584345.1. NCBI lineage: Eukaryota > Viridiplantae > Streptophyta > Pinopsida > Cupressales > Cupressaceae > Thuja > Thuja plicata. Next base: position 1,727,359 of record MU227246.1, on the reverse strand, counting down.
GAACTGGGTGTAGAAGCTTCCAAACTTAGTCACGAATCTCGGAGCTTTTGAGCTCATTCTATTAGAGTCTCTGGTTAATTTGAAACAAAGCTTTCCCATAAAGGTATAATTTACCCTCCTATAATTCTAGATTATATTACTTCTATGCAAGATATGGAAATATTCGTAAACACCCATACCATCTCACCAAGGCTCATGAGGCATTCCACTCCATTGTCTACTATAGGCTAAACAATAAATAAGATAGGATGACATGAAAAGATACTCCCAATAAGTTTCAAGTTATTAAGTTTCTCTCTCATGGAGCTAGCAATTAACTCAGCCCAGTCCAGGATTTGTTTTCCTTCCAGGACAATTTGAACATAAAAAAATAACCAGCCGGAGAAGAAATAAGTCTTTGGGAAACCTCTCACTCTTTGCAGCATCACCATAACGTCACTGATATATGAGTGCACATGACTTCTGTTGATCTTTTTGGGTAGATGCAAACCTCCCCTCTGAGGTTTTAATAACCAGTGTTTAGCCATAGAAGTATGATTTCTATCTGCATTTTCTTTGAATTTGACAAGGGATTGTGCAGGGGAAAAGGCACAAAAGGTCTGCTCTGGAATGTGGAAAGCTAAGGATACAATTTCCCTATTAAAAGACAATAAGACAATGCCATCATTTTTAAGAATAGACTCAGTTCTTTGGTGGCAATTGTGAATGCATTCATAAATCAACTCACATAAAATTACCATGGGAGGAAATGTAGCGGCAATGCACAGTCCACTATGTAGAATTTTCAAAGCTAGAATTTTTTCTAGGGAATTGGAAAGCCTTTCTGATAACCCTTCTAACTCATAACCCTCCAGGTCAATGTTTGTCACAATTAGGCCTTCACAAACTAGACTCGAAACACTCCCAAACAGGTGAAAACAGACTTCATAACTGTAACAATATTGCATCTACCACAAAATTCTCTGAATATTTTGTAATTTTAAATTTAAAACACTACAGTGAGGGCATCCTGACTCACCTTATTTGTAGAAACCTTGGAATACTTGAGCTCCAAAGTCCTTACCTTCCATTCGCTCAGCTCTCAATAGTGACAATATTTCAAAACATGAACAAAATGATGGGCTTAAATAGAGATTGCAAAAGATTTAATCATTAATTACAAATCTTTATGGAAATAAAAGATAAAAGCATGATGTGACATCTTATGCATGTAATTCATTAATTTTACTTGCGCAAAATTTGATGCCATATGAATTAATGATTGATTTGATGCCTCAGGCATATTTAACCGGCACTACTACTTTCCTGCATTAAATACCCTCATTTTCGTAGGACCCACTGCTGAGCTATCTAAAATTTACCTTTTCTTTGTTGATGTTGGTTGTTTTTTACGCTGTGATGACTAGACAACAACCTTTTCACTTTTTGATAGATTTTAAAGAGTAGCCAACTCCTGGTATTCAACCAAGACTAAAAAGGACCAATTAACAAGGATGCAGATCCATCCTTCTATGCTTTAGGTTCTGCAAAACCAAGGGGGGGGACACCCTTCAACACCTTCAAATATTCAGTAGGGCCTCAATCAATAATGATCTCACAAAATCTCAACATGACCGGGAGATACTAGGTAACCGACTAGTCACCTATTGAACATCGACCTTGAAGTGGAATATGAGATTGATACAACACCGCAAACCACATAAAACCTTCAGATATGTAGATTTTATGTTTAAAATGCAGAATATAACTAATATCTAGGCAAAAATGCATCAGTATAGAAGATACTAATCACCAGCCAATGCTTTATCCATGGGCAATATCCTTAAACCAAAGTCAGAAATACAGTAATCAATTGTTGTCAATGATTCTAAGCCATAAATACAATCAGTCCAAACCATTACTTCTTACAAAAAATCCTTCTATAGACAACCAAATGAAATTATGTCACATCCACAACATCATTTAATCTGATCCTAGATAAGAACGGAAGAATGATAACACATACATAGGTAAACCCTATGAAGAGAATTAGAAAATTCAGACTTCACAAGAATAACACCAAGGAGAAATATGAATCTTGAACTTTTGTATTAAGTATGAAGAATCTCATTACTGCACACAAACTTGCAATCAGACAAATACCTCTTCAATAAGCTGCAAAAGACTAATGACATTCTATTCTACCTGAAACAAACTGGTTTAATCAAGAAGCTATATCCCTAATGGAACCATAAAACAACTAGAAACTCCTGGAGCCAGTACTCTACAACTCTCTATGGAGACCGGGATTTGGAACCCTGTAAAAATGGAAGAAATCTCAATAAGTAGCCCACGGAGAAAGGTTTTCAGATATTGTTTTGAAACACCACCTGTCTCCTTTTCTTTTCCTAAATTTGAGCTGAGTCATTCTTTCTTCATTCTGTTCAAACCAATTTGATTCTACACCAAAATGGACTGCAAAAACAAAATTCTCATTTCTAGACCTTTCCAATGGTATATGATACCTGCTATTTTTGATAAAATTTGCCCCCCTAAATCATTCAATTTTAATTTTAAATTTGCATGTCTTTTCAATAGTTAGACTATTGAATTATGCTGATATATTCTATCCCTTCATTTTAATATCTTTATATTTTAATCTGGTGCATCTGCATATTTTCAAATTTTTGCATTTTCTTTCCTTTATTTCTCCTGCACATTAATCTCACTTTAATACTCCCCATTTCATTTTAATATTCCCCTTTATCTTATTTTATCTTATTTGCCTAGAATTTACCAGCTTGTGCCACTTGTTAATCAGGCTTAATGACTTATAGGTTAGATTTCATACATCTCCTTTTTAAGTTTTTAAGTCAACCGTAGGATTTCTTTCAAACTGCATGCCTTTTAACTCTTTCTTTTTGAGATTAATCCATTTTAATTTGCATATTAATCCTTTTTAATCTCCATTTCTGTTCATATTTTCTTTTATTTTCTGCAGACTTTAACTTATTTATTTTGCACATTAATTCCTTTTAATCTACATATTTTACCTTATTTCACCTAGAATGCACCAGGATCCACCACATGGAAACCTCTGACTGGCTTTGTGTGACCACTAGGTGCCATGTGTCATTCTTTGATTTGGTCTGGAAGTCCATCTCTGTGTGATGACCCTATTTTTAGCAAGTTGTGGCAGCGACCGGGTCAGCTCATCATCATGACCCTCGTGAGCTGATGCAGAGATTTGAGGGTCCTAGTTGACAGACTTACTATTTTTAGTAAGTCAGTTGGTCTGTTTCCATTTCTGATAGGGTAGCACCGGCAGGGGTCAATTCTCCAGACGATATTCAGTTATTTAGTTTCTTGGACTGGGGACTTACTATTTATAGTAAGTCTATATTTGGCAGTTGCCATTTATGACAGGGCAGTGATGAGCATGTTGGTCAGTCAGTATGACAGGGGTTGTAGGAATCATCGTTAGAATTATATATAATAATTACTTGTATTAATTAATAACAATATGTTATTAATTAATATTAAGACAATATTATAATAATAATACTTTATTATTATTATAATGTTTTGGAAGTTTATATTATAAAGGGAAGTTAACTAATGATGGTTTTTTGGGAAACTTTGGAGACCAAGGAGTTATAAATACAGGCTCATTTATGAAGTAAATTATCTATTGAATATTGATTATTGAATTTCTTCTTGGGAATTGTTCCTAATTTCTGTGCCCTAGCCAGGGTCAAATTAGTTTCCTCGTAGAGTGATTCTGCTGGAGCTAATCATTAATTAGTTGCTAAAGTATAACCAATTCTTCTCCTTTGTACTTTGTTTCCTGTGTCTGGAGGAAGGATTCAAGTCTGAATATTGAATCATCATTGAATTGAGGCCTGCTCAAGAGGTCATCATTTATTGAACTGGAAAGAGTAGAGGCTGGCTTCAAATTTGTATTATGAACAAGTTGCCAGTAATTAACGCCATGAATGTTTGTGGCTGGGTTCAAATTGAATTCTAATCCCATTAAGAAGGCCATGCATGGGACTTAGAAACTAAATTGTAGCAAGAGGAGTTTGCCACAACTGTTCTAAAATAGCCACATTTGCTTATGGTATTGCGGGTGCAAGTCAGCCATCAAGCAGCTATTGAATACATAGTCAACCACGTGAATGTACCAATCTGCATGGAGACTAGCTGGAGATCAACATGCTAGGACTCCTGCTGGACGTGTGGAGTGGCTGCACAAATCTAGAGGCTACGTCACCTAACTACAGGTCGTGCATTAGCTATCCATTACACAAGCCATCACACAACAAGGTACAAGCTATGCGTTATTTATTCCTTGCGCGGGCAAGTACACAGAAAGGAGGGCATGACTAGCAGTCCAGCCTAGTGCACATACAGCTCACAGGTGGACACTCTTGGGGAAACCATGGCAGACAACACATGGAAGTGAAGGGTGGCATGAGTAGTTGGTCTAGATGTTGAAGCATTAGCAAGTGAGGTATTTTCAATATCCACATTCATATATAAAAAAGATGTGATTATTTCACATATTGTAATAAGTCTTAAGTTACACTTGAAGGGTTAATAGCATTGAAGATTTAAGTTTTGACAACTCAATTTTCTATTCAAATCAAATTCAGTAGAAATGTCATTTATAAATGGTATTTCTAGAATCTCAAAATAATGAACTATGTGTTTAAATTATAATAAACATTGAAAGTTGTGTTATTTAAGACCAAAGCAATTATCTACCACTACATGCTTTTTCCAAATCCATTTATAAATGGGTGGAGGACAATTACAATAACAAACAAACTTAGAGATTGCAGTCAAATGTGGATAAGAGTCGCACATAGTTCTTACAGTGATAGCCGACCAACTGTTTGACAAAATGCCAAACACATGATTTGCATAGAAATTGATTAAAAATTGATGGTTTAAGGATGAGGCCAACTTAGGCTCATTACAGTGGTATCATAGTTGATTTCCTGCCAGCATGCAGGGAAATTGGGTTCATTAATTTTTATTAGTATTTGAGAAGTCAATTATGGAGAGATACAGGCGGCTTAGTTCTGAGAGCCGACACAGCAGTACACAGAGTACTGAAATGATAGATACATTGATGGAGAGACTTAGAATTCATTAGCAGAGGCTGGTAGACAGTCTATTGGATCTAGAGATGGTGGATAGGGTAGCCAGGTGCATGGTTTCTGCTTTCTATAGGCCGTCATTGAGATTACAGGGTAGGAAGCTTGAGCTTTCCCCGACTGGTGTCCGAGATGTAGACCCACCCGTATATAATATGACACCTATTTAGGGAGGTGATGATAGATAGGTGGACATGCCAGTACCAGTGGTAGACTACAGGACTAAGCTTCAGCAGGTTGAGGCTTCTAGTGTAGTTGCTGCAGTGGATGTAGATACAGTTGATGCAGTAGTTGCCTCTGATGGTCTAGTTTCTCTTGAGGATGGACTTGTAATTGGAGATGTATATATCAGCTATCGTAGTGTAGCACCAGAGTGAGAGGTAGTGTTAGCTCATTTTCTTGTATGAATTGATTAAAACAATAATAAATGTTTAACCCTCTATTCCCAACTCAGATTCATACATGAATAAGGCTAATTAACAAGGATAAAAAATCTTCCTACACTTTGGGCTCCACATACCCAGGCGAGTGCACCTTTGAAAAACTCACTGAATAACAGAGAATCTCACAATGGATTAAGGATTTGCAATCCTTCTTATTTTTATGCCAGTTTGGCCTAGGAAGGCTAACCTATTGATTCACTCTTCAAGGAATCACTAAGATGAACTGTATTCTTCAATACAA
>MU227246.1:1690860-1717836 GCA_018584345.1 Thuja plicata | reverse complement strand
TTAGCATATCCCTTCACTACTTCACCTCTATAATAATCCCTCTGGTTATTGTATACTTCTTGGAAGTATTTGAGGTCAATATCATCCATACTCTGAGAGGGGTCAGTCAACTTGAAGATCCTCCTAAATTCATCAGCTGACACAGTCAGTATTACATTTCCCCGGGTTTCTCTAACAACCGTGGCCACCTTATTGTAAGTGTTTTCTATTAGAATGGGAAAATCAGTGTCCATGAAGACACTAGGTGCTATTAGCTTACCAACATCTAGTTCCCAAATATTACAATCTAGGGTGGGGGCCTTTCTCTGACTGTAAGTTTCTTTAAACAGAGCCAGGGCATCAAAACTTGTGGTAGCATCTCTTTCCCACCTTCCAGAATCATATAACCCTTCCCCAATTCTGAAGCGGGGATGTTGTGGTACTTCTTTCTTAGCTTGGGTGGCATCCCCTAAAGACAACGGTAACTACTGTAATAAATCTTCCCTAACATCCTATTTCTGGTAGTCAACCTGTCTAGTGATTTCAGCTCTAGGGGCCATTCTAATGGTTTTCTATCAATACTGGAACCAGATTCTAAAACAAGAGTTCTAAAACCTTCTTTGAACTACAATTCTATCTCAATTGGAATGCTAGTGAATTAGTGAACTTACCCATTCTGCACAGAAGTCGCTTGAAGCTGGTTTTCTTTTGTAATTTCATCTTTGCATAAATGGTTTTGGTGAATGATTTAGACAACAGTCGACTTAATCAATTTACGACCTCAATCAAATCAGTCTCTTGAATTGAATTTGACTGGAGTTGCCACATGTTCTGTAATTAATTCACCAACTTCAGTTTCGTGGCTTAACGACTCTCTACAACTTGTTTTATTAACTTTGAATTTGAACCATTGATTCTGGGCACTATTCTTTGCATCAGACGACTATCTTAATTTCCTGAAAACAACTGCTAACTAAGGACACGTGTCGCCACCACTTATTCGCTTATTCGTTAGATGTCAAGCATCTTAGACATAAGCAAATAAGTGAGCCATTAGATGCTAACCAACTTAACTGAAGCTTAACATCCCGCAAGTTGTACATACCTGGGTCCACCAACTGCCAGATGTCATCACCACTTATCCGCTTACTTGTTAGATTCCATGCACTTTCCCTTTAAGCGAATAAGCGGCCCGTTTGATCTTTTGAAACTTGTGCATAATTTAATAGAGCGTCTTTACAACAGCTTGGCCCCACCAAAGACATGCGTCACCACTGCTTGTCCGCTTACTTGTTAGATGTTGAGCATCTTGGACATAAGCGGATACACCGACTGTCAGATCTTTTCTTAGTTGCTTACCTTTTAACAAAGCATCTTTCTTAACATGCCCGGCCCCACCAAAGACACACGTCACCACCACTTATCTGCTTATTTATTAGATGTCGTGCACTTTGGACATAAGTGGATACGCGCACCGTTAGATTTTTTTTGAATTACATGACACATAAGGTGATGACATAAAGGGACCTATATGGCGAGACTTAGGAGATAATAAAGTGGTTAGGATATTACAAACTTTAGGTGAAAAGAAACCTATTCAGCATAGACACATAACTTAATATGACTTAAGTGACTAAAAAAGTAACGCAAGAATAGAATTGACCAAGGCACTTAGGGTTTTTTAGTCACTTTTGACCACTTTCAAATAGGTTGAGGGTTTAGGCACATTTTGTAGAGGCATAAAATCAAATTTAATACCAATTTCAAAACCCTTGACACTACAAATGACAGGAGACCTTATAAAAATTACAAGGCACATTTTGGACAAGAAATAGCACCAATAGGTAGTACACCTTTTAGATGGGATAGGCGAGAGCATGAAGCTATCTTGTTGTGATGTTGATGATCTGGTGATACAGCAGGAGATGATGACTGCAGTGGATGTCAGTACCACACCCGATTACATTATCGAGTCAAACAGTGACTCTAGTTCAGTTTTCTAGGAGGATACCTCCTTTGAGGATTGCTTGGAGGGGATGGAGATAGATTGTACAGATTGGGATAGCAACAATCATGTGATGGGGTTGGCACAGGAGATGCCAATTTTCTCCTGTATGAGGGATGTGAGGACGGAGGTCACATGTGATGATGCTAGTACTGAGTTCGAGACAGTAGATACAGACTCATGCTAGCATGACCCAGATTTAGGGGTTAGTATGGAGTCAGTTGAGATTCCTTCAGGGACACCTAAAGAAGTAGAGCCATTGTTAGCATCTGGGGTTGCTTCAGACACTTCTTATGTGAATCCTGAGGATGACTCCACCAGTAGTGTGTTATGTCTGCAGCAGACCCTGGGAGAGGACTTACTAGAGAATATAGATCAGTCCCAGGATTTGGATTACCCAGAGGTTATGGAGGATGGGGCAGCTGAGAGTGTTAAGGAGATGGATTCTATAGCAGCTTCTTCATGTACAGAGGAGTTTGACGGAGACGTGTCAGATACTGATACTCTATTAGAGGACATGAGCTCAACTATTAGTTCACAGAGCTCAGTGGACTATTCACTGGGAGATAGTGTTGCTGAGAGTACCTTGGATGCCACATATACTTGCAGTGTGGACAACATTCCAGAGGTGTTGCATAGAGGATAAACCATTCATAGTCATCATGTGACTAGCCAGTTGAGAGTTAGCGAGCGTGACATTGTTACCACAGTTGAGCATTTTGATGTTGCTTGGTAAATGCTAGCTATTCATGGATGGGGTTCTCCTATGGATGATGAGCTGGGTGGTTGTTACTTGGCCCTTGCAGAGATTTATTCATTATGGGAGGCTGTCAAGATTCTGAGACATGATTACCTTCATCTGGTAGCCGATCGTGATCACCTTGTAGAGTGGGGAAGTACAGCCTATGAGGCACTCTTAGATAGAGAGGATGAGGTGAGTGAGATTACTCAGGAGTTCACGATGACTCAGAGGTTTTAGAGAGCACTCACTTGGCTCTCCAAGAGTCGCAGGCTCAGTTAGCAGAGGTGACTATGGAACTTGAACATCTTCAGTCTACACCAGCACCAGACCCAGTACAGTTACATATTATGGTGTTTGATGATCTGATGATGCCCACAGTTGGGGTAGTTAGATGTGATAGTAGTGGGTATACATCCATCCATGATTCCAGCATTGGAGGTGCAGATTCACTTCCACCTGATACCTATGTAGTTGATTTAGACACTATAGTAGAGAGTTGTAGTGTGCCAAACTTTGGGATGGATACTATAGTTGGGAGCAGTACTTTAGGTGATATAGTATAGGACATTGTAGGCAGGGTAGTGGACCAGTCAGCATTTTGTGTCCCTGTTCATGACACTACTCCTTTGATTGCTCAATGAGGAGGCATGGTATCACTTAAGTTGATTTTTGGTGAGCGCATAGCTGGTGATGTTAGGCAGTTGGCTACATCATAGTCATCCGATGACCAGTTATGGTTCCAAGGGGAGTAGTTGGATGCTACCTCCTATAGATGTTACTCCCTGGAGTCATTTTTGGATCACCTTCTTGAGAGTTAAAAAATTTGTGAGGGATCTTACTGAGCTTCTGAGGGTGTTCTCATCCAAGGTACAGGTACGATCTGGTGCATGGTGAGAGAGATTGTAGGTACTTTGACTATGATGCTCCCTCACAGAGAGTTTGAGGTTGGGTTTGTTGAGAGGGTCACCCAGGATCTGGTCCAACCTATTTTGCAAAGGTCAAGCTTGGAGCCATCTTTGGGTTCATGACTAGTGAATGATGAGCCCTTGACTAAGAGCGGAGCCTTTTATCATCATTACATGGTGAGGAGCGCTCATTATTTTTCCTTTGATCCTTAGGTTGATGAGTTGATGGCACACATATGTGGATTGCCTCTTAGTCCTTATCATCCATTATGGGATGGGCTCTCACCATCAGTAGTTGATGGAAGTTTTGGCTGCAAGTCAGTAGCAGGAGATTTGGAGAGTTATTATGACTACAAAGATTATTCAGAGGGCAGATATCAAGACCTGGGTATAGTTCGGTACAAAGGTAGTCAGCAGTGTTGTGCAGAGGATCTACACACTCGGTATAGGTTTATCGGGTGTGCTGGGGAAGTTCAATATATCAGGGATCCAAATTCCCCATACTTCTTGGTTTTTGATTATCCCGAAGTTCACTTCTTTCGAGATCCGGGTAGAGACAGACTCAGTATAGGAGTTTGGGTGAGCGGGTTTTTGAGGTCTCTCTATAGGGCTATACGTTTCACATTTTGGGTGATGCTACAGGAACTTACAGTTTTTGCTAGTAGTAGGGTGTAATTTTTTCTATGGGACCCAGGTGGATTGTGATGTTCCTTGTTCCAATGATTGCTTGAGGACAAGCAATCTTGGGGAGGGTGGACTATGATGACCCTATTTTTAGCAGGTTGTGGCAGTGACTGGGTCAGCTCATCATCATGACCCTCCTGAGCTGATGTAGAGATTTGAGGGTCCCAGTTGATAGACTTACTATTTTTAGTAAGTTTGGACTTACTATTTTTAGTAAGTTAGTTGGTCCGTTTCCATTTCTGACAGGGCAACATCGGCAGGGTTCAATTCTCCAGACGATATTCAGTTATTTAATTTCTTGGACTGGGGACTTACTATTTATAGTAAGTCTATATTTGGCAGTTGCCATTTATGGCAGGGCAGTGATGAGCATGTTGGTCATTCAGTATGACAGGGGTTGCAGGAATCATCATCAGAATTATATTTAATAATTACTTGTATTAATTAATAACAATATGTTATTAATTAATATTAAGACGATATTATAATAATAATACTTTATTATTATTATAATGTTTTGGAAGTTTATATTATAAAGGGTAGTTAACTGATGATGTTTTTTTGGGAAACTTTGGAGACCAAGGAGTTATAAATACAGGCTCATTTGTGAAGTAAATTATCTATTGAATATTGATTATTGAATTTCTTCTTGGGAATTGTTACTACTTTCTGTGCCCTAGCCAGGGTCAAATTAGTTTCCTAGTAGACTGATTTTTCTGGAGCTAATCATTAATTGGTTGCTAAAGTATAACCAATTCTTCTCCTTCGTACTGTGTTGCCTGTGTCTGGAGGAAGGATTCAAGTCTGAATATTGAATCATCATTGAATTGAGGCCTGCTCAAGAGGTCATCGTTTATTGAACTAGAAAGAGTAGAGGCTGGCTTCAAATTTGTATTATGAACAAGTTGCCAGTAATTAATGCCATGAATGTTTGTGGCTGGGTTTGAATTGAATTCTAATCCCATTAAGAAGGCCATGCATGGGACTTAGAAACTAAAACATAGCAAGAGGAGGCTGCCATAGCTGTTCTAAAATAGCCGCATTTGCTTATGGTATTGCGGGTGCAAGTCAACCATCAAGCAACTGTTGAATACACAGTCAGCCATGTGAATGTACCAATCTACATGTAGACTAGCTAGAGATCAGTGTGCCAGGACTCCTGCTAGACGTGTGGAGTGGCTACACAAATCTAGAGGTTGCGTCACCTAACTATAGGCCGCGTGTTAGCTATCCATTGTGCAGGCCATCACACAGCAAGGTACAAGCTGTGCATTATTTATTCCTTTCACGGGCAAGTACACAGAAAGGAGGGCACGACTAGCAGTCTAGCCTAGTGCACATATAGCTCATGGGTGGACAGTCTTGGGGAAACCATGGCAGCCAACACATGGAAGTGAAGGGTGGCGTGAGAAGTTGGTCTAGATGTTGAAGCATCAACAAGTGAGGTATTTTCAATATCCACATTCATATATAAAAAAGGTGTGATTATTTCACATATTGTAATAAGTCTTAAGTTGCACTTGAAGGGTTAATAGCATTGAAGATTTAAGTTTTGACAACTCAGTTTTCTATTCAAATCGAATTCAGTAGAAATGTCATTTATAAATGGTATTTCCAGAATCTCGAAACAATGAACTATGTGTTTAAATTATAATAAACATTGAAAGTTGTGTTATTTAAGACCAAAGCAATTATCTACCACTACATGCTTTTTCCAAATCCATTTATAAACGAGTGGAGGACAATTACAATGAAAAACAAACTTAGAGATTACAATCAAATGTGGATAAGAGTCACACACAGTTCTTATAGTGATAGCCGACCAACTGTTTGACGAAATGCCAAACACATGATTTGCATAGAAATTGATTAAAAATTGATGGTTTAAGGATGAGGCCAACTTAGGCTCATTACACTCTACATTGCACAAGATCTTGCCACCTGTCCGGGTTGCCACATGATGCAATGACTTAATGGCTTATACATTAACCACCTTGCATCTTTCCCTCTAAGCCATTAAGCCAGTCGTTGATGTCACCACCTTGGGAACCATGCCCAACCTATAGACCTCTCTAGTGTGCTACCACATCACCTCCACCTCGTCGCCTTGCTATCATCCCAACTGTCACCTCTGCCACATGTCACAATGACTTAGTGGCTTATACTTAAGATCTTGATCATTTTTTCATCAAGCCATTAAGTGGACCGTTGATCTTCCTCTGACACCACGTCACCTTGCCACATCATCTCTGCGGGGTCCATCAAAATTTGGTTTTTGTCACCGATGTCATTTGCCTAGCATGATTTTCAAGGTTCTCCTTTGCATGTGTGTGCAGAGCCTCTAGGCTTCTTCTTCAAATCACTTACTATGGTCGTTTGCATTTAAACATCATAAATGTCCATTGTGGTATGCATTTGGGATTATTTTCTCAAGTTAATTTAAAGTTTTTTGACTTAGTGCCTAGAAAATTGGGCCCACCACCTCCGTTCAACACATCATTCCCTAGGCCAAGGGCCCATCAAAGAGCCTTAGCTCTTACTTATAACTATGAATTTAATGCTTTAGTATAAGAAGACCACAAAAACTCATAGCCCACCAATGTGGGATTAAAATTTTCATTTCTCTATAAGCTTTTGGCTCTCATACCTGCGTAGACTTCCTTAATACATTGAAATGCTTCATTCCATACACTATGCAAGGTTTCAATATGCACTTCCATTTAGTGCGTAAGCTTCTTCCCTTCAAATCTAACACATGCCTTTGATATGCTTGCGCAAGGTCCTAAACTTGCACCTTAAAACATTAAAATAATCCTCCTATTTGCATAAGCTTTAAGATTTCTGATAGTCTGCAATGCGTGGCCTCTTGCCTAGCGCTATCCCTCCACATTGTGCATGCCTTTCAACAATATGCATAGTTTTTTAAACAATGACATGCCTTGTCTACGCTTCTACATTGTCATTTGTATTTGATCTTGTTTTTAAATGTTTTTAAATTTCTTTCATTTGCATGCGCAGATTTCCTGCCAGTTTAACCTGCTTTGCTTTGAATGTTTATATATCTCTTTCAATCTATTTCATAGGGAGCATGTTGGCAAAGGTTGTGGAACTGGCTTTACACCTGCCGATTACATTTGCTATCTTTTTTAATGTCTTTTAATTTGTCCAACTCTATGCTGCACTGGCTATCCAAGTCTAATGTAGCCTCTTTTCTTTCCATTTCATGTGGCATGCAAATGTCTGAAAATTTGAAAAAATATATTAATGATGCTACACAACCCTTGCTCAAATAAGACAATGCACAATTCCCCCATATATATTGCGCATATCTTCTCTCCTTAGCACAACATGCTTGGTCTCATTCCTTAATGTTTTAATATGCCTCCTTTTGCATAACCAGTGCCCATGGTGTATGTCTTGCTAGAACCACTCTGCCCATATGCAAGAACTATGGAATTATAACCTTGGAATAAGCCATCAACAAGTGGAGCAACACACTCTCCAAAAATCATTGATGAAGGAGAACCAGTGCTACCATACGCGTGATCAAATGTAAATGAATGAGTACCAATTTGTACCTTCTTATTTAATGCATTGGCCATCTTTCTTTTGGCATTTTGTTTTTTTCTTTGAGATTCCCATCTTCATTTGAGACGGGATCATGAATTGTTACTAATTTAGTGCCAACTGGAAATGTTCCTTCCACCTAACTGTTTCCAAAAGATGAACAACAGATGGAAGAACTTGACGCCTACCCAAAAGTTGTATTCCCAAGTCCATCAAATCATGTACTATTCTTTCCCCATCTCTAAGAGTACACACACCAAAAGGATTTTCTCTAATTTAAAATTAAATACAGGATATCCACAATCAAAAGTGATCATTCTGAAACATTGCAAATGTAGATGCAAAAATAGTATAAATTGCATTTGGAATCACCTTGTGACAAATAGAAAATCAATGGCTTGAAGACCTATCACTGAACAAGGGGAAAAATTTACATATAGGGAAAATAGATCTACAATCGACATCTTTAAACAGTCGCTTGATACAAAATCTCAATTCTCTGAAAATGACTACTTGGCAACTGAACTCTGTCAATCACTTATAATCTATACAAACTGCTTTTGGATTAGCCCTTAAAAATATATCAAATTATGTATTTAAGGCTCAATCCTTGATCCTGGTAATAGATTTGGACATTAATAATATAGGGAAACAACTTGCTATAATGTTCCCCTAGCACAAAAATTTTAACCTTCAAATTTGATCCCTCCAAGAGAATCATTGTTGTGCAGACTGAAATCTGAATAAATCTCATTTGGATCTGAATTCACAAACTCATAAGATGAACTCCTCATGGGCTGGGGGCCTAGAATTGGATTCAATTTCACATAGAGAGAAATTTTTTTCAATTGGATTGTTCAGATCATCAACTGATCAATCAATGTGAATCCCTAAAGTTAGCCTCTTACCAATTGTTTGACTTCACAATCAGTGACACTGCATAAACATGGTTTGGAATTGAATGAGAAAAATATTCAACTGGATTGGCACAGGTTTGGAAATCTTCATGGTAATACATTTTTGTGACTATAATATGGGGGAGCATTAAATTTTCTATTCGATTCAACCGGGTGCAAATTTTGAAATCTCAAAGTAGGCAATTTCATAATTCTGCAATTTAGATTATGAGAAACAACATAAATTGAAAATACAATAGCTTGGGAAAACTATGCAAATGAACTCATAGGAATTTGAAAATGGAAATAGAGACTCTCTCTTATGCCTACAAGATCTTAGAATAATCCTTATGTCATGAAATTTTATTCGGTTAAAGATGCAAGCATGCAAAGTAGGTCATTTGATATAATCAGGCAATGTGCAAAATGCAGATTTAAGTGAACACCTTCGAATGACCCTCTTCAAAACATATCAAAAATGACATATGAAAGATGCAACCCATTTTATTTACTCCATGATAGGTTTTACATATGTTTCCCAAGTAGTATCTCATACAAATCATTAGGTCATATTTTACTTGCATTCCAAATAGGCCTTTTCAAAAAGTTTTTAGGGGTACTCACCTTGCCTTAGAGAAAATTTTAAATTGGTCACTCCAAATTTGTGCCAAATTTGAGAGTACCAACAGTGGCTCTATCTGGGGACATGTTCCCCTTGTGGGCACATAGAGAATTCATAATCTCTTGGTGAAGCAGACCACTCAAAAATCATACTTCTTCTCAACTTCCCAAAATCGGGTTCCTTATTTATGACACAAAACACCTAACACACAATTGAAATCAAAGAGGCTATACAACATATATAATATTCACAAATGGCCAATATTCACAAACTGAAATCATCACTTACCCCTATCGAATGTCTGATTTTCATCATTCGGCAGTATGATCATTCTGTAAGACTTCTTTCCAAGCAATTGTTCATTTTGAAAAAATATTTGCATAATTCATACTACTATCACACTTTTCACTGTCATTGCACCTATCATTTGTGGCATAAAAAAATCATGCATTGGCTGAAAAGATCCATAATCTGAAAAATATCCTTGGCACTCAAAACACGGTGAACATTCATATACAAAATGATATTCTTCACTTTCAATCTCCTTGACAAGATCAAATAAATATTCAACTGGCTACCATGGAAAATTAAAACATTCAAGCTCAACCATATAAACAACATCATGATGATTTACCTCAGTGAGTGCTTGGATATCAAAGGAAATATTCTCACACTCAACCACATACATACTACACCAACATTCATGGGAATGACTTTGAATTGTAACCTCTATCATACTTGGTTCATACGAAGAAACTTCTTTCATTTCCAAGCTACAAGAATCTTCAAAATCAACACTAGAAGAAGATTGATCATTAGAGAAGGATATTGAATCAGACATTTCATCTTGGTTCCCACAATTATTCTTTTCATACTTTGATATATCATTCAAATCAACTGCATCTTCAACTATGTCCTCATACAAAGGATTAGAAACTACATGGAAACTCTTCCCAAAATCTGAATAACAAAGCATTGGCTGATCCCTACCCACTTCTTCATCAAAGAGTGGACTAAAAACTTTGCTATATCCACAAACACTTTCAATATCACAATCATCTTCATCAATCATAGAAAAATATGAATCATCATCTTCAAAATTTGAACCACATTCCATCCTATGAAATTGAGAAGATGAGAAACTATAATCATGACTTTCAGATGGAAAATCCTCATTGGTTTCAACAAAACTTGCAAGCCTGTTTTGATCACCTAGGGATTCATTATTTTCAAATTTTTACATTGGATTAAGCATACCTTGTTGATAAGAATGCTAAAAAGGAAATCCACCAACTGTGTGAAGGAGCTCTTATGCTGAAACATCACATATATAATCATTTGTAGGATTGTCTTCATGCATACACACATTAGTCAGTTCTTCATAGACAACATTTGGGACACATGGAGTTGGAGTAAACACATGCTGAGGCTTATCCATTCCTTCTGAGTCCATTATACAACTTCTTGGCTCCACATTACCCTCATGAGAAACATAACCAGTATTGCTAGGAGATATATAAGACAAATCCATAATTGGAGAAGCATGCTGATAATTATCTGAATCAATAGTTACAACACCTTCATCATATTTATCACTTACATGATCATCATAAGAAGGCTGAATTTGAACATCTACTGCTGAAACTATCTCAACTCTCACTTTCTCATTTACCTCTGTCTCAACTTGAAACTGAATGTGTAGAAGAGGTAGTAAAAAATTTATACTGCTGGTTGAAATCTGCATTTTCAATCTGATTTGTAATAGTTTTCTGTGTCTCATTTGGGGCAGCATATTCACCAGCATTCTAAGAATTCCATGGAGCTTCTGCACTTTTATATTCAGCCCCATATGTGGTCCCAAGAGAAGTTGTATTTTTAGATTTATGACACCTTATGAAACCAAACTTCATCATTCCTTCAATGTCCCTCACCATTTGACATGCTTGATATAAATTCTGAGGTTCTTTATCTCTCATCTTGTAACTCATTTTTTATCAAATGCACACAAGTATATAACCAAAGCTATAGCATCTTGGGGTCTACACTTCTCAGAAATTTTCTTCAATGTCTTCATAAATCTAAGATTGAAATTACATACCAGCTCCTCATCTTCAATATGAGTATAAAAAAAATCATCAATCAAATCGTATTCACTAACCCATTCTTCTTCCAATTCTTTCCATGAGCTGATAGATTATGGTAACAAAAATGAGAACCATTCTCTTGCCTCATCTTTCAAAGACTGTGCAAACAAATTCATAATGATATCCTCATGAAAAAAATCAAAGTCCTCTATCATATTAATGAACTCATTCAAATTCTTCTCAGCCAATTCATCTTTTATACCATTGAACTTTGGCAAATGTTTTCTGATTTCAGATGGAATAAGATTTGGGTAACTTGAAATGCCATTGAAATTTAGGGCTGCATACAACTTAATACTGGAACCCTGTTTACTAAATTTCTGAGACATCTTATTAGGCATGGTTATTCTCAACATACACAAGGCTGGAAATAAACAAAATACATTCCCAAATGCCTTCACCAACACTTCATTTTGACCATAAAGGACTTGACCAAAATTTTCAAACCACTTAGATAACACAGCCAAAGATAAAAGCTGAAACTAACAACACAATAGTATGCAAACCATATTTCAATAATTTTCCCTTTCAACTAGTGCTGCTATCACTGGATACGGAAAAAATTATTGATTCTTTCTCAAAGAAAATGAGGATTACCTGGATAATTATTTTTCTGTTGTCATTCTCCTTATTCCTTTCTAATTTGGTCGATCCATCACTGAATCTTTTGAGCATCTGCTAAATCCTTGCTGCAAGTATCTCCCACTAATCATCCAATTTATTTATTAAATACACACTAGTGTAGATATCTTTCAGAGTTGCCACTCACTATTGTGATAATGAATAAAACATTTGTAGAATAAGGACAAGTTGGGATTTAAACAAAGATAGCAGAATTTTAGCAAGTCAATAGGATTTGACATATTTCTTCACAACCGAAGACATTCATAATTTATTTTAACAACAACAACCAGGCTGACAATTATGATCTAAAGAACTTTTAGATTTACAAACTTTTATAACTCTATCCTCAAATGGATATGGCAGAAAATAAATGGATCTATAATCAAATAGGCCAGGAGTCTAGCTCAACTTGATAAACCTGAATTATTTATGATAATATAAAACTACTCCCCAGTAGACTCGCCATTTTGTTGGTTCTTTTTTACGCTATGATGACTAGACAACAACCTTTTCACTTTTTGATATATTTTAAAGAGTAGCCAACTCCCGATATTCAAACAAGACTGAAAAGGACCAATTAAGAAGGATGCAAATCCATCCTTCTATGCTTTAGGTTCTACAAAACTAAGGGGGGACACCCTTCAATGTAGGATTTGATGGATAAATCCACAGTTGCCAAGAAACCTGCATGCAAATAACCTGTTACAAGAGAGAAGCAGAAAGGGGAAAAAGAAGAACTCAGAAGTTGCTCAAAATGTGAGAGAAAAATTATAATCTAAATTAATAAAAAAGAAACTACAAAGTTCAACCTATAAAGGTGAACGAAACCCTAAAACTAGAAAATCTAGGTTGTACATTAATAATTAATATAAATATTAATTATAATACACCTAAGAGATAGCTTAAGTAAACTAGAGTAATAAACAACTTAATTAAATCAAAGTGATCTAATTAATAAGGCTAAATAGATAATTACTCTAACACCCCCCCTTAAGTAAAGCTCAGGAGGTAAGCTAACCTAGAACAACTATGAAAGCAGTAAAGAGGGTCTCAGTAACAAGGCCTGATCAGGTACCCAAGCACAACCAAATCTCTGTAAAGCAGAGAAATAGATAAAACCACATGGGAAAGACCCTACTCCAAGAAGAGATAGAAGAAAATGTAGAAAAGAATGGCTCAAGAGACTCTTTCAAAACCATAAGTATAATCAAACCCCCCATGAGAGAGGGATGAGACACCAAAGCCCCCCCAGAATGATGGAACCCCTATATGAATGATCAAACCAATGGAACTCCAATGTGGAAGAAATAGAGGTACAAAGTAACAAGGAAACCCCTAGATGAGAGGTGAAACTGGAAGGTTGAGCTAGTGCTCAAAGGATAATGAATGAGACTCCTGGAATGGAATTCCCAATGAAGGTGGGCCAATAGATGAGATGAATTTGTCAGCTGGGAGGAGATGAATGTCCTCAAATATGCCCTCAACAACTGGAGGGGAAGGAGTGACCATAACAGGGACTATTGAAGAAGAATCATGCTAAACAAATGCAGGCGCAACAAGAGGAGGTGGAGAGGCCACAACACTGATCTCAGGAGCAACATAGAAGTTCAGGTGACCCAACTTCATCTCACTAGGCACTCGTGAAGAAGGAGAGATATTATCTAACACTAGAAATGGTGGCCAAAAATGGGAGAAGGAGTACATGTGGGTGGCATTATCAACTGTCCTTGTAGCAATAATGTAGCCATTCACACTATCTCTGATGTGTAAAGAATCTATAGTGAACTCAACTGTCTTCTCTGTCCTACTATGAGTAATTTGATAAATGGAGAGAAGGTTTGATGAAAAGGATGGAATGCATAGTACATCATGGAATGCACCACCAATGATGTCAATAGAACCCTGACCACACATAGGCATAACAGTGTCATTCCCCATCAAGATGTGTGGGGTAGTAGAGTCCGCAAAAGATGAGAAGGAACTCTGAGAAGATGCCATATGATGTGAAGCACCAAAATCCAACAACCACCTAGAAGAGGGAGCTATAGCAGATGCACATGAGGCATGTACCTTTCTATTGTCTAACCCATCTACATGAGATGATGAAAAAGAAGACCACCGAGAGGAGGAAGAAGGAATATCAATGTTGCTCTTATGAAGAAGAGCTGTCAAATCAGCAATCTGTTGGGCATATCCATCTACCTTCTTCTGAAACCACTGAGACTCATCATGATTGAACTTATTGCAATAAGTACACTTGGGTTTGTCTATCTTCAATTTACCTTTAGGTGAAGGAGGTGGGCCAGAGGAATGCCGAGAAGGAGAATCCTTCCATGATTCTGTGAATGATGATACCTGTTTCTGCTCTGGTTTCTGTGGAGATGGGTGAGAAACCTAGGCATGGCTCATAGAACCTGAAGCATCATTCAGCTATTGAATCTTTGATTGGTCTCAAGTCAACCGATCACAAAAGGCCGCAAAGGAAGGCATATTGTGCATAGGACCCAAGGCATCCATAGTGGAATAGAAAGTGGAGGAGAAAATTTGGAACTCTCCATGAAGCTTTGAGAGTATCACAAAGATACACTCATGATGTGATTTGGTCTTCCCACATCCCTGTAAAAGTGATCAGAGAGCATTGAACTTCATCAAGAAGTCCTCAATGGTGGAAAAAATATCAGGAGACAAGGATGTCAAATCTGCATCAAGCTAAAGGGCCCAAAATGCATTCACTGTGCCAAATAGATCTACAAACTTTCCCTAATAGGTGTGAGGAGTGGTCAAACCATCCAAATGAAATAGGAGGCTGTCTGAAATGTGTAGTGCAATCAAACCCATGACCTCATCCATTTTGTTTCTGTGCTGAAGGACCTCAAACAGACACTATAGAATAGGTTGGTTCTCATCTAGACATGACCATAAGCCACGTGACATGAGTAGCTTGGTCATGTGTGCTTTCTAGGTGTGATAATTATGTGGTGTCAGCTGGGCCACAAAGGGGTCCGACATTGAGAGAATAAGTAGACGAAAGTAGAAGGGTCATTTCTGAATTAAATTACAGAAAGCAAATGTACCCCCTGACAATGTTTAATTCTATCCCCCATACAACAAAGAAACAACTATAGAAAGCATAAAAAACAAGAAGAAAACCTAGATGCCAGATGTAGAGAGGGAGGAAATGGAAGCCTCTACTTCAATGCAAAAATTTAGTGCTCAAATGGCCAAATCAGCAATCAAGACTAGCACCATTATGTCTTGCTTGGAAACACCTTTCTGACAATATTTTGTTTTCCAAAAACGGACACCGTATGCACAAGTTATGGCCGAAAAACCAATTGCTCCTCCGAAAATGAGCTCACTGGAAAAACCAGTCATTGGAAAAAATTTGATGGTCAAATGATCGTCATAGACTCTGGGAAAAAATTTGATGGCTATATGCACGTCACGAGCCCGTCTCACCAGAAAATTTTTCTATCGTCAGAAAATTTGGAAAACTACCAGAAATTTTTGAAAAACTGCAAGGAAAAAAACTCTGACAGGTGACGATAGTAGTGACATCACCTGGCGTGCTGTTGATGGTGGAAGGTGGTGGGCCGCCGACGGAGGTGGTGGCCGGGCGGCTCTCGGGCGGCAGCGCCAGCGAGGGCAACTCTGATGGCTGGTAGGCGGCGCGCCAACGGGGGCTGAGTGTGGGACGGGCTGGGGTGGTGTGGGGGTGGCGCCCCTCAACTGCGCTGCACAGACCCCCAAAACCTTTAAAAAATCATTTAAATTTTTTTTTTTTTTTGATTTTTTTTCTCGATTTTCATGCCGTATGACCTAGGAGTGAGAAAATTTTCCTCTGGGGTCACTGTGAACAAAACCAACAAAATTTATATGATTTTCAACTCTCCCAGGCCTTCTGAGCATAAAGGTGGAGTCCATTTTGGCTCAAAGTGCTCCAGAAAATAGTGCCTCCTCCAAAATGAAGAAAAAACCTCAGAGAAGCTGTGGCTTTCATCTTTGAATCATGGCTTCAAAAAAATCTTAGACCAGGCAACAACAGGGAAGCTCTGATACCATTTAGGATTTGATGGATAAATCCACAGTTGCCAAGAAACCTGTATGCAAATAACCTGTTACAAGAGAGAAGCAGAAAGAGGAAAAAGAAGAACTCAGAAGTTGCTCAAAATGTGAGAGTGAAATTATAATCTGAATTAATGAAAAAGAAACTACAAAGTTCAACCTATAAAGGTGAACAAAACCCTAAAACTAGAAAAGATAGGTTGCACATTAATAATTAATATAAATATTAATTATAATGCACCTAAGAGATAACTTAAGTAAACTAGAGTAATAAACAACTTAATTAATTAAATCAAAGTGATCTAATTAATAAGTGTAAATAGATAATTACTCTAACATTCAACACCTTCAAATATCCAGTAAGGCATCAATCAACATCAATCTCAAAAAGGCTCAACACGACTAGGAGATACTAGGTAACCAACTAGTCACCTATTGAATATCGACCTTGAAGTGGAACTTGAGATCGATACAACACCACAAACCACATAAAACCTTTAGATATGTCAGATTTTATGTTTAAAATGCAGAATATAACCAAGATTTAACCAAAAATGCATCAGTATAGAAGATACTAATCACCAGCCAGTGCTTTATCCATGGGCAATATCCTTTAACCAAAGTTAGAAATACAGTAATAAACTATTGTCAATGATTCTAAGCCATAAATACAATCAGTCCAAACCATTACTTCTTACAACAAACCCTTCTGTAGACAACCAAATGAAATTATGTCACATCCATAGCATCATTTAATCTAATCCTAGATCAGAACTAAAGAATGATAACACATACATAGGTAAACACTATGAAAAGAATTAGAAAATTCAAACTTCACAAGACTGACACCAAGGATAGATATGAATCTTGAACTTTTGTATTAAGTATGAAGAATCACATTACTACACACAAATTTGAAATCAAACAAATACCTCTTCAATAAGATGCAAAAGACCAATGACATTCTATTCTACCTGAAACAAACTAGTTTAATCAAGAAGCTATATCCCTAATGGAACCACAAAACAACATGAAAATCCTGGAGCCAGTACTCTGCAACTCTTTGTGGAGACCAAAATTTGGAACCCTGTAACAATGGAAGAAATATTAATGAGTAGCCTAAGGAGAAAGGTTTTTAGATATTTTTTTGAAACACCACCTGTCTTCTTTTCTTTTCCCAAATTTGAGTTGAGTCATTCTTTCTTCATTTTGTTCAAACCGATTTGATTCTGCACCAAAATGGACTGCAAAAACAAAATCCTCATTTCGAGAGCTTTCCAATGGTATATGATACTTGCTATTTTTGATAAAATTTGCCCCCCTAAATCATTCAATTTTAATTTTAAATTTGCATGTCTTTTCAATAGTTAGACTATTGAATTATGCTGATATATTCTATCCCTTCATTTTAATATCTTTATATTTTAATCCGGTGCATCTGCATATTTTAATCTGGTGCATCTGCATATTTTCAAATTTCTGCATTTTCTTTACTTTATTTCTCCTGCACATTAATCTCACTTTAATATTCCCCATCTCATTTTAATATTCCCCTTTATCTTATTTTCTCTTATTTGCCCAGAATTTACCAGCTTGTGCCACTTGTCAATCAGGCTTAATGACTTATAGGTTAGACTTCATACATCTCCTCTTTAAACTTTTAAGTCAACCGTAGGATTTCTTTCAAACTGCATGCCTTTTAACTCTTTCTTTTTGAGATTAATCCACTTTAATTTGCATAATAATCCTTTTTAATCTCCATTTCCGTGCATATTTTCTTCAGAATTTAACTTATTTCTTTTGCACATTAATCCCTTTTAATCTGCATATTTTACCTTATTTCACCCAGAATGCACCAGAATCCACCATGTGGCAACCTCCGACTAGCTCTATGTGACCATTGGGTGCCATGTGTCATTCTCTGATTTGCTTTGGAAGTCCATCTCTACACTGCACAAGATCTTGCCACCTGTCTGGGGTGCCACGTGGCATGACGACTTAATGGCTTATACATTAACCTCCTTGCATCTTTCCCTCTAAGCCATTAATCCATCCATTGATCTTGCTACCTTGGGATCTGTGCCCAACCTACAAAACTCTCTAATGCACCACTGCATCACCTCCACCTTGTCGCCTTGCTGTCATCCCGACTATCACCTCTGCCACATGTCACGATGACTTAATGGCTTATACTTTAGATCTTGATCAGTTTTTCATCAAGCCAATAAGTCGACCATTGATCTTCCTCTGGTGCCATGTCACCTTGCCATGTCATCTTTGTGAGGTGCATCAAAATTTGGTTTTCATCACCGAATTCATTTGCATGGCACAATTTTCAAGGTGCTCCTTTGCATGCGCACGCAGAGCCTCTAGGCTTCTTCTTCAAATAGCTTATTGTGGCCTTTTGCATTTAAACATCATAAATGTCCATTGTGGGATGCATGTGGGATTATTTTCTCAAGTTGTTTTAAAGTTTTTTTACTTAGCTCCTAAAACATTGGGCCCACCACCTCTATTCAGCACATCATTCCCTAGGACAAGGGCCCGCCAAAGAGCCTTATCTCTTACTTCTAACTATGAATTGAGCACTTTAGTATAAGAAGACCACAAAAACTCATACCCCACCAATGTGGGATTAAAATTTTCAATGCTCTCCAAGCTTTTGGATCTCATACCTATGCAGACTTCCTTAATACATTGCAACGCTTCATTCCATACACTGCGCAAGGTTTCAATCTGCACTTCCATTTAGTGCGCAAGCTTCTTCCCTTCAACTCTAACACATGCCTTTGATATTCTTGCGCAAGGTCCTAAACTTGCACCTTAAAACATTCAAATGATCCTCCTATTTGCATAAGCTTTGATATTTTGGACAACTTGTAATGCATGGCCTCTTGCCTAGCGCTACCCCTCCACATTGCGCATGCCTTTCAACAATATGCATAATTTTTTAAACAATGGCATGCCTTGTCTACACTTCCACATTGTCATTTGTATTTGATCTTGTTTTTAAATGTTTTTAAATTTCTTTCATTTGCATGCGTAGATTTCCTGCCAGTTTAACCTGCTTTTCTTTGAATGTTTAAATAGGTCTTTCAATCTGCTACACAGGGAGCATGCTGGCAAAGGTTGTGGAACTGGCTTTACACCTGCCGATTACATTTTCTATTTTTTTTAATGTCTTTTAATTTGTCCAACTCTATGCTGTGCTGGCTATCCAAGTCTAACACAACCTCTTTTCTTTCCATTTCATGTGGCATGCAAATGTTTGCAATTTAAAAAAAAAACTATTAATGTTGCTATGCAACCCTTGCTCAAATAAGACAATGCACAATTCCCCCATATATATTGCATAGATCTCTCCTTCTTAGCATAGCTTGCTTGGTCTCATTCCTTAATGTTTTAGTATGACTCCTTCTACATAACCAATGCCCATGGTGTATGTATTTCCAGAACCAGTCTGCCCATATGTAAGAACCATGACATTATAACCTTGGAATAAACCATCAACAAGTGGAGCAACACATTCTCCAAAAATCATTGATGAAGGAGAACCAGTGCTGCCATACACATGAACAAATGTAAATGAATGAGTACCAATTTGCACCTTCTTATTTAATGCATTGGCCATCTTTCTTTTGGCAATTTTTTTTTTGCTTTGAGATTCCCATCTTCATTTGAGATGGGATCATGAATTTTTACTAATTTGGTGCCAACTAGAAATGTTCCTTCCACCTGAACTGTTTCCAAAAGATGAACAACAGATGGAAGAACTTGATGCCTTCCCAAAAGCTATATTCCCAACTTCATCAAATCATCTACTGTTCTTTCCCCATCTCTAAGAGTACACACACTAAAGGGATTTTCTCTGATTTAAAATTAAATGTAGGATATCCACAATCAAAAGTGATCATTCTGAAACACTGCAAATGTAGATGCAAAAATAGTATAAACTACATTTGGAATCACCTTGTGACAAATAGAAAACCAATGGCTTGAAGCCCTATCACTGAACAAGGGGAAACATTTAAATATAGGGAGAATAGATCTACAACTGACATCTTTAAACAATCACTTGATACAAAATCTCAATCCTTTGAAAATGACTACTTGGCAATTGAACTCTGTCAATCACTTATAATTTATGCAAACTGCTTTTGGATTTGCCCTTAAAAATATATTAAATTATGTATTTAAGGCTCAATCCTTGATCCTGGTAATAGATTTGGACATTAAGAATATAGGGAAACAACTTACTTGCTATAATTTTCCCCTAGCACTAAAATGTTAACCTTCAAAGTTGATCCCTCTGAGAGAATAATTGTTGTGCAGACTGAAATCTGAATAAATCTCATTTGGATCTGACTTCACAAACTCATAGGATGAACTCCTCATGGGCTATGGGATTGGAATTGGATTCACTTTCACATAGAGAGGAAAAATTTTGAATTGTCTTGTTCGGATCATCAACTGATCAATCAATGTAAATCCCTAAAGTTAGCCTCTTACCAATCGTTTGACTTCACAATCAGTGAAACTACATAAACATGGTTTGGAATTGAATGAGTAAACTATCCAACTAGATTGGAACATGTATAGAAATCGTCATGGTAATACATTTACATGACTACAATATGGGGGAGCATTCAATTTTCTATTCCATTCAACTGGGTGCAAGTTGTGAAATCTCAAAGTAGGCAATTTCATAATTCTGCAATTCAGATTCTGAGAAACAACATAAATTGCAAATACAATAGCTTGGGAAAACTGTGGAAATGAACTCATAAGAATCTACAAATGGAAAAATAGACTCTCTCTCATGCCTAAAACATCTCAGAATAATCCTTATGTCATGAAACTTTATTCGGCCAAACATGCAAGCATGCAAGTAGGTCATTTGATATAATCAGGCAATGTGCAAAATGCAGATTTAAGTGAACACCTCTGAATGACCCTCTTCAAAACATATCAAAAATGACATCTGAAAGATGCAACCCATTTTATTTACTCCATGATAGGTTTTTCATATGTTTCCCAAGTGGTATCTCATAGAAATCATCATGTCATATTTTACTTGCATTCCAAATAGGCATTTTCAAATTTTTTTTAGGGGTACTCACCTTGCCTTAGAGAATTTTAAATTGGTCACTCCAAATTTGTGCCAAATTTAAGAGTACCAATAGCCATCTCATGTCATATTTGAATACCTTTGAACACCCTTGAAAAAATTTCAAGATGGTTCACATGTGTTCAACATTGTTCAAGCCCTTCAATCATTTGAATCAATCTTTAAGAAAGAGATCCGATACTGATATGCCCAAATTCTTTCTTTTTGTACAACCTCAGTATTCCTGCTACTTATAAACATAGAAATAATTTCTGGCAACTTTATACACTTGTCAAACTTCTTTTTGGAAATAAGAACCACCTTGAACTACCTTGTACTACCTTGAACCAGTTTGAACTAAGTTCAAACCTGTTCAAGGCTGTTCGAAGGTGTTCAAACCTGTTCAAGAAAATTGTTAGCAAATAAACTTTACTTTTTCAAGCATGACAAGACCACAAGACCAAAATATTTAGTGAATGACTGGACTCAAAAATCTTAAGGAACTTAAGATTATCAGAAAATATAATGGTGACTCAAGAAATCACTTAAGAAGGACAAGTACCAGGCTTGGACTAACATTGGCTCTAATTGGGGATTGCTTTTGTCAAAATGCAGAGAACTCAAAACTATGGTTTTACAAAATACAGAAAGGGTTCAGAAGAACTTAACAACAATAGGAAGGAAAAACAAGCAACATGAAAGCAAACTAAACCTAATATGTACATCCACTCACATGACATAGGACTCAGAGCTTGAAAAGTTTCAGGTCTTGGCCATTGTAGGAAAATGGTAAGACCATTCCATCCAGGTAGGCCAATTTAAAAGCATTAGATCCTAACTCTTCTGAAACAATGAAGATTCCTTTCCATAGAAATTCAAACTTTCCATGCGCTCCCTTGGTTCTTTGTGCTTGTCCCAGAGAAAGACTTCATCTCCTTTCATAAAATTTTAACGCCTAGATTTTCTGTCAAAATATTCTTTACTCTGGTCTGCTGTTTAGTAATTTTGTCTACCAATGCCTCCTTTTCTTCTTCCAATTTGTGCAAGTACATGATCTTTTTATCCAAAGAGTCTTTAAATGTCTAATCTTCAATAGCCATTTGCAGTTTTGCTACCGACAGTTCTAAAGGAATTTATTCTTGAGCACCTACTCCATAGACCAACTCAAAAGGTGCCATGCCAATTTCTCTCTTGGGGGTAATTCTGTCAGCCCAATGATCCTCATAGAGTTTCTTGTGCCAATTCATACCACCACCATCTACCAATTTCTTCATAATCATAATCAGATTTTTTTACTTGACTCTGCCTGCCCATTACCCTGAGGAAAGTAATCTGATGAATGGGCCAGTGAAATGCTATGATCATAATAAAAAAGAGACAACTCCTATGATGAGAAATAGGTAGCATTTTGAGCTACAATATTTTGGGGTACTCCAAAGTGCACAAGAATATTGTCTTTCAAGAAATCACACACCACCTGAGAATTTTCTTTCTTGGCCAGGATGGCCTCAACCCACTTAGTGAAAGAGTTGGTCGCTGTTAGAATGTAAACATGGCCAACACTTGACTGAGGGTTAACTAGGCCAATAAAATTTATTCCCCATTGTTTAAAAGGCTCACTCGCCACAAATGGTTTCAAAGGAAAGGAAACTAATTGAGGTCTTCCAGAAAACAATTGATATTTTTACAATTTCTTATGAATGCATATGAATCTTTGAACATCCTTGGCCAATAAAAAAAGTTTTGAAGAATCTTAAAAGATGTCACAGTGGAAGAAAAATGACCTCCGTAGGCTTCTTCATGAATATTTTTTAGCAACCACGACTGTTGACTTTTATCCACACATCTGAGGAAAGTTTTGTCGAGACCCCTCTTGTATAAGGTGCCTTGCCATATCACATATTTATCTGCCTGGAGTCTCAAATTACACATTTCCTTGGGTTTTAACCATGCAGGGCACTCTCTATAAGTTAAGAAATATGATATATCACAAAAGAAAGAGTCTATCAAACTAACCAACAATACCTGAGATGTTTCGCCTTCTAATCCTTCAGGTTGATTCAAAATCTCTGCTATAAATTTACATAGACCTCTTCCCCTGACTAGCTTAGTGGGTTTTATTAAAAAATCATATTCTTGAATTTTTTTTACCCACGTTTCTCTCCTATTCATGGATATTTCTTGTTGGGTGAGAAGGGTTTTCACAGCTGAATCAGGGACATACACTATGGAGTGAGAATGAAGGATATAGAATCTAAATTGCTTAACTGATTTCACTACGACAAAAGCTTGTTTCTCTATGAAAGAATATTTTAGTTCATGCTTTTTTAATGGTGTACTCATGAAAGGAATAGGTGCTTCATTTTCAGAAACATCCTTCTAAGTTAAAATTCCTGACAAGGAGTGATCAGAAGCATAACAGTAAATGAAAAAATCTTTCTTGTAGTTAGGATAAACTAGAGAGGGAGAATTTTCTACAACAATTTTTATCACATTAAATGCCTTCTTACCCTCTTCTGTCCATTTAAAGGGTTTCTTTTCACTCATCATTCCCACAATATGCCTAGTTAATTCAGTAAAATCTGGAACAAAGGCTCGTAAGAAGTTGATCTGACCAAAAAAAGATTTGACCCCTGTCCTAGTTGACGTTAGGCTGATTTGTTGGATTGACTTTACTCTTTCAGGATCAATTTTGATTCCTTCTTTGGAAACAATGTGACGTAATAGTTTTACTTTTTCCACACAGGAGATGGACTTCTTAGGGTTAAGTGATATACCATGCTCTCTACACCTCTGAAAGACTGATTGAAGGTCCCTAAAATGATGCTTCCTTGTTTTAGAGTAAACTATCAATTTGTCAAGGTAGATCACTATTATCCTATTTCTCATGTCTGCGAAGGAAGAATCCATAGCTCTCTAAAAATTATCCCCTGCATTAATCAATCTGAAGGGCATTCAGTTATATGCAAATGTTCCCAATGGTGTAGTAAAGGCGGTTTTGTGTGTGTCTTCATCTGACACACTCACTTGATTATAACTTGAAAATCTATCGAGGAGTGACATAATTTTAGATCCTACCATGCTTTGCAAAACATGTTCCATTTTAGGCAAGGCGTAATTGTCTTTTAGGCTGGCTTGATTCAAGTTACAGAAATCAACACAGATTCTTATTTCTCCGATTTTCTTTCTTATTGGGATGATATTTGCAATCCACATTGAGTGATGAATGGGGTAAATGATCCTTGCCTTAAAAATCTTCTCCACTTCCTTCAGAATAGTTTTTGATACTTTGGGATTATAGCTCTGGAGCTTTTGCCAAAATGGCTTAGACTCTAGTTTCAAATGAATATGGTGGCTAAATTTTTCTTTTCGGAAATCCTTTAAATCATCGTATTTCCAGGAAAACACGTCCATATAGGTGGTCAACAAGACTTTCAGGTTTTTCTTTTCCTGGTTAGAAAGAGTTTTTCCTGAAGAAATCCATCGGGGTCCTGTTGAAGTG
The DNA here is from genome assembly GCA_018584345.1 of Thuja plicata. NCBI lineage: Eukaryota > Viridiplantae > Streptophyta > Pinopsida > Cupressales > Cupressaceae > Thuja > Thuja plicata. The sequence continues at coordinate 1,692,994 of MU227246.1, read as the reverse complement.
CTGATATTTATTTTATCATATTCTTTCAACACTTTTGAATGCTGACCCTTCTTTGAGCTATAACTATCATCTTTTCTGTCATGCCCAAAAATTTCACGCCCAAAATGCAACAACTTTTTATTTTTATTTTTTTAAGGAGAAATTATATATTAATTTTACAAACAAGAGGGTCTAAGGGGAATCATGACTAGAGTCAACATCCCTTAACCCTAAATGCTTTTAAAGATAAAGGTTTATAATTTGAAGGTTATCTGAGTCTACATATCAACCAGGTATTCAAATAGAGTTTGATGATGTGGAGGAAAGAGAAAGATTCACTTTTCTCCGTCTCTAGGGTCATTCGAAAAGTTTGGATTTACTGAAAAGCTAAGGGTTCTGAGTTAATATAACACCTGCTAGGTTATGGTGCTTCTTAATATTATTTTTATAGAAGTCAGTATATGGCCACATATATTGACCACATAAAAATAACATTAAGAGTTCCTAAGTTTTCTCAGGAAATTTAATTAGATTTTCCCTTTTAAAATTTACTATAAATTCCAAATTAAATCTTCGTCCTTGTTATCTCAAATTTTATTAGAAATTAAGATGGTCTTCCAAATAATGATGTTTAATTAAATTGTCTGATTTAATCATTTAACCCCCTTCTGGTAATTATTTTAAAAGTTCAAAAGGGAAACATTTAGTAGATCTTTTATTATTATATAGTTTATTTATAAGAAATATTTAATTAATTTATTAAATCTTTCAACCACTAAACCAGTATTAAACATATATATTTGTTTCTTGCCCACCATCACTTTAATTTGTCACATTAATTATCTATAAGCCATTACCCTTAATACACTTAAATCTAAACTAGGTTAACTAGGGAATTAATTCAGTATTAAAATAAAGTTACTTTAAGTGAGGTTGAATTTGAAATTTAATCCCCCTCTATATTTTCCCCTTTTTGAAAACCCCAAACCCTAATTTGAAATTAGGGTTAGGGTCAAATATGAGAGAGGCTAAAAGTTCCTCTTTTAGCTCTCTCTCTTCATTACTTTACCTCCAAAACCCTAGTTTGAAAATTTCTTTATTTTTTTTGTTTTTGTGTTGCAGGTCTGAGATGTTAATGGTGGAAGTAGCTAGATATACATATATACATATATATGTATTTACTTATACTAGTAAATACACACACACACACACACACACACACACACACACACACACACACACACATATATATTACATTAAATTCTATTCACTGTCGCGGGCTGTGCAATGAACCCTAGCAATGGCGGCGGGTTTTTTTTTATGACAATGGCGGCGAAACATATTTTTTTCCAACCGCATGGATGAGGAAACAACGGCGGTGGAGTTTTTATTTAAATCCGGCGGGGGTTATAGGTACTGGGCGGGCCAGTGGGTGGCGCCGCCCCCACCGTCCACCACAGCGGCGACAGTGCTGCCGACTGTGGTGGCAGCGGTGGTGGCCGCGCCCACCACGGGCTGCCCCACTGAGAATAGAGCACCGCGGGGGTTGGGGAGAAGGCTTCGGCCGCCCCTTTCCCCCCTTTCATTAGTTAATTTTTTTTTGTTATAAAATAAAACGATGTAACGACAGTCTGTCGCGCTCGACAGACAATAGCATTAAAATTGTTTTTTTTTTTTGTTATTCAATTTATAAATATATATATATATATATAAATATATATATAGTTATATATATATATATGTATATATATATTTGACTATATCATATCAATCTGTTGGACATCAGTGATCTTTATCTATGTAATTTTTTTTTTTTATAACAGAGTTATATTAATAGAGAAATCAGACATATATAATTTATCTATATATATATATACATATATATGTATATATATAAATATATATGTATATATATATATAACAGTACAAAGAGTATAAGGAAAACATGAACAGATTTGGCCAAAAGCAAGATTGTTCTTTCCTTTGTATACACACAGATATTTTATAATCTTTTATTATATGCATTTTTTTATTTATTTATTTATTCTTGTAATGTCATATATATATGTTCATTCTTGTCATATTATGAAAACTAACAACAGCAGCAATAAAACTAGATGATCATAGATTTATTATGCATATTAATATAGGCATT
>MU227246.1:1668177-1685322 GCA_018584345.1 Thuja plicata | reverse complement strand
TTAGGGTGAACATGAATGATCACCTTTGACATATCTAACCAACTTATCAAGTTCTTTGGGGTTTAATCTCAAGTATTCAGTAGGGGAAATTTGTATAGCAGATGACTTGAAGAATTCAACAATATCAAATGAAGTTGTGCCAACATCTTTTTGTACAACTTTAAAATCATGAGCTCTAGGACTAGAGGGAAAAGTATTACTTACATGATCTTTGGTCTTCTGAAAGGTACTTGATGATGCTGGAGTGTACTTAGAGGTCTTTTAATCGTGATTCAGTATAGCACATGTTGGATCTTGAAGAGTGACCAGAATATCTCCTCTTTCAGAGTCAGATTCATATTTAAATTAGTATGAGCCAGAGTCATTAGGTTTCTCTTGAGCTATCTCCTCTACAATACATTCCCCTAGTGCATCTTTTATTGCTTCCATTTGAACATGCCTCAACATATCTAGGAAAGAACTGTCATCATGATCCATCATTAGGTGAAAAGAACACATGAGTGCTTCTTTTGGTACAGCCTCCAGGGATAATCTTGGCTGATTTGAAGGCAATAGAGGGGTTTTACCATGCCATTGGCTAGGTTATTTATGACTAGTGTCTTGATACATGGGAGGATAGGAAAATCCTTGTTTGGGTAAATACCTTTTCAAGGCAATCACATCATTCATGAGTCTTTGAACAACTGGGTCTTTGGAAGAAGAAGTAGAGGCTTGAGAGTGGGGTAATTGTACATCTTTCCTCCATTTTCCTGCTATGATGAGATCATCCTCCAATTCAGTGGCTTGGCTTTGGGCAGTGTCTAAGTCTATGGGTATACTTCTTCTCAAGTGAAAACCTATGTCTGAGGGCATGGAGTTCACAAAAAAACATTGTTGGTTTTCTAGAGTTGGTCTTTTGGCAGTAGGGATTTTATGAATAACCTTGTTGTACCAAGCCACATAATCTCTCATGGGCTCATGAATCTCTTTCTTCATTTATGTTGATTATACCAGCAGAGAATGTTCATCATCAACACCTTTAAAATAGTTTTCAAATGTAGTCCTCATGGTTTGCCAATTTGTAATAGACATAGCAGGCAAGTGACCAAACCATTATGCTGCTCCCTCTATTAGAAATTGTGTAAAAAGCCTAACAACTACATCTTCATGCTGTACTGCCAATATAGTGGTTTCTACATTGAACACATTGAAATATTCATCTACTGAGACTTTACCATCTCCAAAAAATTTAGAGAGGACATCTTTAATACCCTTAGGGAGCGCATGATGAGCACCTAGTGCTAGAGGGCCAACTTCTACAGCCCATGGTTGAGCCATGATTGTGACTGGAAAGATTGTTACAAGGGGGGCGCTTGGATGCCAGATAGGGTCAAAGATTTGCAAAAAATAGTGGATGGGGATGTATTTGATGGAGCCTTAGGTGGGGAAGGAGGTCTACTCTTGGTATTCAACTTTGGAATGTAGTTAGTTGGTGTTAGAATAATATTTAGTTTTCTTATTAATTAAATCATGTTGATTTAATTAGTTAAGTTATTACTCTTTAGTGCTTAAGCTTTCTCTTAGGTGCATTAATAATTAATTCTTTTATTAATTATTAATGTGAAACTTATCTTTTTTAGGCTTTAGGGTTTTTGTTCACCTTTATAGGTTGAACCTTGTAATTCTTTTTTCATTAACTCAGATTATAATTTAGCTCTCACATTTTGATTAACTTCTGAGTTCTTCTTTTTCCCTCTTTCTACTTCTCTCCTGTAACAGGTTATTTACATGTAGGTATTCTTGGCATTTTGTGGATTTGTCTGTCAAATCCTACATGGTATCAGAGCCACACTGCTACTGCCTAGTCTGGGGTTTGTGAAGCTGTGATTCAAGGGAAAAAACCACAGCTTTTCTGGGGTTTCTTCTTCATTCTGGAAGATACACTTTTTTTTGGAGTACTTTGAGCTAAAATGGACACCACCATCGCACTCAGAAGGCCCAAGAGAGTTAATTTTCATATAAAGTTCACCATTTTTGGCCAAAGTAGCCTCTGGGAAATTTTTTCTCTCCTAGGCCGTACGACTCAAATTTCGAGGTGAAAAATAAAAAAAAATAAAAAAAATTCAATTTTTATTGATTTTTGCATGAAAAAATAATGCATGCAGTGTTAAAAATCAACGCAGCAGTGTTAATGGGCGCTGCCGTCAGTTAACCGCTAGTGGTTAACCTCTAGTGGTTAGCCTAACCGCCAGGGTTAACTCTCAAACCCTTTTGGAGCTATTTTGGTATTTTGCTCATATCTTGAGCATAAGGCATCAGATTTCCAACTTCCTTATATCATCGGAAAGATATTTCCAATATCTATCTCATTATGTAGGTTTGATTTTCTAGTTTTGCAATTTTTATGTCTATTTTTCTAGTCAAAGTCAGAACTTATGTTTTTCACTCTCGGGGGCATATCTTTTACGTCCGTACTCCATTTTGTGCAAACAAATAGGCATTGGAAAGGTGTTGTAGTGATTTTTCTATATTTACTATCTATTTCATTATAAAATTTACCAAGTAAATTTCATTCAACTTTATGTGTTTTTATACTTTTCTCAATTACTTGGACATTCTGGCACATACATGGGTTCTGTTTGCATGGGATGGGTTATATTAATTTGATCTAAATGTAGTAAGGTCAGATTTCTTAGTTTGTTTCATTTGAAGAGTTATCATGGGTTTTTCTACTCACCCTTTAGTTGTTATTATGAGTCATGGGCAAAGGGTATACTTACACATTGTAGGTGGCTTAATATTTTGACTTATTTGTATGATCTCATACCCAAACCAGCCACTTCAGAGGGAAACCTAGCATGGGATATTATTCAGGATCACATAGTAGGACTTATAGTGTCAAGTGTTGATCATGACACTATGTTGGCTATATCGGGCATTAATTTTCCTCACCCACTTTGGACACATCTTTGGGAGATCTATGGAGACCCTAATCTCTCTCCATTCCCAGAGGATCCTACTTCAGATTGTCTCATACCCATTTCTTGGATAGAGAATACACCCTTTGATCATGATACTTTAGAGGATCTTGAGTATTTAGACACCCTTACATGTTTCGATGGATCAGAGGCTTGTCTCAAGTTCCCACTCTTCAGACTGAGACTTCATCAGCATCTCCTATTGCTCCTGATTCTGTGCACTAGAAAATCATACATCTTCCAGACATAGATACTTTGAACTCTTATGTTGCAGACATATCTTTCTTGTTTGTTGAGTCTTATACTGCAGATTTGGAGGATTATTTTAAGGACATTCATCTCCTCTACTTTGAAAGTCAGGTTATCACTGTTTGCCCACCATTATCCGTGCATTCTATGGTTGCATTTCAAGATTCTTCACATCAGTTTTGGATTTGGCATCATTTGTTTTAGTTCAGACAAAGAGATTCTTTAGCATCTGATCATGGCACACATCCTAAGATAGATTGGTTCATCACTCTTCACAAGGTTTCTTTGACATCATCCTTTGGATTCATTTCTTCCCAAGGGGAGGAATATCATTTTCCACTTCAGGATCTCCTTTTGGATTCTACATCAGGCATCTACCATTGTGATGGGAGTTTCTTCATTCTAGGGGGACTTTGGTGTCTCATTCCTCTCTCATGGGGGGGCTAATTATACTTATGGTCTTGAGAGAGTCTCTTGAGCTATTTCTTTTTTGTATTTTTCTATCTCTTTTTAGAGAGGGGTTTTTCCCACTGGGTTTTCTTCTTTGTCTCCAGTTTACAGAGATTTCCTTGTATTGGGTATTTGATCAGGACTTGTTGCCAGGACCCTTTTCCTACTTTCATACCTATGCTAGGTTAGCTTTCCCCTAGTGCTTAGCTTAAGGGGGTGTTAGAGTAATATTTAGTTTTCTTATTAATTAAATCATGTTGATTTAATTAGTTAAGTTATTACTCTTTAGTGCTTAAGCTTTCTCTTAGGTGCATTAATAATTAATTCTTTTATTAATTATTAATGTGCAACCTAGCTTTTTTAGGCTTTAGGATTTTTGTTCACCTTTATAGGTTAAACCTTGTAATTATTTTTTCATTAACTTGGATTATAATTTAGCTCTCACATTTTGAGTAACTTTTGAGTTCTTATTTTTCCCTCTTTCTGCTTCTCTCCTGTAACAGATTATTTGCATGCAGGTATTCTTGGCATTCTGTTAATTTGTCTCTCAAATCCTACAGTTGGAAACTAGAGGTTTTGTAATCTTTCATAACAAGTATCAAAAATGCCCTCCCTCCTTTGGGACCTGGTGTATGGCCGAGAATCTAGTATTATATTTTCTATTTCCTTTGGATAGCTCTGTCAACAATTTGTGCGTCTTAAGCTATTGGGAGACCTCACAACCACTCTCCTATATCTTCCTCTTCTTCAAAAACTAAGAGAACTTGCTAGTATTGAAGATTGCTAGTCCTTAAATTCCAAGCAAGGATATTCAAATTAGAAATTATATCTTCTTGGGTGTCTTAGAAGTTTAAGTATGGTTGAAGAACAAGAGGCAATTCCTCCTGATTAGGTATTACAATAGCTGGTAGTACCATAATTATTCATCAAAGAAAGAATTTAAAATAGGTCTACACTGTTTAGCGCTCCCCAATAGAGTCGCCAAAAATCTGTTAGCAAATAGATTTGTCGTTCAGTATATCTTGACATAACAACTCTATACCCCTTTTGAAAGACAAATAACAACTAATAGCTAGGTAAGTGTTCTTTACTCACTTCCCTCGAAATTTGATCTTAGGTACAACTCTCTAGGAATGATTTTAATTATTTTGATAACAACAATTCTATAGTTTTAACTTTTAACCTAAAATTTTATTAAGGCTATTTCCTCATTCTTACATGAGAGGCATGACATTATTACCTTTGAAAAGATAAAAAAATATAGAGGAGAGAAAAAGCATAGTTTTTCTATCAGCAATGATTGCATGAAATTAAATGATCAACACCTATAAAATAACAAAATATGGATAGAATTGGGATACTATGAATTCATAGAAATACACCATAGAATTGTAGGATTTGAGAGACAAATCCATAGAACCCAAAGAACACCTACATGCAAGAACTTGTTACATAAGAGAAGCAGGAAGAGGGAAAGAGAAGAACTCAGAAGTTGCTCAGAAAGCGAGAGCAAAATTATAATTGAAAAAAGAATTACAAGGTTCAACCTATAAAGGTAAACAAAAACCCTAAAACCTAAAAAAGCTAGGTTGCACATTAATAATTAATAAAAGAATTAATTATTAATGCACCTAAGAGAAAGCTTAAGCACTAATTAGATCAACATGATTTAATTAATAAGAAAACTAAATATTAATCTAACACCCCCCCTTAAGCTAAGCGTAGGGGGAAAGCTAACCTAGCACAGCTATGAAAGCAGAAAAAAATGGGTCCTGACAACAAGGCTTGATCAGGTACCCAAGCACAACCAAATCTCTATAAAGTGGAGAAATAGAGAAAACCACATGGGAAAAAACCTACTCCAAGAAGAGATAGAAGAAAAGGTAGAAAAGAATGGCTCAAGAGACTCTCTCAAAACCATAAGTACAATCAAACCCTCCATGAGAGAGGGATGAGACACCAAGGCCCCCCAGAATGATGGAACCCCTGTAGGAATAATCGAACCAATGGAACTCTAATGTGGAAGAAACAGAGGTACAGAGTAACAAGGGAACCCCTGAATGAGCGGTGAAATTGGAAGGCCAAGCTGGTGCTCAAAGGAGAATGAATGGGACTCATGGAATGGAATCCCTAATGAAGGTGGGCCAATAGATGGGCTAAATTTGTTAGCTGAGAGGAGATAAATGTCCTCAGATGTGCCCTCAACAACTGGAGGGGAAGGCTCGATGCAGGGAGTGACCATAATAGGGACTGCTAAAGAAGAATCATGCTGAACAAAGGTAGGCATAATAGGAGGAGGAGGAGGTGGGGAAGCCACAACATTGATCTTAGGAGCAACATAGAAGTTTAGGTGACCTGACTTCTTCTCACTAGGCACTCGTGAAGTAGGAGAGATATTCTCCAACACAGGAGATGGTGGACCAAAATGGGAGAAGGAGTACAAGTGGGTGGCATGATCAACTATCCCTATAGAAACAATGTGGCCAGTCACACTATCTTTGATGTGTACAGAATCTGCAGTGAACTCAACTGTCTTCTCTGTCCTGCTGTGAGTAATCTGATAAATGGAGAGAAGGTTTGATGACAAGGATGGAACATATAATACATCATGGAATGCACCACCAATGATGTCAATAGAACCTTGACCACACACAAGCATAACAATGTCATTCCCCATGAAGATGTGTGGGGTAGGAGAGGCCGCAAAAGATGAGAAGGAACTCCAAGAAGATTCCATATGATGTGAAGCTCCGGATTCCAACAACCACCTAGAAGAGGGAGCTATAGTAGATGCACATAAGGCATGACCCTTTCCATTGTCTGACCCATCTTCCTGAGATGAGGATGAAGAAGACCAGCAAGAAGAGGAAGAAGAAATATCAATGTTGCTCTTATGAAGAAGAGCTATCAAATCAGCAATCTCTTGGGCATATCTATCTACCTTTTTCTGAAAGCACTGAGACTCATCATGATTGAACTTATTGCAATAAGTACATTTAGGTTTGTTTGTCTTTGATTTCCCCTTAGGTGAAGGAGGTGGGCCAAAGGAATTCTGAGAAGGAGAATCCTTCCAAGATTATGTGGATGATGATACCTATTTCTACTCTGGTTTCCATGGAGATGGGTGAGCAACCAAGGCATGGCTCATAGAACCTGAAGCATCATTCAACTATTGAATCTTTGACTGCTCTCAAGTCAACTGATCACAAAAGGCTGCAAAGGAAGGCATATTGTGCCTAGGACCCAAGGCATCCATAGTGGATTATAAAGTGGAGGAGAAAATCTAGAACTCTCCATGAAGCTTTGAGAGTATCAGAAAGATACACTCATCATCTGATTTGGTCTTCCCACATCCCTGTAAAAGTGATTGGAGAGCATTGAACTTCATCAAGAAGTCCTCAATGGTGGAAAAAATATTAGGAGACAAGGATGTCAGCTCTGCATCAAGCTAAAGTGCCCTAAATGCATTCACTGTGCCAAACAGATCTGCAAACTTTCCACAATATGCGCGAGGAGTGGTCAAACCATCCAGATGAAATAGGAGGTTGTCTGAAATGTGCAGTGCAATCAAACCCATGGCTTTATCCATTTTGTTTCTATGCTGAAGGACCTCAAATAGATGCTGTAGAATAGGTTGGTGCTCATCCAGACATGACCATAAGCCACGTGACATGAGTAGCCTGGTCATGTGTGCTTTTTAGGTGTGATAATTGTGTGGTGTTAGCTGGGCCATAAAGGGGTCCGACATTGAGAGAAGAAGTAGATGGAAGTAGAAGGGTCATTTCTAAATTAAAGTACAAAAATCAAATGCACCCCCCATAATGTATAATTCTATCCTCCTGTATAGCAAAAGACAACTATAGAAAGCACAAAAAATGAGAAGAAAACCTATAACAAGATGCAAAGATGGAGGAAAAATAAGATGCTACTTTGATGCCAAAATTAAGAGATCAAATTACTAAATCAGAAATCAAGACTAGCAGCATTGTGTCTGGCTCAGAAACACCTTTCTGATGATATTTTGTTTTTCAAAAATAGACACCGTATGCACAAGTTACGACTGAAAAACCAACTACTCCTCCGAAAATGAGCTCACTGGAAAAAACTAGTCACGAAAAAAAATTTGACGATCAAATGACCATCATAGAGCCTGGGAAAAAATTTGATGGCCGTCAGCACGTCGCGGGTCCGTCTCATTGAAAATTTTTTTTGTCTTCGAAAAAATGTGAAAATTGCCAGAAATTTTTTGAAAACCGTCGAAAAAGAAATTTTTGGCCGGTGATGTCAGCAGTGATGTCACCTGGCATGCTGTCCGTGGCACCCGGTGGTGGACCGGTAGCAAGCACCAGTGGCAGTGGTGGTCAAGTTTCTCCTGGGTGGTTCTCAAGGGTAACGCTGCTACGGCTGCTCTACCGGTGGCCGGGGTGGCGCGGGGGTGGCCGCTCCGGTTGCGCTGTGCAGGTCCCAAAAACCCTTGAAAAAATTGTTTTTTATTTTTTTTGATTTTTTTTCTTAGTTTTTGTGCCGTACGGCCTAGGAGGGAGAAAATTTTCCTTTGGGGTCACTATGACCAAAACCAAAGAACATTATATGATTTTCAACTCTCCCAGGCCTTCTGAGCGTAATGGTGGAGTCCGTTTTGGCTCGAAGTGCTCCAGAAAATAACACGTCCTCCAAAATGGGGAAAAAACTCAGAGAAGCGGTGGCTTTCATCTACGAATCACGGCTTCAAAAACCCTCAGACTAGGCAATAGCAGGGAAGCTCTGATACCATGTAGGATTTGAGAGATAAATCCATAGAACCTGAAGAACACTTGCATGCAAGAACCTGTTACAGAAGAGAAGCAGGAAGAGGGAAAGAGAAGAACTCAGAAGTTGCTCAGAAAGTGAGAGAGAAATTATAATCTAAATTAATTGAAAAAAGAATTACAAGGTTCAACCTATAAAGGTGAACAAAAACCCTAAAGCCTAAAAAAGCTAGGTTGCACATTAATAATTAATAAAAGAATTAATTATTAATGCACCTAAGAGAAAGCTTAAGCACTAAAGAGTAATAACTTAACTAATTAGATCAACATGATTTAATTAATAAGAAAACTAAATATTAATGTAACAAGAATAAAATAGAATGTCAACACAGAACATTTTCTCATTCATTTCAAATGACACAGATATGAAAGATTTAATCATAATGTATTCCAAAATTGCAACACAAGCAACCATGTAAAATCTATTTTTTCAATAGTAACACCAGATTCAGTCAATATCTATTACCAAATATCTAAAAACTACCACACCTAAAATTAAAATATTCAGTTATGATCAGTTTTCTCAAACCCTTTCCATGTTTTTAGTATCAGTACTTATAGTTTTAAAATGCCGAGAGGTCTCCTTGAAAAATCGACCTCTCAGGTAAGCAGTTATAAAACAAAACCAAATTAATATGGACAATTGTCCTTAAGAGTCTTGCATGCAATTTTAAAGAGAAACTAATTGTCTGAATCAGGCTCTTTTTCCACGGTGTGATCCTCACTTCCCTCTGAGCCTCCATCTTCTTTGACAATAGATTGGGTGGGATTCCACTCTTTGTATTCTTGGATCAGCTCCTTTAAAACCTACATTTGTGGGACCTTTGAGTTTACAATTTGGGCCATTGAGGCCTCTTTACTCCACTTCAGCTTCTTTACCTTTTCCACTAGCCCAAGTAATTGTTCAATACACAGGTATAGCATTGATTTGATCCTTGCCATTTGTGTGAGATCTATGGCCTTAGGATTAGCTTTTTCTTTATTTATTTTCATGGCTGAGTCAAAGGCTTTTAGGGATCCTTTTAATTCCTATTCTCCATAAGTTGCCAGATAGATGTAAGTGAAGTTGATGAATTTCAATTCATTCAGGGTAGCTTTCTAAATCTGTTTGGTCTTAGCTTCATACTCCTTAGTTTCAGTGATGGTAATTCTAATGGTAGAAATCCTCCAACTTATGTTCTTTCCTAGAATGAAGAATATTGATTCTTTAGTGGAATTTAGTGATTTATCCATGTAGAACTTATTGAAACCATACCTGTCTATTTCCAAGAATTTCCTCATCGCAGAGACCCATTTCTCTTCTTCCCCATCCCAAGCTTGTCGCTGAGTTTGTAATTCCCCCATTATGGCCTCTATATCATGGAGAACCACATGAAAGTATTTAATATACTAGTGACTACTACTGACTACCTGAGACATCCATTCATCCGTAGAAGAGACTAAGACCCAGCCATGCTAAACTTGATTCAATAGGTTTTTGCTTTCCATTGAGTTCGGATTAAAGACCTGTAGGGAATGGATCAAAGGCATGGTGTTGAAATTGCAAAAGGCATTGATAAACTAGGATAGTGACACTATGGTCTTCTTCATCTCCTTTTTTTCTTTACTATCCTACCAAGATGTCATCAACATTTGCTGGGCGGTTTCTTTAAACAAATGGTTTTTACCCAACCTATCCATGGTCCCCAACTCAATTTTGGTTACCTCAAAATTTTCTGCTAAAACTTCCTATTTTTCTTCTTTTGGCCTCTAAGTGGCCACTTCAGAAATCCATTTCGTTGTCTTCATGTCAAAAAACATTCGAGTGGTTCTCTTAACCTTTTTAGTTTTAGAAGTCCTATGAACATACTTACTCACAATATCCTGTACCGGTATGGAAACAAGAACCAAACTTTGTTTCTTGTTCATAGAGGTGGTCAACCATTTTGGCATTGTACTTGCTATAGCTGATTTATTAGTTATCTTTGTAGGTGTTTCCATCATGTCCAATGTCACGTCATCCAGATCAAAAAGATCTTTCGCTACTTGTTCATCTTCCCCAATCTGGTAACTCATGTCACCAAATTTATCATCATGTAGGTTGATCGTCTCTACGTTATCCTGAGTCATCTTTTCTTTACTTTGAGACTGGGTCCTTGATTTGGTGATCCACTGAGGTAAAAATACTAGCGAGGATTCTACAATAGGTTTCTTCTTGGAGCTCCTAGTTTGTTTCTTCCCTGAGGAACCTGCATTGTCAATCAGTTTATGAAGATTAGAAACAGGGGGAGGGGAAGATAAAGATGAAGTTTTAACTTCAATTGATTTAGGACTAGATTGATTTATTATTTTCTACAACCACTTCTTATTTAACTGAAGCACATGCTGCGTTCTCTGTTTAATATCACCTTCTTCATTTGTTGTCTAGTCAATACCATATTCTTCACTTTCCATGGATTTCTTGAAATTTGGTTCAATCAAATTTGAACCGTCATCAGTCACCCCTTCCACATTGAATTGCAGCCTCATAGACAAAATTTGGGATATGCATAGTCTACTATGTTCTCTTTCTTTGAATTGAGACTCATCAGAGCATTCCTGCCAAAAATATTCAAGATGGGGGATGGGAAACATATGAGACCTGAGCCCTAGGATTCCACTAAAAAAGTTCTTATTGTCAAATCCTTCTCTTTCAGTGTAAAAATTGAAATCAAAATGCCTTAAGTCACACCCTATGCTGATTGCATCTTCCATAGAAGTACAGGAAAATTTACCTAGTTGTATTGGAAACACTTTTTCCCATTCTTCCTTTGGGAGGAATCTTTTAAGCACAATAGAAAGTTTCCTACAGACTTTTGCAAGAACAAAATAGTCAAATGAATACCTATGCAACCTCATGGGATAATCTTCAAAGCTGCCAACCCTAATGTAGGTGAATCTAGAGAACTGGGTGTAGAAGCTTCCAAACTTAGTCATGAACCCCTGAGATTCTGAGCTCATCCTTCTAGTAGAGTCTCTAGTTAATTTGAAATAAATCTTGCCCATAAAGGTATCATGTACTCTCCTATAAGTTTGGATTATATTACTTTTGTGCAAGATAGGGAAATATTTGTAAACACACATACCATCTGACCAAGGCTCATGAGGCATTCCGCTCCATTGTCTACCACAGGCTAAAACAACAAATAAGATAGGATGACATGAAAAATCTACTCCCAGTAAGTTTCAAGTTATTAAGTTGCTCTCTTACATAGCTAGCAATTAACGCAGCCCAGCCCAGGATTTGTTTTCCTTCCAGGACAATTTGAACATAACAAAATAACTAGTCAGAGAAGAAATAAGTCTCTGGGGACCCTCTCACTCTTTGTGGCATCACCATAACATCACTAATATATGAGTGCACATGAATTCTATTGAACTTTTTAGGTAGACACAAACCTCCCATAGAAGTACGATTTTTGTTTGCATTATTTTTGAATTTTACAAGGGATTGTGCAGGGGAAAAGGCCTGAAAGGTATGCTCTAGAATGTGATAAGCTAAGGATACAATTTCCCTATTAAAAAATAATAAGACACTGCCATCCTTTTTAAGAATAGACTCAGTTCTTTGGTCGTAATTGCGAATGCATTCATAAATCAACTCAGGGAAAATTACTGCAGGAGAAAATATAGAGGCAATGCAGAGTCCGCTATGTAGAATTTCCAAAGATAGAATTTTTTCTAAGGAATTGGAAAGCATTTTTGATAACCCTTCTAAGTCATAACCCTCTAGGTCAGTTCTATCACAATTGGGCCTTCACAAACCAGACTCGAAACACTCCCAAACAGGTGAAAATTAGACTTCATAACTATAATAATCTTGCATCTACCACAAAATTCTCTGAATATTTTGCAATTTTAAATTTAAAACACTACACTGAGGGCAGCTTGACTCACCTTGTTTTGTAGAAACCTCTGAATAATGGAGCTCCAAAGTCCTTACCTTCTTTCTACTTAGCTCTTAGTAGTGACAGTATTTCAAAACATGAATAGAATGACGGGCTTAAATAGAAATTGCAAAAGATTTAATCATTCATTACAAATCTTTATGGCAATAAAAGCTAAAAGTGTGATGTGACAGTTTATGCATGCAATTCATTAATGTTACTTGCACAAAATTTTATGTCGTACGAATTAATGATTGATCTGAAACCTCAGGCATATTTAACCACCACCACCACTTTCTCGCATTAAATACCCTCATTTCTATAGGACCCACTGCTAAGCTATCTGAAAATTACCTTTTCTTTGCCGCATCATGTCATCTTTGAATACCTTTGAACACCCTTGACCAAAGTTCGATATGGTTCACATGTGTTCAACATTGTTCAAGCCCTTCAATCATTTGAATCAATCTTTAAGCAATAGATCCCATACTGATATGCCCAAGTTCTTTCTTTTTGTACAACCTTAGTATTCCCGCTACTTATAAACACAAAAATCATTTCTGCCAACTTTATACACCTGTCAAACTTATTTTTAGAAATAAGAACCACCTTTAACTACCTTGAACTACCTCAAATTGGTATGAACTAAGTTCAAACCTGTTCAAGGCTGTTCGAAGGTGTTCAAACCTGTTCAAGAAAATCGTTAGCAAATAAACTTTACACTTTTTCAAGCACGACAGGACCACATGACCAAAATCTTTAGTGAATGATTGGAATAAAAAATCTTAAGGAACTTAATATTATCAGAAAACATAATGGCGACTCAAGAAATCACTTAAGAAGGAAAAGTACTAGACTTGGACTAACATCATCAAAAAAGAGATTCACACATGTGAAGAATACAACAAAATCACCTACAATAGTAAGCTTATAAAATTCATGGCCAAATGTCATTTGAATCATGCCTTTGTCAAATTTGAACAATATGAATAGCTGACACATCGCAACATCCCCATTTATTTCTCTTCTTATTTATTTATCTTGCATCTTAGGACTGTCATTTTAGTTTTGATCCTTAGGAATGCATCACCCAATCAACCTAGCTAAATCTGATTCATTCAAAACTTATCCTAGCATCATCCAAAAAATAAAAATAAAAAACGTATCCTTCACTTGGTGTTATATTATTTTGATTTTCATAGTACCCATATCTTATCAAGACCCATCCTTAGGCTCCCTCGACTAAGCATTGTTTAGGGTAGCCCGTCTTGTCTTTGTGGCCTCATCACATTGATCAAAAGGTTGGTTAATATTGAGAAATAATCTTGTCCTCCAAAGACCACAAGTTTGTATTAGGTTGACACAATCACATCCATTTGAAATTGCATTAGGGAAGGCAACTCATAATCCTCTTTTACACCAAGTTATCCTTAGGTCCTTAAAGCACCCCCATTGTTTTAACATCATCATCCAAAACATTAAGTCCCAAAATCAGTGCACCATCATCCTTAGTCACCTACGAATCTTACACTGTGTTTAGCATTTTGCATATCTTTAGGACATCCAATTAATGCCACCTGAAACTCGATCCAAGAAGAGGAAGGACATGGACACCAATATTGCATCTAGATCATCTAATTTGATTATGGACCCTAACAAAACCATGGTGACTTATGATCCTCAAAAGCAAGCACCAAACAAACACATATGGGTTGAACCAAATGAGATTCCAACCATAAGTTCCATGAAAGAATTATGTGTCATCTCGGACATGTGCACATGGTCAGCTCCATTATAGGACACAACAACCACACAATCCTTTCCAACTTTCAATGCGATAGAATCCAAGTACCACCTAGAATTCTACCACCATGGATTGCACAACCTATAACCATTCCAGGTGAAGTTTTCCACCCCGTGGTAGAATAATTCATTGAACCACTTAAAAGGACATCCCAGTTTACATCTCTCATACCTCATTTTCTCTAACCAATAACCACGCAACCCATATAACACATGATGACACAACCAACACCATTCTCCATCATGGGGCTGTCAGCCTCCAATATTTTTCCACCTCTGCCATCATAACCTACCCAACCATCACAACCTATCCAACTCTCACAACCTATCAAACCTTCACAACCCATCCAAACCATTGATTCCAAATTTTTACACCCTATGGTTGACACTCCAATCAACACACAATCAACTGTTGCTCAACCCATCAACACTCATCCAATAATCTCGCAACCACAAGTCATGCAAACTGCAAAAAACTCAATACCAACATCCCTTCCACCCATCATACCTACATCACACTCACAACAACTATAATCACTACCGGCATGCCACCCATAAGGACCTTTAACCAACCCTTATTTCCACAAGGGCCCACATTTCACGATCAACTAGTTGTATCCTCATAAAATGTTTGAGTACCTCTTGCGGAGATGCAACCAAATCCAACACCTTCGTAAAAATCCTCCCAGGTTGGCCAAACCATACAAGCCACCTCATCATCCACTTGGATATATTCTCAGTCTTCCAGGAAAGAACTTGGGATACCAACGCATTCCAATAACACAAACCCTACCACTTCCCAAGCACAACAACCATTCATCAACCCCTTCATCATCACACAACCTGTTCTCCAACCCATCCAACAACAACAACCCGCTTAGACCAACTATTTTTTCATGCCTCCATCCACAACATCACAAACCATCTAACCTCCTCAACAAATAAGCATCCCCTCTCATATCAACTACCTCTCTCCTTCTCCTGGAAGCATTCACCCATAGATCAAATATCCCATGCACAACAGTGTCACCACACAAAATTTTTATGGGGTTCCAACCCAGGCTCACCCAACCTATCTAATACCCCAACAAGTGCACACCTTTTATCAACAACCATTGTAACCACAACAAAATTTAAACTCAATCCCCTAGCAATACCTCACCCAACCATAGTTGGCACATTCACAACCCGCTTACACAGTCAACCAATCCCCTTATCACACAACTCAATATCCCCCAGAGAATCCTCCATACTCACCACTTCCATTTGACCCGTACCAAGCACCTGGCTCCTTAATCATTTGCACAATTATAATCCATAGATTAAGAATCCTAATCCAATCCTCAAGTCAAACTCATGTAAATTCCTCTTAACTGCCAACTCCCTCTCCACTTGTCAGGTTTAAATGCCCTTAACCCCCAACCACATTCTTACACCTTTGTCCCCCACTTGCAAATCTTGAGCCTCACAAAGCATTTAATACTAAAGTTGACCTATTTTCCAAACCCATGTGTCCCTTATGTGGCTCCTATGTGGATTCCACATAGGTTCTACCTCATCCAAGCCCGTCTCTTCCCTCCAAAAATATATAAATAGAGACCTTCTCCTCTTGCATTTAATCTCTTGCATTTATATTGTTATCATGCTAACATAGCTCTACAATTTGCATTGTTATTTTCATGTTCTTAGCTTATTTTCAAATCTTAAAGCACTTAGAAATCATATGCTAGAATATATTGGTGAATTAATATTAGTTTCCTTTATTGTCTTGCATCTCATTTCATAGTTTTAGATCATCTTCAAAGTGGATTTGAGACTAGTTTATTCATACTAGTTCTTGAATACCACATTCTCTTCCAATCTTGCATTCACATCTACATTGTATTGGGGATCCTCCTTAATTTGTGTTTAAGAGAGCACATCCACACTCCATCTTTTGAGAAAATCAAACAAGTTAAATAGGGTGCTTACTTGTTTCGTGCTTAGTCTGATATTATTTGGTTTTCTTTGTTGTTTGCATGCTATTTCATGATTTCAATCAATCTTATGCGCTAACCCACTAAAGTTTCATGTTTGAGCTTGCTCCCAACTATGTGTGTAAATTATGTAATTGCAAGCTACAACACAACACTTCAATATGTCATTGTATCAATGGTTAGAAATATGGAAATCAATTCAAAAGCATAAGGAAAGCATTGAAATCAACATATTTCTTCCTATCTAAGAAAAGTATGATTTAAGCTATAATTTGCCCTCAGATTATGCATTAATTTAATAACACATTCAGTCTTAGAATGGAAGATTCATTGATAATTTAAAGCTAACTATCATGCAATTCATGCTTGTGAGTGTCAAATGATGCACCTGTTTCCCGCGACACAACACTTCAATAAGTCATTATGTTAGTGTAAAATAAGGATTAGTGAGCATATAAGAACAAAACCCTAACATCGACCTATTGCTCTCTATCTAGGAAGAGTTTGAAAAAATCCATAATCATGCCCTCAGATTATGCACCATTCAGTGACAATACACTCCTAAGAATGAGAGATTTAATTGAAAACTAAGCTAAATGATTAGAAAACATGTAATTAAGCTATGAAAACTGACATTATAACAATGCATGAAATTGAAACTAAAATTCTATAGATATCTAAACAACATAGCAATGCAATTTTAACTCTAAAAATGAGGGCCATTTGCTCTCAAAAATGCCTTCTATTTATAGAAAAAGGGGTTGAAAATGAGTGGTTTAGATGCAAAGCTGAAGAGAGGTCAGGATTCCACTAGAAGAGAGCACATGGATTGTGCTTCTTCAAGTGCATCAAATTGTGACACTTGTCACGATATTATTGGGTTGAAAGTAGGGAGGAATGTGACCATTTAGGGAAGAGAGCCAAGAAGACTCTAGAAAATAAGGCTCATAAAGAGGGTGTAAGAGGCATTTATGAGGATGGGCTTGAGTCAAATGCA
>MU227246.1:1602042-1616417 GCA_018584345.1 Thuja plicata | reverse complement strand
AGATGCACAAAGGATCTTGAAGGAAGATCACACCACCATGATGGCTAGATCTAGGGTTTGAATGATGAATCTTGAATGCTTGAACCAAATCCCTTCAAAGGCTTGAAAAATTGAATCCTTGATCTTCGATGGTGAACTTGAATGCTTGAGAGGAAGATTTGAACACTTTGAGAGCTTGAAAAGATGTAGAAAAAATGGATTCTTGAACTTTTTTCTTGACTCATATGACTTATGATAGATGGTTAGAATTAATGCTTAGAGAAAATGAGAGAGAAAGACTTCCTTTTATATGAAACTAGGGCACAATCTTCTAGAGAGGCCAACATAGGAGAATTAAATTTCAATTAAAACCATGCCCCTAGAAGAGGACCTATATTAAATATAATTTAAGCTTTGCCACTTTGGAACCCAAAACAATCAACCCAAAAGCGGGAAATGAATTTTTGATGACCTCCGACAACCGACTGGTTTCCAGATTTGGAAGGGGGACCCAGGTCAAGGTCAAGTTCATCCTTGAAATAGGTCAAGGTCAAGGTCCTCCTTGACCTAGGTCAAGGTCAAGGTCGACCTTGACTCAGGGGCCCAAGACCCTTGGAAAACATGCCAGATGAGATGGGAGGTGCCCGAAGAGGCCTAATTAGGGTCCTAAACAGACATAGAAGTAAGAGAGGATGCATAAATGAGGGGATAGTATGATGGTGGTCAAAAACATTCTCCAAAGAGGGATAAAATTTCTTAACATGGAAGTGATTCCATTTTAAGAGGATACAATACTATTGTAGACATTTCCACATTTTTGATATGATATTCACTGATATATATGATAAAGCCTCCTCTGATTCTGATATGCTCATTGTTTCTCTTTTGATAGCTGATGTATGTGATAGATGATTAGATTGATTCACACTTGATGATGTGCTTGGTATTTATGATAATTTATAATAGATTCATGTGATGACATTATTTATGCTCTTTGATTATTACTGATATATAGATGTGTTAGATAATTCTATATGAATATGCAGATGTATGTTTTTGAGATTTTCTTTACGCAAATATATGTATGGATGCACTTAGGATGTAAAAATTAAACACTTGAATGCTTTTTTGTTTTGTATTTTCCTCTTTTCCCATTATGAATGAAAAATGAATGTAATGGATATGCAATGACATGAATATATCAGTAACATAAATTAAGTAGTCAACTTGGATTTTGAATGAACCAGGAAATCATTTTGAGCACAAGTACTTATGCCATTTTAAATGAATCATGCAATCTTAAGTGCAACTAAATGTAGACTTCTAGGACTGTTACTGATCTTTTTAGATTTTAGAATTTTATCATCATAGGGCGTTTGTGCAATGAACATCATTGACTAGTACAACTGTCACTAATACCCAGAAAATATCATGAAAGTATGAGTACTATTTTTATTGGATGCAATGTCGAAAATAAACCTAAGCATCAAGACATAAAGGCTAGGATGACTTGTCAGTTATCTCCTTTTACTTTAAGAACCATCTTATATTTGTGTGTAATATAGGATATGTAACCTGTAATGACCTTTGATATTCTTATCCTTGGGTACATAATGTGTCGTACACCTTACTTAGAAATTGATTAGAAATAGACAAGGAAATTGGTTTAACCTCACCGTAGCTTACACATAAAAAGGATCGATATTAATGCAGCTATCCACTCATGCTAGAATCTCTTACCATAAACATCCAAATTAGGTGAAATTTATAGGATCATTGAAACAATATCCATACGTAGAAAACCAAGAAAATGTTATGCCCCCTATCCTTGCGACTCTTTGTCTTTTAATAGACATCATGGAGTAACTCAGAAGACATAACAAACAACAATTGATAATCAGACAAAGAAAATTTATAAGTGTTTACATGCCCCTAGTTTGAAACATCATTGGAACATGAAAAGAGTCATAATAAAATCAAGATCAGTCTATATGTGCTTATGTGGTGTTTAGGAACACCTTTGATTCATTTGTCAATCACAGTAGAGAAATCATTATTTTTAACTTGGAATTAAGGAATGTATTTGTATGTCCAAGTTAGTGAGATAATATGAACAATTGCAATCCAATGTAGTGTTGAGAAACACTATTTGATTAAAGTGTTGAGAAACACTAGTATGATTTTAGTTATAGGTAGTTGGTGTTTAAGAAACACCCTTGTTTGTGATAGTGATGTTTTGATTCAAGTATTAATAAATACTATATGTAGTGGAAAACCTTCCTAGACAAGAACCTAGGACAACCTAGCAACCAACAAATGCCAACTAAACATGCTAGAAGAGATGCCCCTAGTGAAAAATGACTATCCCTAAGACGCAAATATAGACAAATCCTAGGCAAGGATAGGGCACTTGTGAGGAATTTAGATTCAACCAATAGAAAAGATATGATCATGAAGGATTGGTGCAAGAAATGTGATGATAGATGGAGCACAGAGTACAAGTGACACCTATTTTCCAGGTTTTCACCACTCAAAATTTTTTATTTTTGCTACCAAGTTGCCTGTTTGCCAGGTTTTCGCCAAGGCACTTTTTCTATTTTTCAATTTTTTTTGCACTTTTTTTTTTGTTTTCTCTTTTTTATTAGTATCAAGGCACCTATTTTCTAGGTTTTCATCGAGAATACCTTTTTTCAGGACTTTTTCCACTTTTTTTTTACTTTTCTCTTTTCCACTATTTTTGATTTTCTTCAGGATCAATGTTTTTGACTTTTTTTGGTTTTTTTTAGGATCAATTTGACTGTATAAGCCCTTCGGCTAGATGTCAAGCATAGAAATGCTTTAAGTGTAGGGTATTAATAGGATTAGGAAGGACATCTCCTTTAGGTGTAGCTAACTGATAAGCTCCTATCCCAAAAGTTGTTGTGATAACACAAGGCCCTAGCCAGTTGGGTTCAAACTTGCCTTTTTGTTCTTTGTTTGGTTGATTCTTAGGATTCTCTCTTAGAAAGAGATCCCCCACTTGATACTGTCATGGATTTACTTTTTTATTGTACCCTTTTGACATCCTTTTTTGATATACTTTCAGATGATCGAATGCTTGTTGTTTGCGCTCATCTAGCAGTTCTAGTGTGCGAACCCTATCTATGTGGTATTGTTCGTCTATGACAAGACCTTCGAGAGTGTAGACACCCAAAAATGGATGGACTTGTGACTTTACATTAAAAACACTAATTTTCATCTATTAATTAATGGTTTTTTAATCATTAATTAATCATCTATTTTCCTCTAAATTCATTCCCCAAATCATCTAATCAAATTCCCAAAATTAATTAAATAATTAATTTTATTTAATTAATTAACCTCAATTAATTAATTACCATTAATTAATTAATTAAATTCAATTTCCTATAGTTTAAATTCAATTATTTAAACTTACTAATTAAATTCTTCCAATTAAATTAATTTTAATTAAATTAATTTAATTTCATTCAATAAAGAAATTCTAAATAAAAAATAATTCAATTATCTAACATGTTGAAAACTTTAATTAAATATTCATTTATCTTCAAAGAGATAACTCCAATCAGATCACATGGGTTACGCCACCCATCTCTCCAGTCCACATGGGTAACTTCACCCACCTCTCCAGTCCACATGGGTAACTTCACCCACCTCTCCAGTTCAAAAAGGTAACTCACAATTAGCTCTTTAGTCAACCAAACTCTATCTCCTCTTTACCAATTGAAGAGGTGGAGTTTACTGATGGCTTCTCTAGTTCCCTTTGATCTCAATCGTTCATCTCTGTATCTCTAGGATTGATCTCAACCATTCATTTCATCCTCAATTCCTATATAATAAACCCTTCATAACCATTTGAAGGATCTAAGATTTGAAGCTCTCATGCGCCATTACTATGTTAGTTTGGTTCTAGCATTCAAGCCTTCTTGCGATCACACCCACATTTCAAGCATCAAATTATCAACGCTTCTCAAGTCATAGACACTGCCCACACCAATACTGAGCATCAAAAACAACATTTCGGAAGGAGTAGAGAGAGACAATAGAAGCTTCAAGCACTTTGGGGTTTGCATTCATTTGTTTTCCTTTCATTGCTTGTACATTTTATTGATTACATTTCAAGTTATTCATTTTAGTAGTTCTTGGGTATTGGATTTATATCATTATAAAACCGTTGCTACTAACCCCCACCTTTGGAAAGCTTGGGAATCACAAATCATGAACATGAGGCGTACATTTTGGTGAACCCAACGTGAAGCAGACAACTTGAATATGTCTTTCAGACGATAAACATAATTTATTAGCCATGACCGTACAGTCGCAGACCTAAAATTTTGTATTTTTTTGATATCTATGTTATTTCACAATTGCTAGTATTCTGCCACACTTGACAAAATTGTGCCGCAATCGACTGGTTTAATACCGCAATTGATTGTAGGTTTCTGCATTTATTTTCTATCATCTTCTGGGTCTTTGTCTTTTTTACATTCTACCACAATTGACTGACCGATACCACAATAAGAAGAATTGTACCACAATTGACCAATCTAGACCGCAATTGATTGTGCATTACCGCAACTAAAAGTTCTTTTCCGCAATTGCTACTTTTGGGCCACAATTGCCTGTTATTTACCGCAATTTCCTATGCATCTCCGCAATTGCCTATAAAATTGCTCATTTAGGGCCAAATTCTTTATCTTCCTATCTAAAAATCTGATACTTTCTTTATTTTTCTACAGGAAGACAAGTTCCCACGAATAGGAAGGGTAAGTTGTTGGTGAGTATCATTCATTATTTCAAAGTTACACATACTCTCACTTTGCAAAAATCATTATGATACTAACTTGTTTAAACAAAGAAAATAAAAAGGAATTCACTTGTCGATTTGGATTTAAAAAGAACAGTGTTTGTCAAACATCTCACATCTGACATTTCAGATTTGGGCTTAAAATTGACGCGGGGACTAAAATTGAACAAGGAAAAGAATTTATCAATTTGGTACATTAAAATTGAACAAGCAATCAACACCTACTTTTGGGCTTAAAACTAAACACTTGTGCTTGTATGGTGGTGTAGCTTAGTTCACATTTCAAACTTTTGGAGCTTAATCGATTTACCTTGTGTCTTGAGTTTTGGGTGCACTTGCACAATCTGTTAGATTAGACACCTTTATACTTTTTATAAAGGCTTGTTCGAGGAATGCGCTTCTTCCTTGGAGAACAACCTTAAACCGGTAATCCTTCTGATTGGTATATAAACAAGGTGTGAACCAAAGCTCTGTCTTATCTAGCCAAGCTTGGGCGAGGTGTGTTGGTGATAGTCTGGATCGGGTTAATACCCCTAAGGAGCCAGCGTGATCAACTAGGCTCTTAAGTGAGTCACACACGTACAAACCAATTGGAGAGACACCACAAACCCTTACTACAACCTTGTTAATTAGAGGCCAACCTAATTTACCTCCAAATAGGTACCTTATTATAGTGCAAGGGGTTACAGAATCCCCCCCCAAGATTCCCAACATATGTGTCCCATGATATTTGTGTAGTGAAAGAGATCTTTACTCCACAGAAACAATACCTAGAAACAACAAAAAGATGGGCACCTATGTCGTGGACCTTTGTGTCCTAGTAGTGTGATAATTGTTGTGTGAGCTAACAGACATTCAAGCATTGGGCCTATAACATTGTATTCTGAAGCCATTGATCTAGATTAATCTGACTGTTCATTGTTGAGACCTCGTGATAACCTTGCAACTTGAAAAAGTTGTAGAACATACACATTGTCAGACTTTATTATTCAAAACACAGTGTCTGTTGTGCTTGTTCTTTGATCAGTTTTTGAAAAATGCAAAACAAACATCCAACTGTCAAAATGAGTCAAACATGTTAAAGTCTAGGGTTGTCAACATCAACTGTCTTGCAAATCAGAAGCCTCGTTCCAAAATATCAAAATTATCAGACAGTGATACTTATCCTCTAGTCTTTTTTGAGACTGTTCCCCTTTTACCGTAATTGCCCGCATTTTGCCGCAATTGACGGAAGTCTACTATAGTTAACTTGTTAATTGCCACAATCTCCTTGTTTATTACTGTAATTGGTGATAAAGTACCACAATCGACCATTTACTTTACTGTAATCAGTGGAGTTGTACCACAATTGACCAGAGATACATTAATCCTATTTTGAAAGAACTCTTCATTTGGTCCAAAACTAGTGTCTATCCCAAGAAAATGTGAAGAACATTGTGTGAATCTCTAAACATTATAGATCATCCATTCTTTGAAAAGCATGATTATTGTCTAAAACATTGTTATATCGAAAGCTCAGACTCAAAATATCTTGATCCCATCATATCAAACATCATCATTATCTCTATCAAGTGACTTTGTCCAAGGCAAAGGTCGACAAATCTTATCTTTTACATCATCACCACTTTGAGATCAAGGTAAATCAACATCTGACCTTAGAATTACCCTTATCCAAAACATAACTTGAACTTCCTTAGAAAGGATATTCTTATTTGTTTGCTTTATATCACTTATTTTAGTTACAAAATCTGGACCACACTATGTCTCAAACACCTCATGGAGGGCGTTACATAAGGTCAAAGGTTAGAACACAACCTGATGAGTCATATATCAATAGATTCCCTGCTTGGGAAATAGAGAGAGAAGACGACCCTTTTATAAACACCAGTTCTACTTTTTTCATTGAACAACCCCATGGGTCAACTCTTTTCCAAAATGTCACAGAAGAGGAACTAGAGGATATAGAGAAAGATGCTATTCCACACAAGTGGTTGACACTTTTGTAGAGAGGAATCCCGAATGCTTCTTAGCCATGCTAATAAAGAAGGGAGTCAAACTCCTCGCTGAATTCAGTGTATCGACTATATGGCCTAAAAATCCTCTCTCAGGTCAAAACACTACTCAGTCTCCTCAGATACTTCCTGTTGTCTCCCAAATCTTCGCACCATTGGCAACACCCACATTGACACAGATGATACCCAATCAAACCAATTGCATGAACCAAGCCAGCACATCTTCCACTCAAATCATGATAGGCTCGCAACTGAGTGCACCTATGGTCATTAGTATGCTCCCACCTTCAGTCACATGGACGGGGAAATTAAGCTCTCATGATATGCCTTCCACCCCACTAAAAACCAACTATTCTAAAACTATGTCATTGCTGTAGTCAATTCATACTATTCTTGGGATCAATACCTCATGCCCACATGGATCCATCTCTACAGGTATGACTTACAGTCAATGCCCACCCAAGCCTTCACCATTTCCCATTTGGACATCAATCCAACTTCTGCAACAACAACCCCAGCTTTAGTTTCCATAATTCTAACCCTAGCAATAGAAACCCCAGCTTTAGTTGCCTCAAATCCAACCCCAGCAACAACAACCCCAGCTTCAGTTGCCTCAAATCTAACCCCAACAATAACAACCCCAAATTTAGTTGCCTCCAATCCAACCCCAGCAACAACAATGCTAGCTTCAGTTGCCTCAATTCCAACCTCAACAACAACAACCCCAGCTTCAACCCCAACCTCTGTAGCAACAATATCAACCCCAGCAGTATCAACCCCAGTTTCAACCACAACAACATTCTCAATCCCAACAGCAAATGCATCAAAACCCACCATGGGCTACTCATGTGCCCCCATTTCAAAATCACTCGGTGGGAAATCAATATCAAGTCCCCATGATGAAATCCTATGTTCCTACTCAAGGGACACAGAGGTGCAACCTCATACCACTACAACATAGAGGAACATCATCACACATGAACCTCAATATCAAACAGACATGTTAATGTAACAAATGCAAACCCTTCAATCCCAAATTATGGATATGCAAAATCAGGGGCAAACTAAATCCTACAGCATAGAGGATTTATAGACATACACCTTTGATCATTCACTCCACATGTCTCCGTTCCCAAATCACCTCTCAGTACCAAAATTATACAAATATAGGGGCAATACCAACCCTATTGAGCATATCTAAGAGTTTTTTGCTAGTTGTGTTGAAGTCACCCATGATGAAACATATTTAATGCAATTGTTCCCACAAAGCTTAGCCGGACTAGCAATAGAGTGGTTCTCACATTTACCTCATGGAATTTAGTCTTGGGGTGAACTGGCTGAAAAGTTCTTAGATCACTTCCATCATAACATCGAGCGCAAGTTCAGCATCAAGGACCTTTGCAATATCAAACAGAAGGATGGAGAGTCTTTTGTGAAGTTCCTATAAAGATGGAGGAATACAACAAACTGCATAATGTATGATGTGCCTGAAAAAGACCTAATAGTCATGTTGATTGATAATTTGATTCTAGACATGTCATTCACAACAAAATTGTAGTTATCTTTGAAATTCACACAACTCATCAAACAAGGAGTTCGTTGTGAGCAGAACTTTGTCAAATGAGGAATCCTTGCAGATCCAACACAAATGAATACAAACAAAAATGCAACAGACAAAGCTAAGTGGTGGAACAAAAACAAAAATGTCACCAACGATGGTGTCATTGATGTGAAGAAAATCAACTATGTACAACTTAAGGTGTCATTGCAAGGCACACCTATGGCCAACCAACAATCCATAGGGCCCATTCAATAAGCATACACCCAAAATCAACCTCCCTCTGTCCAAGCAGCCACTGTGTCACACAGTCAACAACAGACTCAACAAAAACCATGGTTTCAATTACAGCAAAAAGATTTCACACCATTAGGAGAGTCGATAGAATCAGCTTTGCAGAAGTTGATACAATCAAACACTATCACTCTCCCAAAAATTAGGGAATTTGAAAAAGATGCAAACAAAACAAGGTGGTATAATGACAAAGACTTATGCGAGTTTCATCAGGTGAAAGGGCACAAAATGCCTAACTATTACCAATTGAAACACGCTATCCAAGATGTGATTGACACAGGGGCCATTGATGTGACAAATACCCAAGCCAAAGGCACAACTAATCACACTATCTTCAATGATACCTTTCATGATCACAAAAAGGGAAAAACCTCTTGGTCTAGTGGACAAACAAAACAAGTCAACTATACATATGCCAACAGTGATAATGTCATCAATTTCCTCAATCCTTCAGATAGCCATGTGGCTACAATCACTATCAAAGACCAAGGTAACAAATGTGTTGTAACAATGAATCGTGCTAGAGTCATCTTGCAAGGAGTACCATTCTCATCTATTGTATCTACCAATCCTAATGCAAACTCAGATCCACAACCAAGCATAGTGGATCAACTAAAGTGCACACCTACCCAAATCTCCATGTTTGACCTATTGCACATATCTCCACAGTATAAACTGGCACTTGACCAAGCCCTTTAGAATGTAGCTATCCTAAGGGACATAACACCCAAGAGATTCCAAATGATGGTTAACCATATATATGATAACAAAGATGCCACATTCATAGACCGTGATGTGCCACTGCATAAACCCCTGCATAATGATCCTTTGCACTTACTTGTCTAGGTCTGCAAAAGCGCTATCCATAGGGTCCTTGTCGATGGTGGAGCTGTGTTAAACATATGTACTCTAAATTTTATCAAGCAACTAGGCTATTCAGAATAAAGCATTGATGTCACAAGTTGGAAAAATATCAGAGCTTATGATGAATAGGAAAGGTCCTCTAAAGGTATTATCATTCTACCTATCCGTATTGGTCCAGTGGTCAAGAACACCCCCTTCCAGATCCTAGATCTTGAGTTGGGATACAACATATTACTAGGGAGACCATGGATACATGAAATGCAAGACTTACCCTTGACATACCATCAATGCATCAAGTTCCCACACCAGGGAGAAGAAATAATCATAGAGGGAGATCCCCAACCTTTCCAATACTGTAACGTGGTTCAAATTAGCACAGACAACCAAGTACCTTTAAACCAAGATGCAAGTATCCCCTCCTCTTTAGATTCAAATCCTAAGGATGTCACACGGAAAGCGGGTAAGATATCCATTACTGACAAGGGCTATGGTGAGTACAGATATGAAGAGGCTTTCACCATCATGCACATGCCTCAGAGCCCGAGAACTTATGGCATGCCACAACCTATTATTATAATAGAAACTCCACAGCTTGTTCTATTCAGATGTTTGCCCACAACCTTTGTTAGATGGGGAGACATAAAAAAATAAAATCCATTTGAACAAGATATCAGTACATGGGTATACCAAGACCCACAAGAGACAATCCAACAAACCCTACCCATGTCAAACTATGGTAATGGTTAAACAATGTTATAAAGATTTGGGTATGATGGTACAATCAGCCTGGGGGCAAGACAACAAGGCATAATGGAATTGTCTCTCCTGCTAACCCAGAGAAACAAGAGAGGGTTAAGCTATGGGAAACAAAGAGTCGGTCCTATAATCCAAGACATCCAAGTTGATTAGGAATAAATAGCGGAGATGCACCGGGGGCACAACACAGAACATGTCTTGATAAGAAACATACTAGCATAGTTGTTTCCCGCTGAAGAGGAACCATGCAAACCCAAATAGACCTCCACATAGAAATTGATGATAATGAAGGAACTAAGACATCTGAAAAGCATTCTATCGAGACTGACTCCCACGAGTATGAGTGGAGATCCCTTCACGACTCTGAACCGTCGATCCCAGATTATTCCCCTTGGTCAGACACTATCATAAACCTGGAAGACTTATTTGATCAACTATCCATTTTTGAAAAACCCTACATAGATAAGCATGTCATTTATCATTCCTCAAGTGGTGCATCCACATCACAGTCCAATTTTCTAGGAACCATATCTCTAGTCCCTTTCAATCAACTAGAGTCAAACAACCATGAAAGTATCTATCTTCTACACCCAGAGCTAATAGAGTGGGATCAACAAGGACCACCTAATTTAGATGTCTTCGAGAATGATGAGGCTATTACTAATTTCATTGGACTTAGGGAAGGCATGCCATTAGGAGGCCACAAGGAAGGCTTCTCCATTGACCTTGACAGAGCAGCATATTTTAGGGAGGCAACTCCTTTTTCCAGTCCACAAAGAAAAAAAGAATAGAAGATTGATAGAAAAGCTAAAACAAGACGTATCTTCTAGCAAAAACCTCACTGAGGTGCTAGAAGGTGGAAAGAAGGAACTCATCCCCTTAATAGAGGAAAAATTGGCATTAATAGCAGAAGAAATAGAGGAAGTCAACTTGGGAGATGACAAGAACCCAAAGAACATATACTTGGCAAAATCACTCACCCCAGAGGAGAGATAATAGTTCATCAGTTTCTTCAAGGAAAGGATGATCAAATTTTCATGGTCCTACTTAGATATGCTAGGATTAGATCAATAACTCATGCTAAATCATCTCCCATTGCTACCCAATGCCAAACCAGTCAAATAGAAGCTAAGGAAGATGCAACCCCATGTTGCATTGTTAGTGAAGGCAGAACTGAAGAAACTCCTGGATGCTAAGTTCATAAGACCTATAGCATACACAGACTGGATATCTAACTTGGTACCAATTAAAAAGCATAGTGGTCAAATACAAATTTGCACAGACTTTAGAGATCTCAACATAGCTTGTCCCAAGGATGATGGTCCTTTGCCTAACATTTCCATGATAGTAGATCTAACCATTGGACAACAAATGCTATCACTCATGGATGGAATTTTAGGGTATAATCAGATAAGGATCGTGCTAGAAGACCAACATAAAATAACTTTCACATGTCCTTGGGGAACTTACTGTTGGAATGTCATGCCATTTGGTCTCAAAAATGCTGGCACGACATATCAAAGGGCTATGACAACTATATTTCATGATCTCATCCAAAAAACAATGGAAGACTATGTGGATGACATACTAGCCAAGTTAATGCTTCACAAGGATCATCTACAAGTGTTGGGACCAATCTTTGACACAATGCAGGAATATAGAGTCTGTTTAAACCCAAAGAAATGTGCATTTGGTGTCACAGTAGGAAAGCTACTGGGGTTCATAGTGTCACCTAGAGGCATCAAAATAGACCCAGAGAAAGTCAAAGCAACATTGGATATGCCTCCACCATTGAACCTGAGGAAACTAAGAGGGTTACAAGGAAGGCTCCAATTAATCAGGAATTTCATAGCTTAGCTAGTAGACAAACGCCACCCATTTCAACATCTACTACACAAAGACATCAAATTCATATGGACAGAGCAATGTGAACAAGCATTCCAAACATTCAAAAACTATCTACTCAAGTCTCCTATACTGGTGCCACTAGTCCAAGGTAGACCATTGCTTCTATATATCTTAGCAATGGAATCAACATTAGGTTTACTCTTGGCACAACATGATGACACATGTAAAGAAAGGGCCATCTACTATCTAAGCAAAACATTGGTAGGATATGAGCTCAACTATACGCCAATCAAAAAGTCATGCCTTGCAGTTGTCTTCGCTTCCCAGAAGCTGAGACATTATATGTTGAGTCACCAAACAAAGTTGATCGCACATATTGATCCTTTAAAGTACCTCCTAAGAAAAGCAGCGCTCACCGGATGACTTGCAAAGTTTGTAATGATCTTAAGTGAGTTTGACATTAAGTACGTAGATAGAAAGGCCATCAAAGGGAAAGTGATCACAGACCAACTAGCAGAGGCACTTATTCAGGACCATCAACCTATTATTTCCAACTTTCTTGATGAATCTATTATGACACTACAACCAGTAATCGAGGTATGGAAACTATAGTTTGATGGGTCGTACACAAACCATGGTGCAGGGACAGGAATAGTTCTTGTCACTCTAGATAATGATACAATTCCAAAATCTTTTAGACTCAACTTCCCCAACACATACAACATAAAAGAATATGAAGCACTGGTCATCAGTTTAAAGATAGCAATTCAATGGAGAATCAAGAACCTTAAGGTCTACGGAGATTCATAGTTGGTCATTAGCCAAGTCAACAATGATTATATCACCAAATATGAGAAGTTAATACCATACAGAGCATAGATGGAAACATTATGTACCAAGTTCCATTACATCTTCTTTGAGCAAGTCCCAAGAGCATAGAGCAAAGTTGCAGACATGATGGCAACCATTGCATCATTGATTGATATGTAAGGCAATGAAACAAGATTCCAATTTCTAGTAGAGAAACTCTTGGTGCCATCACATCAATCATCCATCATAGAATCAACATGCATCTTTGTTGGTCCTGAAAACCCATGGTACTAAAGATGTATACAACTACCTCCAAAATAGTGTCTTACCTCCCAACTTGTCTAGAAACTAGAGAAAGACCCTAATCTTCAAAGAATCTAGGTATGCCATCCTCTTAACTACTTTATATAGATGAAGGCTAGACAGAATGCTACTATGATGTCTCACTTCCATAGAATCCCAGATAGCTCTATATGAGGTACATGAAGGAATTTGTGGAACCCATGGAGGTGGCAACAGTTTAGCTAAGAAGATCATTCGCATGGGATACTATTGGCCCACAATAGAAATAGATGCACACAAACATGTACAAAGGTTTAGACAATGTCAGATTCATGGAGACCTCATCCATGTAGCAGCCCAAGAATTAAATCCTATCACATCACCATTGCCATTTTCTATGTGAGGATTTGACTTAGTGGGAAAAATTACACCTTCTTTAGCAAATGGACACAAATATATCATTGCAACAACAAATTACTTCACTAAGTGGGTGGAAGAAATTCCCCTCACTTACATAACTGGAAAGAAAATAGAAATGTTCATACTTAACCACATTATCTGTCAATACGGGATCCCTCAAACTATCCTGACAGATCATGGTACACCTTTCCAAAACAAGGATGTTGAAGAGCTATATGAATAGTTCCATATCAAACAAGGGTTCTCTTCATTTTATTATCCTCAAGGGAATGACCAAGCCAAAGCTACAAACAAAACAATTTTGAAAATCTTGAATAAAATAGTGAACGAATCAGGGCGAGACTGGCATTTATAGCTTAGTCCCGCATTATGGGCATATAGAACTAGCATGTGAACACCTATAGGAGCCACTCCCTTCTCCCTAGTCTATGGATCAGAGGTGGTCCTACTGCTCAAAGTTGAAATACCATCCTTGAGGATATCATTAAAGAACCTGGTTTTAGATGAAGACTATAGAGTAGCAAGGCTCAGTGAACTGAGTTACTAGATGAAAGAAGACAACATGCCTTCTACCACTTACAAGGCTATCATCATTGCCTTAGAAGTGTAACCACCTGAATTTGGTCTGTCGCAACTATGGACCCTATTTGCCCTAAGTGTGATCATACCCTCGATTTATGTCCAAACGACCCTGTTACTGCTTGGCATATTTCTTTTAATCAATTTA
>MU227246.1:1582357-1593499 GCA_018584345.1 Thuja plicata | reverse complement strand
CGCTGAATATTGTAATGTCCTCATTCTTAAGGGAAAGGAAGATACTTCCATGTCTAAAACACCTTTCATTTTGCGAGGGCCTGCACCTCAGTCTTCTAAACAAAGTCAGTCTCAAGTGAGTGCTAATGTTGTTACTCGATCTCGCGCTAAAATCATTCTCAAAGGCCCTGAGCCTTCTATATCTACATCAACTCAACCTTCAGACAAAGCTAAGGTTGACTCTGCTACTAAGAATCCCAAAGTGGGTTCCTCATCTAATGTTTCCAATTACAACATTCTTGATCAATTGCAATGTACTAATGCTCATACAACTATTTTTGAGCTCTTGAAAATCTCCCCTGCTCATAGGGAAATCTTGGACAAAGCCCTCATTGAGGCAAATGTCCCAAAAGATCTTGATCTTGACTAGTTTCAATCTATGGTAGGTCACCTGACCTCTCCACATTAATTGTCTTTCTCTAAGGAAGATGACCATTCTTTGAGTCACCCGCATAATAATCCTCTACACATTGAAGTCAAGATCGGTCCCAAGCGTGTTCGCTGTGTTCTCATAGATAACGGTGCTGTCCTAAATATTTTCTCTACTAGTTTCCTTATTGAGTTAGGCTATGGCGAAGACCACATTGATGCTCACAAAAAGATAACCATTAAAGCCCATGATGAGGAAGAATGTAAATCCAAGGGTTTAGTTTTTTTTCCAATTAGAGTTGGTCCTGTTGAACGTGATGTTATCTGTCAAGTGCTTGACATCCCTTTGGCATACAACATCCTACTAGGAAGGCCATGGATTCATGAAATGCAAGCTGTCCCTTCTACATACCATCAGTACATTTTTCCCCATTCTTTTGGGAGACCTTCTGAGAACACTAAACCTTCTACGGCTTCTCCTCCAACAAAGTATGGTGGTACCTTTGTACAAGCCACAGTACCATTAGAAGAAGAAGCTGAAAATAGAGATATCAAAGCTTGGATCTATAAAGGAGAAGACAACTCTGAAAATACTCCTCCTTATGACATAAAACTTGAGCAATATGGCAAAGGTTTATCTATTATGCAACATTTTGGCTATAAAGGAGATGGTCCCATAGGTGTGAATCATAAGGGATTGATTGCACCACTTGAAGCTATTGGTCGCTGAAAACATGACTCTACTGGTATAGGCTTCCAGAAACTCACATTCCAATTGGGAATAAACAAGTTTGTACCTTGAGAAGATAAGAAACCAGCATCTGAGGAAACACCTCAAGTTGCAGAACCTGAAGACAGCTCTGATGAGGATACTTTTCCTTATCCTATTCCACCAGACCTGGCAGCATTCTTTGCTGAACTAGATAACTTTATGCCATGTGTCAGTACTGTAGACACTGATAGCGATTCTGACACCACCACTTCAATTTCTCCATTAACTTATGAAGAGTAGAAAGACATATATACTTTGAACCCTAGTCATCAGAGTGATTTATTCATATCACCACACTTTCAAGAATAGTTTGATCAGGAATTCCAGTCACTTCTCCTTACACAAGCGGCAAGTGATGATACAAACACTACTGAGGTACCTAGGCCAACAGGTACTCATTTGACCATAGCAAAAGTTCTAGGTAGAACTCATCCCAACTGTGGACAAAGAGTTGATTTTACTCACGTCCTTGACATGAGACCTAATGATGAAATAGACTCCCATGAATATGAGTTCGACAGCTTATCCTATGCCAGTTCTGATAGAGATATTGATATAGAAAATACATATGAAAACCTTCTTGAAGTAGGTGACGGTCTAGTGTAGGGTCACATGAGTCTGATTCCCTAGGTGTTGACATGTCATCTACTACGGTCGTTAGGAATCAAAGGAATTTGACTATACCTTTGGATGAGATCACTTTGGGTCTCAACTTACTTTTCCATGCCTTTGATGATTATACCATGAATGCACTTGAACCCGTCACTCCTCTTTCACTTCACCATCCTGAGCTTATAGACTGGAACTCTACCTCCCCATCTAGTGAATTCCTTACATTCCAGAATGATTATGCTCTTGCCTGCTACCTACACGCTGTTGAACCTGTAATGTCTCCTACCAATGAAGCAAGTGTCAACATGACTGAGGCTGACATCAAGTATCTTAGTCACAAAATAAAAAGAAGAAAAAATAGGTGCTCTGATGGTGAAAACCACGTTGTGGTAGTATCAGAGCCTAAAATAGTCAAAATAAAAGACGTATCCAAAGGTGAAAACCTCTCCAAGGTGCCTGAGGATGAGATACTTGATGCACTTCTGAGTCATTTTCAGGAAATATCATCTGTTCTTATTGAACCAACTCAACCTATCAACTTGGGTACAGAGGCAGAACCTCAGATTATTCA
The DNA here is from genome assembly GCA_018584345.1 of Thuja plicata. Classification (NCBI taxonomy): domain Eukaryota; kingdom Viridiplantae; phylum Streptophyta; class Pinopsida; order Cupressales; family Cupressaceae; genus Thuja; species Thuja plicata. Next base: position 1,591,136 of record MU227246.1, on the reverse strand, counting down.
CTTGGCACAATCCCTATCAGAGGCAGAGAGAGAGGAATTCATCACATTCTTTAGAAAGAAAAAGATTAACTTTGCATGGAAATATTTAGATATGCATGGATTAGACCCTAATCTAATCATGCATCATCTATCCATCGCACCAGGTGTTAATCCTGTCAAGCAGAAGCTTCAAAAAATGCATCCACACATAGCTGTACTTGTCAAAGTTGAATTAGAGAAATTGCTTAAGGTAGTTTTTATCAGAGTCATTGATTATGCAGAATGGATCTCTAATATTGTTCCAGTGTCCAAACATGATAAATCTATAAGAGTCTACATAGACTTTAGAGACCTGAATTTGGCATGTCCTAAGGATGACTTTCCATTACCTAATATTGACATGATCATAGATATGACAGCTGGGTATAAAATGTACTCATTAATGGATGGTTTCTTTGGTTATAACCAGATAAAGATTGTGCCAGAGGACCAAGATAAAATAGCTTTCACATGTGCCTGGGGCACCTTTTGTTGGAATGTCATGCCCTTTGGACTCAAAAATGCCGGTGCTACATATCAAAGAGTAGTTACCAACATATTTCATGACATGATGCATAAAACTATGGAAGATTACATGGATGACACTTTGGCTAAGAGCATGCACCGAAAGAAACATCTTGCTGATCTAGGTCCTATACTAGATCGTATGGAACAATTCAGTCTGAGACTCAATCCTAAGAAATGTGCATTTGGCGTAACATCTGGTAAAAATATCAGACAAATGAGAGGACTTCAAGGCTGATTGCAGTCTATCCGGTATTTTATCTCTCAACTAGCAGACAAGTCACAACCATTTACCAAGACTTTACACAAGGGTGTGACTTATCAGTGGAATAAGGAATGTGATGAAGGGTTCACACAAATCAAGTAGTATCTTGTGAACCCACCAATCTTGATGCCTCCCATTCATGGGAAGCCACTTATACTTTACATATCTTCTACGGATACATCATTGGGTATCCTATTGGCTCAAGAAGATCAACACAAGAAAGAAAGTGCTATCTATTATATTAGCTGAACTCTGGTCTCATATGAAATAAAATACTCTACTATAGAGAAGGCTTGCCTTGCAGTGGTGTTTGCTTCACAAAAATTGTAACACTATATGTTGGCTCATACTACACGTCTAATTGCTAAAATTGACCCTTTGAAATACTTGCTTAGTAAAGCTACCCTCACAGGTAGACTAGCTAAATGGGTCATGCTTCTTAGTGAGTTCGATATTGAATATGTTGAAAGGAAATCCATTAAGGGCCAAGAAATAGCAGATTAGTTGGCGGAAGCACCTCTAGTTGATCATCAACCATTACACATTGAATTTCCTGATGAGTCCATATTACTTCTTACACATTGCTCATGGACTATGTTTTTTGATGGTTCATTTACCCAACAAGGGTCAGGTGCTGGGATCCTGTTCATTACACCTCAAAGGTACTCATTACCAAAAGCATACAAAATGTTGTTTCCTTGTACAAACAACATTGCTGAGTACGAAGCTCTCATCAACGGTATGAAGATCGCCCTTGAGTGGCGTGTAGATGAACTAAATGTTCTTGGAGATTCCCAATTGGTCATCAATCAGGTCAATGATATCTATCAGACAAGGGATGACAAGTTGATATCTTACAAATGGTTGGTTGATGATCTTAAACAATATTTTACTCACATCACATTTCAACAGGTTCCGAGGGCAGATAATAAAGTAGCAGATGCCATGGCTACTCTTGCCTCTATGCTGCAAATGCCTGAAAATGATTTTAGACATGAATTCCTGGTGGAGAAGTTATGCTACCCAGCTTATGACTCCCCTGACTCCTAGATGATCTATTTTGTTATAGGGCATGACTCATCCTGCTACCATCACATCTTCTCCTACCTACATGACCAGATCATTCTGGACACTTACTCCTAGAATGAGAAACGTCACCTAATCTGCAGTGCTTCATGGTTCATCATCATCGCTAATGACTTGTATAGATGTGGTCTAGACGGTACCCTCCTTAGGTTTTTAGAACCTGATGAGTCCAAACAAGCATTAGTAGAGGTGCATGAAGGCATCTATGGGTCACAAACTAACAGCCTGACATTAGCTCACAAACTTATTAGAGCTGGTTACTACTGGTTAGACATGGAAAAAGAAGCAACACAGTTTTCTAAGTCCTGCAAACAATGTCAATTACATGGAAACCTGATTCATGCTCCAGCCAAGGAGCTGATTCCTTTCATTACTTTCTGGCCATTTCAACAATGGGCCTTTGATTTAGTGGGTCAGATTTACCCCTTGTCCTCCAATGGACACAAGTTTATCATTACAGCTACAAATTATTTTAATAAGTGGGTGGAGGCAGTCCCTCTCACCATTGCCAGTGGAAAAATAGTAGCAATGTTTATTCTCAATTACATCATCTGTAGGCATGGTGTACCCTCAGTGATTATCACTGATAATGGGGGACAATTTAAAAACAAGGATTTGACAGAGCTATGCTCTAAGTTCAAAATTACTCAACACTGGTCTTCCATCTATTATCCTCAGGGTAATGGATAGGTGGAAGCTTCCAACAAAACAATCCTTAAGATCCTGCATCGCATAGTGCATAAGTCCAGATGAGATTGGAATCTCCAGATCAATCTAGCTCTTTGGGCATATAGGACAAGTATAAGAACACCAACAAGAGCTACACCCTATGTGTTGGTTTACAGAGCAGATGCTATGCTACCTATTGAGGTTGAGATTCCTTCTTTGCGAGTCTCTCTAAAGGGCCTCATTATTGATGAAGACACTAGAATATATCGGCTACAAGAGATAGAATTACTTGATGAACATCGCCAAGTGGTGTTCAATCACCTAAGAGCATACCAAAAGAGGATGTCTAAAAGCTATAACAAGAAGTTCAAACCAAGAGACTTCCAAGCGGGTGACCTCATTCTGAGGGAAAACCCTAAGAATCAGCATCATCAGGTCCAGAAAGGCAAGTTTGAACCTAACTGGCTCAGTCCATATATTTTTGCTACAGTGTTTGGGTCTGGTACCTATCAACTCTCTACTACTGAAGGAGAACAACTCAAAGAGCCCATCAACGCTCTTCATTTGAAGTGGTTCTACAGCTAAGACATCTTTAGTATGCTCATGTATATATTAAAGTCCTAAAAAAATGATCATCTTAGTGAAAACCTAGTGATAGGCGCTTTGATGTATCTCCAAAAAAATCAGATATTCCAAAAATACAAAAAAATTAAAAAATTGAAAAATACAAAAAAATAGAAAAAAGAAAAAAAGTGTCATTGATGAAAACCTGGTAAACAGGTGTCATGGTAGCAAAAAAAGAATTTCTGCCAAGAAGTTGAAAACTTGGTAAATAGGCACCTCTTTTTCCATAATGCTATATCTATCGCAGCATCGCTTGGATTTATGCATTTGCTTTCCCACATTGCTGCTTTCCTACTTTCATTTGCTTTCAAGTTCCCATCAAGACACCAAATCACATAGATTGAAACTGGTCATACTCTCAAGGAAACCCTCTTGGTCTTGGGGGCATTGTCTTATTATCTTTTGGATCCACTTTGTGACAGTCACCAGTGGTTCTCACTACATTTTCCTACTGTCACTTAGATTATAATGAATTATCTCTTCTTGAGAATCTCCTTCACATCGGTCACCAGTGGTTCTCACTATGTCTGCCTACTGATGTATAGCTTATGCTACAATCATTTCATTTGAGCATCTCTCTCGCATCGGTCACCAGTGGTTCTCACTATGTCTGCCTACTATCACTATTCTATCGAGACTGCTCACATTTGTTACAGTTGGAGTTATACTCAAATGCTCTATCTATCGATACTCCGTCTTGACGATTATATGCTTTAGTTTGTACATATCTTTTAGTTACTTTTGTGACACTCTGGTTCCTTTGCAAACCCTCCTAACTTGTCATTGATTCAGTGCCATATGCTTGGGGGCAATAACATCTAGTTTTTCCTTGCAACATACATCAATTCAGTCATCATTACTTGGGGGCATAGGCCCCCCATTCGATCACATCTTTAGTTGACACCTGCGTCAATAATCTTGTCATTTCTCAAGGACAACTCTCTACTGACACAAACTGGTGTTTTTCAACACCACCATAACAGTGTTTTTTAACACTATCTTTGGACACATCTATGTTTTTAACACACATCAGATATCTCACACGTAAACATCTATCAATAACATTCAAACATAATGCATGCACAAGCACAATGGTGTTTTTCAACACCCCATACACATCCACATTCAAAAACTTTAAAATAGGCTGAGCTATGATTGAATATTTCTTTGTATGCTGTCTATTATTATGGATTTCATTGACATTTTCTTTGTCTATTGCTTGTTGGCATAGTCCCATTGATCTGGCAGCGTAAAATAAATAGGGTGTATGTGATAAGAGCTCTGACAACAAGGTGGAACAGCCTCATATCCCTTGATCTTCTTTATTTGTATGCCATGGTGAGGTCGGTACTATCTCCTTGCTTGTTATTGCTCTGTTTGTCATTGTTTTGCTTATTATTAATCTGTTTATTTACGCATGATCGCACTCATGGTTATCTTGGCTTTGAATGCCTCGATACTGGTGTACTCTTGCAACATTAACTGGAAACAATGTTTAGGTCATCTTGGCTTTTGTGCTCTGGTGCTTACATTCATTTCCTACATTTTATCTGATGATAAGTCATATTCATATCCTTATGGTTGCATTGTGGCACCAATAAAGGTTGTATCGACTTTGATGTTCCAAAAAATGCTCAATGATGATAAATATATGATGGGTCTCACAATTGCACCTTCATATTGCATCTAGCATAGGATTGCATTTTCATTCTATACTTGCATTGTGGCAATGATTCAATGTTATCTTCATTGCATTCTTCTGGGATCATACTTTGGAGAGTTCTTCTTCTTCACTGTTCACGTTTCATCACGACTGCACAGGTGTTTGATCCCAGCTCTCATTTCTTCACATGTTCTTTTGGTTAGCATTTGTCATCCTGCATGAGATGTTAGTACCATATACATATTCGTATTCACATTTCATAATCATCCATACATTACATTTACATATTGCATTTGCATAAATCATTTACATACATACATCTTTACATTCATACATATCTTTCAAACATGTTCATCCATTTGCATACATTCTAAACATCTAAGCATATAGGAAACATCTCATAACAGACAATATACAATTTGTGATGATACCAAAAGACGAGCTCATATATATATATATATATATATATATATATAATGCGTCGATACAAATACAAAATGGTGCTACTCACGCACGATCTATCTCAAAATAGTGATATAATACAAAGATGCCAACACATCAGATATATCCTATGATCTCATATCTCTGTCTATCAGCCTAACTCTGGCCCTCTCCCTCATCACCTGGAGGAGGTGGAGGTGGGGACCTATCTGGAGGAGGTGCCCTTTATGCTCCCTCTAATCCTCTCACATAAATCGAGAATCTGGCTACCTGAGATGCCTCGTCAGGCACCACACCTATATAGGAGGCATAGTAGTATGCTGCTCATGTTGTCTGCTGATGCACCTCCTCCTGTGACTCTCACAACTACTCCTAGAGATCCTGTATCTCCCTATCTCAGTCTACTAGTCTAGCATCCCGCATAGCTAACTGGATGGTCAGATCCCCCACCTGTCTCATGAGCTACCTCACCCTCTCCCGTATGCGCCGCTGTGGGTCCTGCATGATCTCCTGTGCTATATTCTATGTAGGCTGATCCTCTTGCATAGGATCCTCCTGCTACGCCTCCTCCTGTGGAGGTACCTTCTGCTCCTCTAATAGCCACGCTACAGTTCATCGCTGGGACTGCCTAGTGCTACCACTGCCACCAACTCTTGCATCCATCCCTATTTGTCGGGTGGGGATGTCCATCTGTACTGTCTAGGGTCATGGACCCTGATGTGCCCTCTACTATGGTAGAGGCATCTGTACCTACTATACCTGTGGCTAGACTACCTATGGGGGTACCACCTATCCTCTACCCACTGTACCCACTAGATCTATAAACCTCAGGAAGGGATGCGTGATGAAATGCTCCCTGTACTCAACAGTGACACCAGCATTGGCTATATCCCTCAGGTAATCCCACTAAACTAGGACCAATGATTGGAAGTCTATCATGGTACGCCCCTAGTCCACTAGGGTACCCCAGCCTCTCCTCGCCTCGTCAGCAAATCTTGAATATATCATGTAATCCTGTGAGATGTCTTGTGGGCGACCGAACTGCCACCATACCCGCCTCTGTGAAAATCTCTCAATGACTGTAATGGTGCGACCAATCATCACACGCAAGCAAAACATGTGACTCAGCTACTTTTCTATGTCATCCCACACCTCTATTAGCCTCCATGGCCTCCACACTACTGCTGCTAAATCATCGAGCTGTGCTCGCCACTGATCAACCTTACCTAGCTCAGGCTGAGTAATCATAGATTTGTACTGATAGATATAAGGCTCTAGGGGCTACCTCATATCCTCACATATCGGCCTGGTGACGGGAAGGTGCTCCCAAGCCCACACCTGTAATACAAATACCCCAACAGTCATACTCTTTGCCTCTCTGTAGATGACCTCATGCATCTCATGATACATGTGTGCAAGCATACACTGACCCCATCTATAGTGTTAGAGTCGTGCCATCATCAGCTGCAGCATCCTGCCCCAGCCACACTCTAGACTGTGTTGTCCATGGTCAGGCATCAAATAGAACCCAAGGAAGCATGCTAGTACTATTGGCAACTTGTGGGTCACCCCATATGAACCGATCAGATCCTCCCATGGGATCACTTTTCCCATCACAAGGTCATCCTGGAAGACCTCTCTCAATGCTGTTGTGCCCACCTTGGGCCGTGTCTCGTACTCAACTCTGGTCCTGATGAATGGTATCCTCAGGATCCTATAGATATCCTCAAGAGTGATAGTCATCTCCCCTTGTGGTAGGTAAAATGTGTTCATTTTCGAATGGAAATGCTCAACCAATGCTCCCAATAATCCATGATTTACCCGAATGTCAGGTATATCACATAACATACTCAGTCCCAATGTAGCTATGTGTTCTCTCTCGGCATCATCTAGATAAGATATCAACCTCCTGATGGTCGGATGATGCGATCTAAATGCAATATCAGGAAATTCAACCTGCAAGACATATGAACAACAAAGCACTATCAGTAATTGACAATAATCAAAGCATAATGCGATAAGAAAGCATTCAAGACATCCTACAGACGTTAATGACGTTGATGCAAATGCTTTTGGACGTGATGCAAATTGATTTCATATTCTTTTTGGTCACTTTTTCTCATGCAAAATTATAGAATTTTGCGCAAAGAAGTTCTTCGTATCATGCAATATTTCAATTTTGCGCGACCTTATATGCCAGTTCAGGTGAGAAAATGTCTTCCAATAGGGTTTTTTGCGCGACATTGGCTACTTACTCGTGCGATTGTTCGCATCGAGTGGCGCGGAGTAGTTTCTTCGTGTGAGCTTTCCCTACAGGACGCGCAAAGAAACTACTTCTTCGCGCGAGGACCCACGACCCAAAACTTAAAAATGTGAAAAACGTGCTAAAAATTGACCTAAATGCATCGAATTTGAATTGCGGATAGGTTTATTGACTACTTACAGGTGGTCCGTAAGCTGCAGGCTGGCTGTGTCTCCTGGATCACTTGAATTGATGACTACTGTAGGAGACCACCATTTTGTCTTCTACTTAGAGCTCTTTTTTCACAAAGTCAAAGGGTTCAAATGATTTGAAAGTGACCCTTTTGTCCTGATATAGGGTTTGACCTAATTTTTTAAAGTGCTCTATTTTATGTAAAAATTGCACCACTACCTAATTTGACCATCCTAAATCTATTTTTGTGATCAAAATCAAAATCTAACACTTCTATATAGCTCAAAATCACATTTTAAATTTTTTTGGGACCGATGCGATCGGACGCTTGTGCAGTCACCCTTCTAACATCGCTTTCTCGTCAGAATCTTATCATATCATCATTTTATGAAATCTTTGACTTTTTTCTTTAAAAATCAACTTTGGTCAACTCTGGTCAACCCCACTCAAACTTGGTCAAACCAGACCTCGAAATCGCTCAAAATTGATTCTGACTCTTCTGAATTCTTCCGTAATCTATTTTGAGTTCTTCTTGATCTCTGACTCCACATCTATCTGTAATTTTTTTCTCTTCATCATCATTATGACATGTCATCTTTCAATTTCGCTCCCGAGGGGGCAGGATGATTACATCATTGAATCTATTCCAATCAATCTAATCTGATTTTCAAAAGTCCTCATTACTAGGGGCATTTCAATCACTTGGGGCATGTTCAGTTTTTTGTACCTCACGGTCAAAACTGGGTGTTCCATGCTTTTCAATCACTTGGGGCATGTTCAGTTTTTCGTACCTCATGGTCAAAACTGGGTGTTCCATACTTTTCAATCACTTGGGGCATGTTTAGTTTTTTGTACCTCACGGTCAAAACTGGGTGTTCCATGCTTTTCAATCACTTGGGGCATGTTCAATTTTTTGTACCTCACAGTTGTATGCACCCTAAAATGGTCGCCTAGACTTTGGGCCCCATTTCTCAATTTATCAAATCCCTGAATCAATATTTTCAAATATCAACAATATCAATTATATCAATTTCCTTGATCAAATAATAATCAA
>MU227246.1:1551547-1575101 GCA_018584345.1 Thuja plicata | reverse complement strand
TGAGACACATGGAAAAGGAATTAAATGATATTTAATTATTAAATAAATATCCTCATTTTCAATGATTGAATTTAATTATTCAGATAATTGAGAAAAAACAATTATGAGGTCATATTTATTTAATTAAATGAATATTCTCTCAAAACCCTTTCTTTTATTCATAAATGAAAACTTTGAATTAATTGTGCTTTAAAGAGAAATAAAATAATTAAATTCAAATAAAATAGTATTAAATCAAAGAAAGAAAATAGTTAAAGCAGGAAGAAAATAATTTATTGAATTCTTTTCAATAAAGCTTTCTATTCTAAACTGGCTTTTCTATCTGTTTTATTCCAAAGAGGAAAGTTTCTATTTTGATCATCTCAAATTCTATAAAAGAACTCTCATTCTTCATTCAAAACCCCCCCTGAATTTCTGAAGAAAATATGCATTGTTAGAATACTGAATTATTGTCTCATTTTCTTGCTAATCTCATATAGAGTAATTTCATTTTGCAATAAGATAGTTTCAATTTCTAGATTAATTGCATTGAAATCATGTCTTAGCTTAATCTCTCATATTTTATTTCTTAGTATAATCTTGCATTGTGTATTGCATTCATCATGATAAATCCTTCATTCCTAGATTGGTCCATGGTTGTGAGACTCTCGTTCTGAGAGAAACTTAAAAAACCCCGTCTGGATAGAAGGCAACAGGTCAAATCATGTAGGCATATAAGATGAATAATCTCATATTCAGTCTTGTGTGTACCTGGTGAAGAAGGACTATGTTGAAGTGTATGGTGAATTAACAAGGCCAAATTTACCGCATACAATGACCACCATCACTCCCTCCATCCTGACCACCCCTCCCTCATTGTACCCAATGGCACCTCCTCATGAGCATCCTAGCAATAGGATGAGAGACATCTCTAAGTGAAACTGGTCGAGTCTGGGCCCAATGAACATCAAACTGGGGAGCAGTGCTTGTAAAGAGATCAGATTCACATATCAGTACCACATCAAATAAAGAACAAATGTCACATAAAGCAGATAGATTATAAGAGTAGTTAAAACTGATCAAGAGATGTGACAAAAAAAAAAAACCTGCATCTATAGTGGCTGATCACCACATCGATGTAACAAGAAGTAAACCTGCAAACTCAATACAAGCAACATCAAGTGATACAACACCACCCCAAATGATAGAGGCCCTTAACCTACAAGAAAAATAAGCAAAAGAATTAGACACACCCTACTGCTCACTAAACTAACACAACACCCTGTCCGTGTTGTGAAAATCAATCATGTGAACATGGTTAGTCACATAACCAATCAAATATCTCCGCTGCCGGCAGAAGGGAAGATGGATGTCCTCTCCATCCCAAACAGGGAAATCTCTATACGACCTCCATATGAAATAGGGCATCATATCTAGCTACTGACACCAATAAAAAAAATGAACCATGTGGGTTTGAACAATGGCTCCATCATACATATACACATATGACCTATCTGTAGGCAAAGCACGTGTACCAACAGGATGATAGACAACTATGTGCTCCCACGCCCATATCTGGAGGAGGGTAGCACCACAACTAAGTGACTTACCATTAAGGTAAGCCATGTAGAACATTTGGAAGTGCATATGAGCCAACATACATGGCTCCCATGCATAAATAGTATGATCCCAGACCATACTCTACAAAATAGTACCAAAGCTGACAGAAAATCTACACTGCCGACGATCGGGGCATAAGATGCCACAAATCAAACTACCTAGTAGAGTGGACAACCTGTCAAGGCCCAAACCAAATCTGGACCATGGAATATCATAAGCACTGGATAACCCAAGATGATCTCAGGGAAATCCAGAGAGCTCTGTCAAGGTAACAATACCAGAATGAGTGGCATACTCCACAAGCGCACCTTGGATCAGAAGCTGGAGGATGCAATACACATCCTCTAATGTAATAGTACACTCTGTAGTGGGTAACCAAAAAGTGCATGTCTTGGAATGCCAATGCTCTATAAGAGCAGAGATCAGACCCCTATTGGTCGTAATCTCTGGCATGTAACATATCTAATATAATCCTAAGTCCCTAAGAATTGACCTCTCATCCTTCGAGAGCTGGAACCTGTAAACAAGGCCTGCCGGTCTCGATTCTCGATAGCGTAGAATCCACTTGGTGAATTGCACACATAAATAAATTAGAAAAATATCAGTATCATTCATACAGGAAAGTGCCAGAAAGTAGAATATGCAGAAATCAGATAAGGAAATCAGACAAACAGTTCTAAAAAAGCAATTGCGGTACTCTTATGCGAATGAAAAACATGACATGCAAATGTGGCACATAAAACTCAATTATGACATACAAAATACTCAAGTGTGGTACATTTATCATTTGCATCACTAAGCTTGTAATTGCGACATTTAAACCGCAATTGTGACAAAACTGCAAACGATTGCGACACAACATGCATAATTTAAAAAAAACAACAATTTTTCAAAGTGATAAAAACAAGCATTAATGACACACAAAGCAATAAAAATCACTGGAGGTCCTACACCAGCTGGTCTCTGATACATCTAGACTCAGTTGGATATGTGTGTAACTCTCGGTAAGCCTGCCATCGCACGAAAACATGAGAAAACAACAAGAAAACTAAGCACAAACTCACCAAGGTTCTGAGAGCTCCAAGAAGGGAAAGTGACAAATGAATGGATCTCTTGGCTATTTATAGGGGTTCCCAAAAACCCTAATTTCACTTGAATTTTTGATTTTTCTTCCTGGTCCCCGGAAACTTCCACACTCAATATCAAGGGAAATATAAGGCATTTTTCAAATCAGTTAGCTACCCAGATTCAGAAATTGTGGTTTCAACAAATTAATGCTCATGTCGCGACTTTTTGCTCAAATGTGTTGAGGGGGCATAAATACACCTACTATCACCAGGGCAAGATCAAAATTGAAAAATCTTTGACACACTGCAAAAATTCACATCGCATCAAAGAGGGGCAAATGTAGACACCCAAAAATGGGTAGGCTTGCGACTTTACATTAAAAACACAAATTTTCATCTATTAATTAATAAATTTTTAATCATTATTTAATCATTTATTTTCCTCTAAATTCATTTCCCAAATCATCTAATCAAATTCTCAAAATTAATTAAATAATTAACCTTAATTGATTAATTACCATTAATTAATTAATTAAATTCAATTTCCTATAGTTTAAATTCAAATATTTAAACTTACTAATTAAATTCTTCCAATTAAATTAATTTAATTTCATTCAATAAAGCAATTCTAAATAAAAAAGGATTCAATTATCTCACATGTTGAAAACTTTAATTAAATAAATGAATTAAATATTCATTTATCTTCAAAGAGATAATTCCATTCAGATCACATGGGTTACTCCACTCATCTCTCTAGTCCACATGGGTAACTTCACCCACCTCTCTAGTCCACATGGTTAACTTCACCCACCTCTTCAATTCAAAAAGATAACTCACAATTATCTCTTCAGTCAACCAAACTCTGTCTCCTCTTTACCAATTGAAGAGGTGGAGTTTACTAATGGCTTCTCCAGTTCCCTTTGATCTCAACCGTTCATCTCCCTATCTCTAGGATTGATCTCAATCGTTAATTTCATCCTCAATTCCTATATAATAAACCCTTCATAACCATTTGAAGGATCCAAGATTTCAAATTCTCATGCGCCATTACTATGTCAGTTTGGCTCTAGCATTCAAGTCATCTTGTGATCACACACACATTTCAAGTATCAAATTATCGACGCTTCTCAAGTCATAGACACTACCCACACCAATACTGAGCATCAAAAATAGCATTTTAGAAGGAGTAGAGAGAGACAATAGAAGCTTCAAGAACTTTGGGGTTTGCATTCATTTTTTTCCCTTTCATTGCTTGTATATTTTATTGATTACATTTCAAGTTATTCATTTTAGTAGTTCTTGGGTATTGGATTTATATCATTGTAAAACCGTTGCTACTAACCCCCGCCTTTGGAAAGCTTGGGAATCATGAATCATGAACAAGAGGTGTATAGAGAGATACTCCCAAAGAAGGAATTTCTACTTCAATTGGTAATACTACTTCTGCCCCATAGACTAGAGAAAATGGTATGGCTCCTGTTGGTGTTCAGATACTTGTTTTATAGACCCATAGTGCTAGATTTAATTGGAAATTCCATTCTCTGCCAGAATTAATCATAGTTATGTGTAGGATTTTTAGAATGTGTTCTTGTTTGAAGCCTCATCTTGTCCATTACCTTGAGGATAATAGATTGAAGAACAATGCTGAGTGATGTGAAACTGTGAACACAGGTCCTCGATATATTTATTCTTGAACTTCCCCCATTGTCTGTTACAATAGATGAGGGTATCCCATACCTACAAATGATGTAGTTCAAGATGAATATAGAAACTTGTTTTCCAGTGGCTTTGATTAGCGATACTGCTTCAACCCACTTTGTGAAATACTTAGTGGTCATGATGATGTATTTGTGTCCACTTTAAGAATTGGGATAGATCTGTTCAACAAGATCAAAGGCCTATTGGTGGAATGACTGATGTTTTATAAATGGTATGACATTGTTTTCCATTGTAGGCCAATAGTATCCAACTCTTAGAAGTTTCTTAGCCAATGAAAAGCCATTTGAGTGTAATCCACATACACCTTCATGGACCTCTTTTAATGCATGATCAAACTCTTCTTGTTCTAAAAATCTAAGTAGCATTCTGTCAAGACCTTGTCTATATATGTTAGTAGTAATGAGTATGTAATGCGATGCTGTCCTAATTAAGTCTATTTTTTCATTTCTAGACAGGCCATTAGGTAAGGTTTGATCTATAAGATAGGTAGTTATATTGGCATATCTAGATTGGTATTGGGTGTTTAAGGCATAAATAAATTTGGGTTCAGGTGTATCTAATGCGAGATGAGATAATTATTCCACCAAGAAGTCATAGTAGAATTGATGTTCCTCTAGTTGCAGCATGGATGCAAGCATTGCCATAGAATCTGTAGCTCTATTTTCTATTCTTGGAATTTGTTGAAATGTGATGAAGATGGATTATTTTTTCAAACCTTCTACCATCTTCTTTTAGGGAATCAAATTCTCATCTTTCATTTGATATTCTCCATTTATTTGGTTGATGATGAGTTGAGAGTCACTAAATACATATAACTCTATGATTTTCCATTCAATGACTAGCTTGAGACCGTTTACCAATGCTTCATATTTAGAGATGTTGTTGGTGCATGGAAACATCATTTTGTATGCCTTAGGTATCTTGAAGCCTTGAGGAGTGATAAAAAACTACCGTTGCTCTAGATCCTTGTTGTGTGAAAGAACCGTCAAAATACATCTTCCGAGGATATTCTATTAAGTGCATGATTGTCTCATCTAGAAACTCTATAATCAAAGGTGTCACATCTTGCAATGGTTAATTAGCCAATTGATTGGCTACCACTTGTCCTTTAATATCCTTTCTTTCTACATACTTGATATCAAATTCACTGAGTATTAAGACCCATTTTCCTTGTCTTCCTATCAATGTTGTTTTATTGAGGAGGTATTTGAGAGGATCAATCTTTGTGATAAGTTTTATTGTATGAAAAATCATGTAGTGTCTCAACTTCTTAGATGCAAAAACAACTGCCAAGCAAGCCTTTTCAATGATACCATAGTTGAGTTCATAAGACACCAATGTCCTGCTGATATAATAAATCACCCTTTCCTTTTTGTTTTCATCCTCTTGTTCTAGAAATACTCCAAGTGATATAGCCATAGCCGAAATATAGAGTAACAATGGTTTTTCATGAATAGGCACCATGAGAATAGGAGGATTATCTAGATATTCCTTTAATTCCTTGAAATTATTTTCACAATGTTCATGCCATTTGAAAGTTACTCCTTTATGTAATAATTTTGTGAAAGGTTGTGCTCTATCTACTATTTGAGACATGAATCTTCTGATTGACTAGAGTCTTCATTGGAGTGTCCTCATTTGACTGATGTTATGAGAAGGTGGTATTTCCATTATTGATTTTACCTTTTTTGGGTCCACCTCAATTCCTTTAGCTGACACAATAATGTTGGGATTAATGGGAAGTATGTACTGAGAGGGGAGGGGTCAATCAGTACCTCTAAAACTTTTGTATCCTTTAATCAATTAACCTTTGTAATCAATTGTATATCCATTCAATCTAATCTATACTATCTTGATGTGAGTTATATCAATTCATAACATTAACACACATGTGAACATTCATAGAAACATTCATGAAAATAATTTGACACATAAAACAAGATATGATATCGTAGAAAACTCCTGTTAGGAAGTAAAAACTATGGTGGGGATGGCACCCACAAAATCTTTACTATCTTTAGATTGGAAGGGGCCAGTTAAGGCTTACAATTTGATCACTTCTGATGATCTACCCTGTTAACAGTATCAGTGGAGATCTATTAAATTCTACTCTGTTAGGAGCTTTAGCAACACTATTGAGTGTGCACTCGGTTCAGAGATTTGTTGTTGGACTGTTAAATCCACCTTCCTTGAAAGGATTTTTACACTTTAATCCACTTGTTAGAATGATAGAAAATTACAAATTGACTTGGTAAATGTAATCTCCTATTACTGATACAGATCCAATTTAGTTTACATAAAAAATATTATCACCTAATTGTGATTAAATAATACCTCTGATTCTTGATATCCTTTGTTCTTGGTTCTGATAACCAAATTCACCTTTTTTTGTTCTTGTTCTTGAAACTCTCAATCTGATCCATAGATGTTCTTGTTGGCTTCATTCATTCTCTCTTTAATATTTTTACACACACTAATGAATGATTGCATCATCTATTTATAGATGGATTGACTTCATCAAGTTTCGAGAAAAACAATGTTAACTCTAAGATCAGGTTTACAACTTGTACCTAGATCTCCTAGTCTATGTGTTTTAAATCAGTTAGATTGATTAAATCACTTAAATTCATGTATCTTGTCCCTAAAGAAATGGATTTAAAAACAAATCAATATTCTATAAATAGAATAAGCTTGATTTATCTGACATGGAAGTCAGATCCACTTTTTGCGAGCTTCAACTAACTTTCAATTTCTATCTGTCGGTTATGCTTTGACTGTCCTTCAGTTTTGTTCTATTGGTTTCACTTTGACTGTCTATCGGTCTGCATTGTATCCTGTACGTCGGGTTCCTCTGTAAGGTTCATCTTTATCTTTTTTTATTGCATTTTTGGTTTACACACTAAGTTGTGTCGTCGGTTCTCTTTGCACTTTGTCATCTTTGGTGATCTCTTTCTATCTGATCTTCAGTTTGCTCTATCCTGTCTTTCAATGTATGCTTACCGAAAATGTTGTTTTCATACTAATGGAAAATTAATTTCATCAATCTCCCCCTTTGACATTAGTATCAAAAACTGATATATGCAAAATACTAACAAAATGTTAAGTATATACAACATATATAATCCTTAGTCATTTAATGACTCCCCCTATATATATGCTGGTATATCTGTACATATGATATCTTTCCTTATATATATCATTTTCCCACATGAATATACATATACATATGTTCCATTTTCCATTTTCCCATATAAATGATTGAATGAATACATATCATTTTCCTTTTATTTTGTACTCATATCATTTTCCCCCTTTTTTGATATTAAGGGCAAAGGTCAATACCTTAGAGCTTACAAAAATGTGGGAGTGTGAAGACTTCATGTCTTCCATCATTTTCTCCCATTGTTCCTTGAGGTTTTCTAGAGCCATGTGCTTGAGTGTGATCTTTGAGTGCATGTCATAGATGTTTTCTACTACAGAGATCTCGGGAGTTTCTATCAGTTTCCTTGCTGAACTGATGTGCTATTGGAGCAGTGTAAGTTTTGGTAGAAGTTGAGCTTGGAGCTCAATTACTTCTTCCCTGAAGTGAGTTTCTGGTTCCCATAGTTCCTGCCTTAACCATTTAATCTCAATGATCTTTTCATAATGCAATTTAATTGCATTATCTCCATTAGTGGTTAAGCTATTTGCACTGTTTGCTAGATCTGTATCCAGCTTTGCAATATTGTCACTATTCTCTTTAGTGAACTTTTCTATTATGCTCAATGTTTGAATCAAGGTTATAGCTTCACTTATGATTGGGTCTAATTCAGTGATGAATTTTGATAGCTTTACCTTATTTATTGCCACTTCATGGCTGATGTTTTCAATGAGCTTTTGTTGGTACTTCAGTTCAGCTCTCTCCTTAATTGCCTTTTTTGCATCAATATTCTTAGTTATTATTGCATCAGTGAGAGTTGCTAATTGATCTAGTATTGGATTATTTTGATCAATATCAACATCAGGTATAATCTGGTTTAGTATGTCCTGTGTTGTCTCTAGTACCATGGAGTCCCTGTGTTGTTCCTTCAGCTTCTCCTGTAATGCCTTCCTTTGGCATATTTCTCCATATTATTGTAATGCTTCAAAATCAAGTGTAGATGGGTCACACTTTGGTATTTCAATGAGTTCATCAAGGTGACTTCTGACTTATTCTTCTTTGATTTCTTCTTCTTCTTTTGTGAGTCACTAGAATGTAAAACCATTGCCAATTTCTCGGCTTTCTCAGTTGTGCTCGATGAAGTGACCCATTGTGCTTCTTTTTTTCTGTTTGATGTCAGTTTTAGCTTGTCCGGTGTCTGTAGACATCTCCAAATTCACCTTCACATCATTGGTAGCATGTTTGTTTGTTTCCTCAAGAGTACCATCTTTAGGTTTGTCTCCTTCATTGGTGTCCTTAGCTTCATCAGTCTTTTTTTCTGCATTATTATCTGTTGAATCTGCATCCTTTTCTTTATCTCCTCTAGTAACCTTATCAGTATCAGTTACATCTTGAGTGGCTCTGATGTCTTGCTGACCATCGATGTTGTCTTTCTTTGCTCCTTCCACTGCATCCTTGGGAGTATCCTTTTTAGGTGAATTTGTTGATTCTTGTAGGATATTGATAGCTTGTATCAATATTGGCATGTTGCCTGGAATATTTACTTGTGCAATATCAACTGTTGTGTCCTGCTCTTTGGTTGTGTCCTTTGCAACAATGACATATTCATCTTTATTAATTTCCTCTACTGGGCCATCAATGATGTTAATGATGTTAGTATCCACAATGTTGTCATTTGTGGTGTCTGGCCATGATTCATCTACAATATCTGCATTCTTGTTTCCGGTTGTATCATCTTCTCCACAATATAACTCAACAGATGTGTCATCTTGAGTTTTCTTATCAACTTATTGTTTTTGATTACGGTAAAAATAGGTTTTGAAGGGACCTTGAAACCCTTTAACAAAGAAGAGGAAGGAAAGGCATTAGAGCCCAGAGAACATCAGGCTGCCCCTAGGAAGGAAGCAGGCTACAAAGGGACAGATCCCAAATTTAGCAATAAGCATTAGCAAGACAAAAAAACAAAAGAAATGCTGGAAGGAAAACAGAGAAAAAAACCGCCAACACCGAAATCAGAACAGAGTTTTCAGAAAACTCTTAGAATCCTCCAGCTGAGTCTTCATAGTCATCACATTCTCTCTCAGCTTCTAGAGATCTGGATCCTCAACCTTCTGCTTCTTGGATCTTGTTCGGGTACCTGGTCCCATCTGCTGGGAAGAAACAGAATGTTCAGTGATGTCTTTATTACCTTCTAGCCAGTTGCTCAGAGACATCAGATTCTCTAGAGTAGCCCTTATCAACTTATTGTTGTTGTAGTTCTTTGTCAGGGATTTCCTCCTTAGTAGGTCTATTCATAATTTTACACCATTTCTTGTGGCTATCCTCCTCAAGCTCTATAAGCTTTCCTTCAAGAAATTTATATGCTCTCAGATTTGGTGAGAACTCATTTTTGTATTTCTCCATCATTTCATCTAATTCAACCTTCTTTGATTCAGGTGGAATGAGAGTAATAAGTACTCTTTCTCTTATTTCTTTCTCATTCTTCAAGGAAAATGTCCATCTAGAGTATAGTCTATTAAATAGTTCTCTTGGTACATGATTGACTTCAAACTAAATCGGTGCATATTTGAACTTGTACATTTTTGCTATGATGGCATCCTCTATCTTATTCTAATCTTCTGGGTCTAATTTCAACCATCTTCTAATCTTTGAATCTATAATAGATCTAGAATTTGTAATAGATTTGCATGTCATCAATAGATTCAGGAGCTTGTACCTTGACACTTTCTTCCTATACAACTTCATCTTTCTCGGTATCTTCTATATCCTCTCGAGTTCTGATGAACTTCCTTCCTCTTTTGTTTTTCCCTCTCTTTGGTGTGGCAACTTTCCTTTTGTATGTCCCAACTTTTCCTTTCTCTAAAGGTGAAGGAGTAGAATCCTTTGATGTTTGGCTTCTTCTTCTAGAAGCAGTTGTTGTCCTTGGCTTCTTAGTTGGTGGAGGAGGTGGTGAATTTGATTCTGTTTCCTCAGAGTCATCCTTTTCCTCTGTTTGACTGATAGATAACTATTCTTTAGTTTATTCCTCTTGTTCAACTTCTTCATCCTGTTTAGCTTCTTCCTCGGTTGCCGACAGTATCTTCTTGAGATTCTACACCATCTTGTCCTTCTTTCTGACAATTTTCTTAACAACTAGGCCAGATTTTATTCTTGTCTTGGCCTCCTCATATGTTCCAAATTTGGGTTGTTTCTTATCCAATGGTTCATTGATCAAGGCATCAATTTCCTTAGTTGCAAGATCAATGTTTATTTCATACTCTAATGGTTGTAACCATGATGTCCTCAGTACAAAAGGCTTGCTATATGTATTATCTGTATCAATGATGAAGCATATATCATCTTTATACTTCTCAATGAGTTGTTCAAGGATTCTTACCCTCTTTTACATTTAGACTTTGAATACGTTGAAGTATTCATCAATGAATATTTCAAAGTCATCTTCCAGTGTGACTATGTGCTCACTGATTTGCATGGTGACTGGTTTGGTGCTGTCCCATTTCACATCTCCTACTAATGGTAATGTTTCTTGAAAATAGAAGAAAATACACATTATGAGTTAGCCAAACTTACATGTGTTTGACTTCGCATTCCTGATAGTCTTTAAATTGTCTTTCAACTGATTTAGCAGTAGTTCAGATAAGTCTAATTGTGTTCCCTTCTTTAGAATTTTGTAGGCTGTGTCTACTGCACCTGATGCTATGCTGTTCAATCTATTTTCTTGGAAGAATTTGTAGCCTAGAACACATGCACCAAACTTGATCTCATCATCGGTTATGGTAGTAACTTTCAATCCTCTACCATCCCATTTGACTCCTGTCATCTTCTCAGTCTTGACCTTAGGTGGATGCTTTAGTGCCTTTACTTTCTTGGTTATAGGGTAACCAATGACTATATGGATGACATCTCAGGTTATCACCTTTAGTTCATCAAGCCATAGCTTGTTGTTATGCATTCGACTTAGCACTAACCGAATCCACTCAGTTTTGAAAACCTTCAGGAACATTAGGACATTGGTGAGCCCTTTTAATTCTATGTGCTTGTGTTCATCTTTCAGTGTTCCATCTTCGTTACATAGCTTCGCATAAGCTTCTTCAACCTCTAAAGTTCCTATCTTTACAATCTTGCAGTGTATGAAAGATTGAACGTCTTCCATGAGTAAAACCCTAGCTGGTATGCGTGAAAATGCTCCAATGTCATTGGGTTGTGAGACAACCTCAGGATGGACCTTGTAGTTAGGTTCCTCACATGATGAATTCTTGATGAGCTTGAACTCATCCTTCTTTGTGTTCTTGGATTTCATGGTTCTTGATGTCGAGGCCATTTTCCAAAATTTAAGGCTTCCTGTGAAATGTGAAAAAATAGAGTGTTCAGTTTTGTTGAACTTACTATTTACTCTTGCAACAATTTTTGATCTTCTTGGAGTGATCTATGTCAAGTTGTGGTTTCTCTATGAATTAGTTTCTTTCTACTCAAAAATCACCTTGGTCACTCTACTCTTGGTCGTCGTGAACAATGAGTTTTCCCATTGCCCTATTTATAGATGTTTCCCTAAAATGCATGTCATAAATGCTTACCAACTCCTTAGTGTATGAAGATAGAGTTTGTCGGTGAGGACTTTATTTAACTTTAGTGACAATCATAACATTTCAAAGTAGTTGTTATTCCTTCTTTCTTTTACCGATGGGTTTCAGTATCGCAGACAACTTGTTTACTTTGCTTGTTTACCGTTGAGGCTTGGTTTATACTAGTAACTTTTCTCTCAACTGAAGCTTCTCAGCAAGTTTAGGCAATCTCAGCTTTGAGTGTATACCGACAGGTTTTGGTATGAATACCTGATAGCATAGTTATCACATATTTTAACAAGTAATACCATGATGCATCTTTCTTATACTAATTTGGCATTATATCAACATATATATTATGGAACTGATGTAAAAATAATAACTTGGATAATGCAGTTCCATACTTGTTTTTCTTAGGTGGGGCTGGTGATGTCACTAGATCCATTAGATGGGGTGTCACCATTTGCATTACTCCGTCCAGCTTCATCATTTTTTGAAGCTCTTCTCCACATTTTGTCTCTTGTCCTCCAGATGTCTTCAATGGTGTTTTCATTGGGATATGTTCTTGTCTCTGTCATTCGGTCTTTGCAGTATTTCTTGAGATGACCAACTATATGATAGTGTAAGCATGCCATTCCGGGGTTAGTCTAGCCTCTATACTTTCTAGTCCACTATCTCATATAGTTTTCAACAATGTGACCATATCTTCCACATCCTGTACAAATTTTCCAAGTATTGTAATCCCATACATATTGATTATTGACTCTTTTCGGTTGATAGGGAGTTTCTTGACCTTAAGGCTTCCATGCTTGCCTTTTCTTTTTCCAGAATTCAATAGTTGTGTGCCCATTCATTTTTCATGTAGGACAATACTTGTCCATGTAGGTTTCCTTCTTTGGTTGTTTCATCTTAGACTTACATTCATATGCTTTATGTCCTCTCTTGTTACATTTATAATAGAATCCTATGAATGAAGAAGTATATTTTGGAATACCTTTCAATTTTCCTCTGTATACATTTGATGTATGACCTTGCTTTCCATAGTGATTTCATGTAAGCTTTCTTGGTCTTGAATTTGTATAGACATTATTTGGATCAGTTTGATTTGATGATTCTCCATTCTCGGTAAAACCTAGACTGGTATTGTTGTTGACTCTTCGTTGTCCTTCAAGAAAATCATCCATTCTTTTATTACTTTCTTCAGCTTTCTTGATAATTTCATTATGTTTTTGCTGAATTCTTATTTCATGTTTCAAATTTTCATTCTCATCCCTCAGTTCACCAATAGCTTCTATTCTTTCAATGAGTTCAACATTTATTTTGTTTGCCTCTTGACTCATAAGAATAATCTAATTTGTTATCTCATGGTGATTCTCTGTAAGTCTTTGTATTTTAGACTCTCTTTCTTGTAACTTTTTTGTGATCTTTCTTCTATCATTAATAGATAGTGTTCTTTCTTTCTCATCTTGTCTAGCATTGTTCATGACATCAATCATCTTTACCATATGTGTCTCTTGACTAATTTGTAGAGATTTAACTTGTCCATCCAGATGTAGATTGATTTCAGTTAGGATTGTGATGCTTTCTTCTGATGTATCTGATGCTTTGCTTGTAGTTGATTCTGAAGACTCAAAGAAATCTGGTATCTCTTCCTCATGATAATCTATCTCATTATAGTGAGATGCCATATTCTTTCTTTCATCTAGTAGCTGTCTCATATTGATTCTAGCATCTTTATACTGTTCATAGAACATCTAAATTTCAAGCTTCTTATTCTGTATATTTTTATCAAGTCTTTACTTCTCCATTGTATGATATTTTCTCTTAAGCCTTTAAGCTTTCCAAGAAGAGACTTAGCTCTGATACCAATTGTTGGGATTAATGGGAAGTATGTACTGAGAGGGGAGGGGTGAATCAATACCTCTAAAACTTTTGTATCCTTTAATCAATTAACCTTTGTAATCAATTGTATATCCATTCAATCTGATCTATACTAAATTGATGTGAGTTATATCAATTCATAACATTAACATACATGTGAACATTCATAGAAAAATTCATGAAAATAATTTGACACATAACACAAGATATGATATTGCAGAAAACTCCTATTAGGAAGTAAAAATTGTGGTGGGGATGACACCCACAAAATCTTCACTATCTGCAGATTGTTTGGGGCCGGTTAAGGCTTACAATTTGATCACTTCTGATGATCTACCCTATTAAGAGTATTGGTGGAGACCTATTAAAGTCTACTCTATTAGGAGCTTTAGCAACACTGTTGAGTGTGCACTCAGTTAAGACATTTGCTGTTGGACTATTAAATCCACCTTCCTTGAAAGGATTTTTATACTTTTCTCCACTTGTTAGAATGATAGAAAATTACAAATTGACCTGGTAAATGAAATCTCCTATTGATGATATAGATCCAATTTAGTTTACATGAAAAATATTATCACCTAATTGTGATTGAATAATACCTCTGATTCTCGATATCCTCTATTCTTGGTTCTGATAACCAAATTCACCTTTTTCTATTCTTATTCTTGAAACTCTCAATCTGATCCATAGATGTTCTCATTGGATTCATTCATGCTCTCTTTCATATTTTCACACACACTAATGAATGATTGAATCATCTATTTATAGATGGATTGACTTCATCAAGTTTCAAAAAAAACAATGTTAACTCTAAGATCAGGTTTACAACTTGTACCTAGATCTCCTAGTCTATGTGTTTTAAATCAGTTAGACTGATTAAATCACTTACATTCATGTATCTTATCTCTAAAGAAATGGATTTAAAAACAAATTAATATCCTATAAATATAATAAGCTTGCTTTATCTGATGTGGATGTCAGCTCCACTTTTTGTGGGCTTCAACTGACTTTTGGTTTCTGTCTATTAGTTATGCTCTGACTGTCCTTCGGTTTTGTTCTGTCGGTTGCACTTTAACTTTCTGTTGGTCTACAATGTATCCTGCACATCGAGTTCCTCTATTAGGTTCATCTTTATATTTCTCTCATTGCATTTTTGGTTTACACACTAAGTTGTGTCATCGATTCTCTTTTCACTTTGTCATCTTCGGTGATCTCTTTCTATCTGATCTTTGGTTTTCTCTATCCTATCTTTTGGTGTATGCTTACTGAAAGTGTTGTTTGCATACTAATGGAAAATTAATGTCATCAAATAAACCCTAAGATCTTCCCTAATTGGACTCCAAATGCACATTTGTTTGGATTAAGCCCTAGTTGAAATTGTTCCATTCGATCTAGTATCTTACTCAAGTCTTCAATGTGAGTCATTCTTATCTTTGACTTGGCTATGGTACTGTCCATATAGTCCTCCATCTTTTTATGTATAATGTCATGGAAGATTGTCATCATAGCTCATTGATATGTAGCTCCAACATTCTTTTTCCCAAATGGCATTATGTTCCAGCAAAATGTTCCCCATGCACATGTAAATATTGTCTTTTCTTGATCTTCAGGAGAAATCTTTATTTTGTTATAGCCTAAAAATATATCCACGAGTGAATAAATATTGTATCCTACTGTGAGGTCTATAATCATATCAATATTTAGGAGTGGAAAGTCATCTTTAGGAAAATATTTTTTTAGGTCCCTAAAGTCTATGCAAATTCTGATGGACTTGTATGATTTAGAAACTAGAGCTACATTAGAAATTCATCCTGCATAAGCAATGACCCTTATGAATCCAACCTTTAAGATTTTCTCTAGCTTTGCTTTTACCAATAATACCACATGTGAATGCATCTTTCTTAGTTTCAGTTTGACCAGATTTATTCTAGGAGCTATAGATAAGTGATACATTATTAACTCAGGATCTAGTGTAGGCATATCAGTATAAGATGATGAAAAGTTGATCTTTTTCTCTTTAAGGAACTCAGTAAACTATGTCTTTTCTTCTTCTGATAATGATTGCATTAGGTGAGTAAATTGAGGAACTTTTTTTATTCCCAAATTAACTGGTTGTGTTGGTTCTATCATTACTGAAGATCTTTCTTGAAAGTATTCAGGGAGGATATCAAGAATATCATCTTTTGGCACCTCTAAGAGGTTTTCACCATCAGATACATGTTTTATTTTTAGTATTTTAGAATCTTATATTGCTACAACGTGGTTTTCACCATTAGTTATTTTTTTTATTTTTACTTTGCAATTTTTGACTAAGAAACTTGGTATCCTCCTTTGTCAGATTCACGTCCTTACATTGGTAGAAGAGGGATATGGTTAACAAGCATTTAGATAACAAGCCAAAGTGTAGTCATTGGGGAAGTTCATGATAGGAGTAGGTTCTGAGTCTATCCAATCAATAAGTTCAATGTTTACCAAGGATAATGATTCAGAGGTTTTTAAGGACACCATTGCACCAGCGTCAAAACTATTAACTGACAAGACATGTTCTATTAAGTCAGCTTCTATAGTGTTTAGATCATTAAAAGTCAAATCATCATTATTAGTTTCATTGTTAGTGTTATGAAAACCTAACTCTAGTGATTCATCATTTGAGCTTTCTCCTTCTTCCCTTATCATATTGGAACTCATATCTTGTATCCTTTGGAATTCTTCTAGTCCTAGTAAGATGCCAGTGTCTTCATCAATTATCATAGGCATCACCATCTCATCCAATGCTGTGACAACATTGCTATTATGGTTAGTGTTAGAAATTTATCCTCTTTCCAATAAAGGTGAAAATTTATGGATTACATCTACCTCAATGTCCATGGTAGCATTGGCCTTATGATCCCATTCATAATCATGCGAGTCTGAGATATTGTCATCAGATCGATTTAGAAACTCAACAATAGTTATCTGATGTACCCTATTAGCCATTCGTGGATCAAAGTGTGGTAGATCTAGGACATGTGAACCTATCACCAATTTCCCCTAGTTAGGATGTGCATCTTATTGTTGTCTTATAGGAGAGGATTCCTCAAGAGTGTTTGAGCTACTTGCTTCCTCTTCTCTATTTATGTATTCTTCTTATTCTTGATGGATTTCTTCATGATATTCTTCTATTTGCTAAACTTATAGAAAGTCTTCTTCTTCCTCCTCCTCTACTTCTTGGACATTGGTTTGTGAAAAAAAAGGAACATAATGTTCTAGTTTTTCTCCTAAAGTAGGTACATACCATTCTCCTTGGTATTCTGGGTTCTCCGTACCAATATGCAGTAATTGTTCATATGTCTAAGGTACAATTTTTGTTTCTTCCTCTTCTTCATCACTTCCTTTATCAAAGATTGGACCATCTCTTGAGGTGGGGTGTTTTGTTTTTTTAGTGAAACCCAACCCTATTTTTTCTATAGTGTCTCTAAATTCCATATGGATGGGCTCAATGAGTCCCTTTCCTTTATCTCCTAAATGTCCCTTCCCTTTGTATCCCATTTGTTTAAGAAGGTCATAACCTTTACCATATTTTTGGGGAGATATCTCAACATGTTTCATTCATTTTCTCTCTTTTCCTCTTTATAGAGGCAAGCCAATACTACTTTATCTTCTTTTTCTTCCTCTTGAGAAGTAGAGTCTCTAACCATGCTAGTTGGCTCATGAATGTCTTTTCCTTTTGATGTAGAAGGTGTGAAAGAGGGGGATGGTTTCCCATATGATCTTGGAGACAAGAATGTTATCTAATGATGGTGCTGTCTCTAGTTTTTATTCCCCCATGCTAGTTTCTTCAAGTTTTAATGTCTTTCCAAAGCTTCTCATCACCATGTATATAGAGGTTTCAGTTGGGAACTCTTTTGAAACTTCTTTATTGTGAGGAACCACACTATCTTCCTTGATGTTGTTGCAAGTGTAGCTTGAATCTGTAGGAATTGTTACTTCCACCCCACTGTGTGGGAATTTGATACATTGGTGGTAAGTAGATGGCACTACTTGCATTTCATGTATCCAAGGTCTTCCTAGTAATATGTTATAGTCCAATAGTAGATCAAGAAATTGACAAATTATAATGCGTTCAATTGATCATATTCTTATCGGTAAAAAAAATAGTCCTTTGGATGATCTTTCATCTTCATCATAAGCCTTGATGTTTATCTTGCTCCTTCAATCAATTGTGTGTTTTAAAAATCCCAATGCTTTGACCAGATTGAGAGTACATATATTCAACCCCGCACCTCCATCTATCAATACACATTTTACACAATATTTATGGATCAGAAATTCAATATGAAGGGGTTGATTATGGGGATGAGTCAAAGATTTGTCAACTTCTTCTGAAAAAGAGAGATAATGTGGAGTTGATATGTGATTGACCACTGCCTAGAATTTGTCCACATCTATGTCTTTCGAAATATTTTCAGAATGTAGGGCTTGTTCAAGAACTTCCCTATGAACCGAGGAGATCTTTAATAACTCAAATATAGAAATTTGAGTTGAGGTTCTTTGTAATTGGTCTACCAAGTTATAGTTTGCAAGTGGTATAGGAATCATTTGTCTCGACATTTTGTGGTTTAGGAATTGTGAAAATATGTGGTTTAAATGGTGTTGCCTGTTTGGATGAGGAATTAACCCATTTAAATGTGATTTGTACTTGGCTTCGTGTTATTGCATTTGAATGTGCCGACTTTTCCTTGACACCTTTGATAGTGATCACATTGATTGATTCTTTATGTCCAACATATTTATCACATTATAATTATGGGAATATGTGTAATTGATTTCATTTCCTTTTCCTTTAGAGGATTCTCCTTTTTCATAGTTGGGAAATGGTTTATTATATGCCATGTGATCTTCATTAGATGTATGTCCTGTATGTGCTGAAATCCTACCTATTGGGAGCACACTCAGACATGCAAGCGTTAGAGATATAAGTCATTTAACTATACTAAACATGTCTAAAAGCATACTAAAACAACAATGGATTCTATCACACCTCCGATGAGCCAAACAAGGGCACCCTATGCCTTGTTGATTTGCTCTTAGAGAATTGTGGGTGTGCTCTCCCAACACAATATCATAATCCCACTATGATTTGATGAATGAAAACTAGAATGCAATCTAATGATGGATGAAGAGCTCAAGAACAAGTATGGAGAACTTGCCTCAAGCCATTCACCAAATGATTGAAATAAAAGTGCAAACTATAATAAGATGTTATGCAAGATCAAATAAAAACTAGAAATTGGATTCATTCACCATTATGCCTAAGATGTAATTTCTAAATTATCTAAAGCATGAACATGAAAAACACTCTAAAATTCTAGCACTAAACTAGCATGATAACAATGCATAAAAGGGAGATGATTTGTTCTTGACAAAGGCCTCTATTTATAGAGTTTTTGGAGGAGAGAGAGGGCTTGAATGAGGTGGAGCTCATGTGGCATACACATAGGTGCCACATGAGGGACACATAAGCGATGCAAAAGGCCCACTTTTCTCACACATGTGTGAGCAACTTTGGATGTGATGGGTCAAAGTGTACTTAAAGTACACATGTGAAGGATCTTGTAAGAGGTGTAAGAGGGTGTAAGAGTTTTGGGCCAATAGAACACTTTTAGAAAGTGTAAGAAGGTGTCATAATGGGTGTAAGAAACCTTGTTGGCACCATATAAGGATTATTTGGAAAAAGACAATTTTTGAAAATTTGCTCACACATGTGTGAGCAAATAATTAGGACTAATTAGTGTAGGAATCAATAAATTAGCGTAATTAACCTTAGTTGATTAGTGAATAGGTTTATTTGGTGAGAGTGATGTGAGGTAGGGTAGGATCTAGGTTCAAATTAGCTTAATCTAAATTTAAAATTTAGATTAATTTGGTTTAGTAGAATTTAAGTCATGTGAAAGAATAAACAAATTAAAAATTTATTTAAAGGGAATGAATGAGGGATAATGTATTAAATAAGATTTAATACATTAAAAGAGGGTAGTATTTAAATTAAATTCAAATAATAAGGAAAGTGAATCATATTTAATTAAATAAATTTAATTAAATAGATAGGAGAATATAACAAACATAATTAATTAAAATTAACTATAATGTTATGGGAATATTAATTAAATTAATATAAAGACGATTTTGGACGTCTACATTTTGCCCCTCTTTGATGCATTGTCAAAAGTGACGTTGCATCAAAGAAAAGAAAAGAAGATGCCCCAAAGAGGTCAGAAAACCTATGGTAGCAAGAGTGGAGGAGTGTGCCCCCTCGAAAAAATAATAGGAAAAACTACAATTTTTTTAATAAATTTTTTTTGAAAAGGCAAGAAAATAGGGAAAGTGGACCAATTACATGGCGTGTCCAAGGAAAATGGAGGAAAAACAGGGGCTAGAACAGGAAAATGGAGAGACTGACAGAAGAAATGGGTCCCATAGGGCTATAAATAGTCCATCGAGGCCCATGGACAAGTTACTTTCACTCACAAAGAGAAAAAAGAGAGAAGCAGAGAGAAATGGCAGTGCAACAAGAGCAAGAACAACTTGGGGAGCGCATCCGTGTACACCAGTGACTTGCAGATGTGAGACCAATGGTGAGTAGTCGAGAACCACCTTATTCGTTTATGTATTTAATGTTTTGGTAGGTCTAGAGGGCACAATAAATGCTCCAAAACTGGCACGTAGCACAGATGACGGTCGCCTGACTGCTGTCTACGTAGACGACGGTTGATAGACCACCATCTTCACAAACGGTCAACTGGTTAACAGCGTCTACATAGATAGAGATCAACCAATCTCCATCTACGAGGGCAGGGGATGGACATAAAGTGCAGTGGAGATGACGGAGTGTAAATGCCGCCATCTGCGTAGCGAAGGGCGCAGCGGCTTAAGCCGCCGTCTCTGTAGACTGATGTCTGCAGAGATCCACTTTCTCTGCAGACTGGCAACTGTGAAAGTCCACCATCTACGAGGGTCAATTGTCATCTGCATAGATTGACCCAAAAATAGAAGAGAAGAGAGGAAGAAGAGAAAAGACAAGGGTCTGGGAGCATTTTTTGATGCCCCGGACAGGCCTGGGACATTTTTTGATGCCCCACAATGCTATCTGATTGCTGAAATTTGTTTGCGGACTGCAAGAGGAGACTATTATGTTCTGGGCTAGGGAGTGCTATCCAGTGACCATGGACCTGGAGCAACATTTGATAGCTACAGAGTGGGGACAGGTGACCTTATGTGGACTAGAGCACGTGTGGCATTGGCCACATCTTTGAGCACATAATGCACTCATGTCTGCACTGATAAAGAGATGGCATAGTACCACCTCTAGCTTCCACTTCCCTATAAGGGAAGCAACTATCACCCTGCATGATGTATGGAGGATCTACAGAGTGCCCATTCGGGGGCTAATACCAGAGTACTACGTGGAGGGGTCAGAGCCATATATGGAGATGGCACTAAGACAGAGGTTTGCAAATCTGCCGATTACATGGCAGTGGATGTCTTCGATAGGGGCTATGACTATGGAGCCACACCCATGATGGTTGGCACTATATCTAGCGAGGTTGATAGGGGGATGTCTCATGATTGATCATGCAGGAAAGGGGTTCCCCATAGGGTGGGCACGGGTACTAAGCAGCATGGTAAAGGATGACGACTAGTACTGTTGGGGATATGTCATCCTAGGCCAGTTATACTATGATCTTAATATGTACGCCTACCGCAAGGGTAGGGCACTAGGTTCTAGATGTATGCTCTTGCTAGTATGGGTGTGGGAGCACATTGTGGTCACATGACCGATCAGACATCAGGAGACCCGAGCAACATATGAGACCTTTGTTTGTAGATACAGGCCACTGATCAGTTATGAGGCCACAGATTCTGTCAGATACTGACATAAGAGAATAGACGAGATGAGGGCTATACCGTGGGTGGCCTATGTAGGATGTGAGGCTTGGGGTGATGATATCCCATAGAAAGATAGATACGCTGAGGATGAGTTCTATGACTCATACTATATGAGATTTGTGCAGACTGACTGCTGGCTATTTGGGAGGACTGCATATATGATATCTAGGTATATGGCATTTAGGGTATGGAGGCAGATGGGTCAGGTGTAGGAGGCAGTACCAGATAGGTTTCCTCATCCATTGGTTACCTAAGAGGTGGGGAGTGTGTGGGGGACAGGTGCATATCCAAGTATAGCACAAGCATCGTTCATGGGTGTGATCGAGGTCCAGTGGATCAGGACTTGAGATTCACTACAGGATGTAGGTGTAGTACCCGCATATGCACAGTGGTGGGCTGCTCACAAACCCATTAGACTAACAGTACTTGGAGTTGTGCAGGAGGATGAGTAGCCAGGGGCTAGAGGAGATAGAGGAAGACAGGGGGATGGTGATGATGATGAGGGAGGAGATGGAGGGGCTGGAGGGAGGAGAGTCTGGCCTAGGGTTGCGGTATCAAGGTGGAGGGAACAGATGTAGTTACCTATAGGAGGGCAGCCACCTATCATTCCCAATGTATAGGTATAGGGGTAAGATCCGTAGGGGCCACCACGAGGACCACCACAGGGGCCACCATGGTAGGAGTAGGTACCACTAGTGAGCTACATAGCCCAGGAGCCACATGATACAGTTGTAGCAGAGTGAGATAGCCTGTAGACCGAGCTGGGGAGGGTACAGGGACTATTGGCAACATCTTAGGAAACTGAAGTGAGTACACAGGCTGAGATTACACGACTACAGGGATTATTGGCTACAACACATGTCATAGCTAGAAGCCTATAGATAGAGATGGCCTAGGTACAGAGGGAGATGTCAGCAGAGATATCTTAGGGGGATAGTGCTTAGTGAGCACTAGATATTTTATAGGCTCAGGTGGATAGAAGAGAGTTTTCTATTATGGAGGAGTATGGAAACCGTGAGGAGGAGCTAGCAGCGATGTCAGCACAGATAGCGGTGCTTACTACAGAGTGGGATTTAGCACGTAGATGTGCTGAGGACCATAGAGAAGACTGCAACATAGCACATCTTGTAGGCAGTGTGACAGGTTTGGGTCAGATGATGGCCGATGCTATGGCAACCCAGAGAGAGACAGGACGGAGAGGCCGAGAGGCCGCATACTATATGGGACTTTACCATGGAGCAATGCCAGAGGAGACACGATAGCCTGCCTATTCTGAGAGGGCAGAGATAGAGAGAACCGGTCGGGGATCATAGGGATTAGTGGGGTTACCGCCACATCCCAACAGTGGGGTAGGACCATTGCGGCCACCACCATGATGCTTCTCAGACTTTTTGGATACACATTTTTGACACATGATGTATGATACTGGCACTTTTGATATATATATACATGGACTATTATTTTTGGGACTATTGGACTCTGATTTATGGAAATTTGTGATGTTATATGGTTTATATGATGTGATGTTTATGTAGGATGTATGGATGCACTATGATGTTATATTACAATATATGATGCTTATGACTGAGATGCAGGATAAGATGATTTTATGTATGATGGTGCTGACGGATTTGTAATATAGGGATGATATATATATATAT
>MU227246.1:1518573-1551497 GCA_018584345.1 Thuja plicata | reverse complement strand
TATATATATATGATGTGATGTGTTAACGCTTCTTTTTTATCATGTATGGATGTAATGTGATGATGTATAAATGTATCTATGAATGAACCCTAAAATGTTATGGATTTTATTGATGCAATATAATTAAATGGAAATGGTACAAAATGATGATTTAAAATGTGTAATGCTAATGGAGTAATAATACAATTATAAATGAGTTAAGAATGAATGAACAATATGAATGAATAATGAATAATGAACTAAATGGTCAATGCAAATGTTTTAAGTTATTAATGCATTAAAATGAACACTGCAACTAAATGATTAATGAATTAAATGAATAAGGCAATGGATAATTTATGAACAATGCAATGGATAATGACTAATGATTAATGAATGAAATGAACAATGCAATGGATAATGACTAATGATTAATGAATGAAATGAACAATGCAATGGATAATAACTAATGATTAATGAACGAAATAAACAACGCAATGGATAATGACTAATGATTAAGGAATGAAATGAACACTGCAATGGATAATAACTAATTATTAATGAATGAAATGAACAATGAAATGGATAATGACTAATGTTTAATGAATGAAATGAACAATGCAAGAGATGCAATATGAGACAAATGAGGACACTATTTTTGTGTGTATCACAATAAGTCTGATAAAATCACGTAGGTGACCAGATAGGGGAATAAATAGAAACCTTTGCCAAGAGTAAAATCATAATGCAATATGACCTAACTATAATGCAAAGACTAACTATATGATAATAGTGCGATTGATATTGTGTTAATGTTGGAGAGCACACCCTAGTTTGATATTGTAAAAGGAGTTATGCACCATGCTAGAAAACACAAGTGACATGGTTCCTTTGCGTGGACTAGACTCTCAGACAAATAGGTTGTTAGAAAAAAGAATGCAAGATATCAGGTATGATGGATCTTATGAAATGTTACTCATCAGGAGACAGAGTACATCTAGATCTTTTGAGGGATTTGAGATGCATGAATCTTGTCCCCAGTGAGGCATACATAGTCATAACCAAATATTAAAACATAAATGCACTAACAAACTATGAAAAGTAGATCATACCACAAATGACATGAATTTCACTAGATACTCACCATAACAAACCAAGATATAAAAGATTGAGGCTGTCACGATAAGGACATAGTAAAACACAAGATAAAATCAACAAAAAGGCATCCTGACCAAGTGGTCATTCAGTCCAAAAGTTCTTTCCATGAACAATTTTGATGTGAGGATTGATAGAACAGCCGATACCGGAAGGATGCATCCTAATGGGCCAAAGATTGATTGATAAAAATGGGAATTTGCTGGCAATTGCTTGTGAATAGAATGAGCATAGGAAAGTTAATCTGTCTGCTGATTTGATGTAAAATGTTTGCGATCACTGTGTCTAGAGAAAAGATTAGTGTAAGCTCAGTCATGCGGGAATCATTATTGTGAAAGTGGGAAGATGGTCAAAGAACTACCTACACAAATATGGGTAGTGACACTTATTATGTAAGGTGATCAAGCTGTATAGACAAATGGTGAAAACTGATGGTGGATTTGACTACGCATGTTGCCTGAAATAGGTTTTCACCATGGTACTTATCCATTGCGCCACCGAAGTGGTTTTCATAGATGGAAGGATTTATTTCTCTTTCTCTTTTGCTTTTTTGATATTCTTTTCAAGCTTTTGTATTTTTTATGCTTTTTATATTTTTTTATGATTTTTTTGCTTTTTGCTTTTTTGAATGTTTTTGGATTTTTGAAAAATTTCTGCTGTACAATTGACTATGAACTGATCAAGCATAGAAGTGCTTGAGATGTACAATATTTATAGGATCAGGAAGTGGATCTCCCTCTGGGGATGCAATCTGATAGGCACCTGAACCATACTTTGCTAAAACAATGAAGGGACCCAACCAATTAGGTTCAAACTTCCCTTTCTTCTCAGGGTTCTGCAGGTTCTTCATATTATGCTTTAGGACAAGATCACTAGCCTCAAACTGATGAGGTTTGATCCTTTTGTTGAATTGAAGGCAAAGGTAATTTTGATACACGTGGAGGTGGTCTAGGGCATTGAGGCATCTCTCATCAAGGAGTTATAGCTCTTGCAAGCAGGCAACTCTATATTCTTCTTCAGACAATAGATTCTTGAGAGAGATTCTAAGGGAAGGGAGCTCAATTTCAATAGGTAGAATAGCCTCAATACCATAAACAAAGGCAAAGCGAGTGGCTCCCATGGGGGTTTGAATGGAGGTGCAGTAAGCCCAAAGGGTAGGGTTGAGGCAAAGGTGCCAATCACGGCTAGCTTCATCAACTATTTTCTTGAGGATTCTGAGGATGGTTTTATTCGTAGCCTCGGCTTGACTGTTGCTTTGCAGAAAGTACTTGGAAGAGGTATGGTGGGTAATGCTAAAATTCCTACATAGCTCTATGACATCCTTGTTCTTGAAAGGTCCTCCATTATCAGTAATAATGTCCTGAGGAATACCATAGTGACATATAAGATAGTTCAAAATAAACTTCAAAATCTATTTTCTAGTAGTGTAAGTGAGAGGAACAACTTTGAACCACTTGGTAAAGTACTCTATAGTAGCCAGGATGTATTTATGGCCATTGGATGGATTAGGTAAAATCTGGCCAATGAGGTCAAGACCCCATCTTGAAAAGGGCCAAGGGGTGATGGTGGGTTGGAGGGATTGGGAGGGAGTGTGTATTAAATCATCGTGCTGCTGACAAGGTACACACTTCTTCACATAGTTGTAGGCATCTTGTTCCATAGAAGGCTAGTAATATCCAGTGCGTAACAACTTTTTGGCCAAAGTAAGTCCACTAGAGTGGGCCTCGTAGATTCCTTGATGTACCTCCTCCAGGGATGTTTGTGCTTCATTAGAATTTAGACACCTTAAAAGAGTTTCATCAAAATGCTTTCGGAAGAGGGTATCAGTAAGGATTGTGTATCGGGAAGTGCAGCGAATGAAGGTTTTATGTTGATTGGGGGTTAAAGTAAGTGGGGTATGTCCATTGCGTGTAGGAATACACTTCTTGGTACCATGGGGAATTTGGATTAGCAATTTCACACACCATTTTAGAATTTGGTTTGTCATAGGCAGGGACTGTAAGATTCTCAACAAGAAACTCACACCGTGCACTGTTTTCTGGCATAGTGATCAAGACCCAATTGTTGCCATGGCATCTGTTGCTTTGTTGTTTGTGTGAGGGATCTGCTAGAAGATTAGCTCAGTGAAATGTGTCTTGAGATCTTCAACTATCCAGCGATAGGGAAGCAACTTGTCATCCTTTGTTTGATATTCATCCATAACTTGTTTGATAACAAATTGAGAATCACCAAGCACCAATAAAGTGAGAATCTGCCATTGTATGGCCTATAGAAGTCCAAGTACAAGGGCTTCATACTCTATAATATTTTTGGTACAAGGAAATTGTAATTTGAAAGATTTAGGGATGAGGTCCCCTTTTGGTAAAACAAACAAGATTCCTGCCCTTGATCCTTTTTGAGTGAAGGATCCATCAAAATAAAGCTTCCATGGTGGAGTCGGGGTAAGATTAAGGACTGATTCATTTGGAAAATCTGTGATCAAAGGATTTTTACATCAACAGGTGCTTCAGCT
The DNA here is from genome assembly GCA_018584345.1 of Thuja plicata. Classification (NCBI taxonomy): domain Eukaryota; kingdom Viridiplantae; phylum Streptophyta; class Pinopsida; order Cupressales; family Cupressaceae; genus Thuja; species Thuja plicata. The sequence continues at coordinate 1,547,851 of MU227246.1, read as the reverse complement.
AATTGATCCATAATTACTTTTCCTTTGATAGCTTTTCGATCCACATAAACAATGTCAAACTCACTAAGGATCATGACCCATTTTTTTGTACAACCAGTAAGAGCAGCGCATGCCAGGAGATATTTGAGTGGATCAATTTTAGAAACAAGATGAATCTTATGATTAAGTATATAATGTCATAGCTTCTATGTACAGAAAACAACAGCCAAACATGCCTTCTCAATTAGGGAATAATTCAACTCATAGCCAATAAGAGTTCTGCTGAGATAGTAAATTGCTCGCTCTTTGCCGGTGTCATCCAATTGTGCCAGGAGGGCTCCCAATGTGACCTCGGTAGCAGATATGTACAAAATCAAAGCATGACCAGAAACAAGTGGGAGAAATATGGGTGGATTAGCTAGATAGCCTTTTAGTTTCTCAAATGCATTTTGACACAAGCAATCCCACTGGAACTTGATATTCTTGCGCAGGAGATGGGAGAACGAATGCACCTTGTTAGCTAGCTGTGACATGAATCTTTTGATTGATTGTAGTTTGCATTGTAAATTGTGTAATTGCTTCAATGTTTTGGGTGGTGGAATCTCTAGGATTTATTTCACTTTCTTTGGATCAACTTCGATTCCATGCCATGACACAATGTATCCCAACAGCTTACCAGACTGTACTCCAAAAACACACTTCTTAGGATTCAAACTAAGTTTATACTTCTCCAATCACTCAAAAATGGTAGTAAGGACAGGAATATGTGATTCCCTTATTTTGGATTTTCCTAAAAGATCATCTACATAATCTTCCATGATGACATGCAAAAGGTCATGAAAGATGGTAGTCATTGCTCGTTAATAAGTGGCTCCAGCATTTTTAAGACCGAAAGGCATCACCTGATAACAGAAGGTGCCCCAAGGTGTTGTGAATGCGGTTTTATGCTGGTCTTTTGGTGCTATCTTGATCTGATTATAACCTGAGACACTATCCCGAAGTGACAACATTTAATGTCTTCTCGTCACATCCACTATAATGTCAATATTAGGAAGTGGAAAATCGTCCTTGGGACATGCAAGGTTTAGGTCTCTGAAATTAGTGCAGATGCAAATGCCCCCAGTAGGATTTCCTATTGGTACCATATTAGAAACCCATTTAGGATAATCAATTGGTCTGATTAATTCACCGTCCAGCATCTTCTGAAGCTCTACTTTGACTACTAATGCAACTTGAGGATGCATCTTGCGAAGTTTCTACTTAACAGGTTTTACACTTGGATCTACAACAAGATGATGCATGACAAGATCTGCATTGAGCCCGGGCATGTCTTTGTAGGTCCAGACAAAGTTGATTTTGTGTTTATGCAAGAATGTTGTCATGTCTTTCTTTTCTTGATCGCTGAGAGAAATTGCAATGTAGGTGACGTGTGGATCTTCTTCCATGCCTAGGTTGATTGGAATAGTATCTTCAATGATCATAGAGGACACTTCTAGTTATGATGATATAAATGTCAAGTCAGCCTCTCCCTCCCCTAGTGCCTTGAAAAGGTTTTCACTAGAGGAAGCGTCCTTTATTTTGTCTTTTTCTTCATCCAAAGGTGCCTGCGAGAGGTTTTCACCAGAGGATGTATTTTCATTTTTTTTCATTTTTTTTTTTTTTCATTTTTGCAACTGAGAGAGTTGACTTGGCTACCAAAGTAGGCTTGTTCACTGTAGTATATATGATTTTTTTATTCTCGAAGATTCTTAAGTCCAAAGAGGGCTAAAATTGCCTCATCCAAATTACATACGTCCAAAGCTGGTGGTGAGTCCTGCTGATCCCAGTCAATTAATTCAAGGTTTGTGAGGGGTAAATGAGGGGAGGAAAGGTCGGCTTGGGTGATAGTGAAGACATGGTGATTTTTTTTTAGGTCATCTTCAATATATTGGAAAGGAATTTTGAAGAACTCTTCCTCAGTATCTGAATCTGCGGCAGCTAAACAATAATCCTTAGCGAAGTTAGTCTTAGTCTCTGCAGAACCCAATCCGTGTCCTTTAGGATAGACATTAGATGTTATGATTTTCCTCTTACCTATTTCATTAGATCTGAGACCAATACCATGATATCCCATGTTTTCAACAATGGGAGTAACTTTAGGATACTTTCCTTTGGGGAAAGTTACAGGTTGTTCTTCTTCATCATTATAGAGCCAATCAAGGACACTATACTCCATGTGTTCATCTGATAGGGATCCCCAATGTTCAAAAATAGTTGACTTGCAGTGCATAAGCACTTTATCTTTGGAGAGGGGTAATGGTGATGGTCTTCCATAAGGATTTGGAGACAAACAGAGTTGCCCAATACATAAAGCACTTTCAAATTTATACTCTCCCATGCCTTGATCTTTAAATGTGGCCTTTGCATCGGATGAGCAGGGTTTGTTTTCAGTAGCTTTGTCTTTAGTAACTTTTTCCTTTACTTTGGATTGCTCAGTTGGTGTTTCTGATGTATTTTATGAAATAGGGGTTTCTTGATTGAAATGTTGGCCAAACTCATTCAACGGACAGTAATTAGCTTGTTTGCCTTCCAATCTTTTGCAATATTGAAAGGGCTCAAGATCTCCAGGAATTGTGATTTCTCTACTGTTATGTGGGAACTTTAGACATTGATGATAGGTAGAGGGTACACCTTTGATAGCATGTATCTATGGACGTCCTAGCAAGATGTTATAAGGTAGATCTAAATCCAATACATGGAAAATAGTTTTAATCAGGGCCAGGCCCACTTGTAAGGGTAGTGTAATTAAACCCTTACTTTCTCATTCTTGATCATCATAGGCTTTTATTGTAATTCTCTTGTCTGCATCGATGAGGTCCTCAGAAAGACCAATATCATGAATCATTTTCAATGTGCATAAATTTAGGCCAGATCCACCATCTATGAGGACTCATTTTACTCTTGTGGAGCAAATTTTTCCTTCTATATGGAGGGACCAATTATGATGAGGATTAGGACCACCAAAATACTTATCAGTGAAGACTAGATGTTCTTGCATGGCTAGGTTCCCTATCATAGCTTTGAATTGTGCAGCGTTGATGTTCTCAGGGACACAAGATTCATTGAGAGCTTTATCAAGGACTTCTTTGTGAATTGGTGAAGTGGTCAAGAGCTTTAGAATGGATATCTGTGTAGGTGTCTTTCGTAATTGGGCCAACAAGTCAAAGTGCAAAGCAGGTCGAGAAACAATAGATGGTGCAGCTAGTGGATTTGCAAATGTAGAAGGTTTATCAGTAGCTTGAACGGTGACTCTGGGTCTATGTGTAGTAGCATTACAATCAAAAACTTTGAGGATTATGGTATTAACATGTGTGTCAGATTCTTCAATGCGGCCACAAAGAGAGTCAAACCCAAAGATATCATTTTCAATTAAGCTCCTACATGTTAGATCATGGCCTATAATAGTATTGGTAGAATAGTCATATGGAATTGCATTTGATGCATTTTTTTGATTATGAGGTGGGAAGGGTTGATTGTATACTTTGAGTTTTTCATTAGATGAGGATGCATTCTGACCTTCAACTTCAATTTTCCCATCCTCAATGAGATCTTGCACAAAGTGTCTAAGCTTCATGCATTTCTTGGTATCATGCCCCTTGATGCGATGATAATCACAATACTCATTATCTCTGTACCAAACAGGTTTAGGTTGATTCTCATCAAAAGGTTGAGTATTTGGGTAAACTATCATTCCTTGATCCATAAGTTGTTTGAAGATCACATCTAAAGGTTCTGCTAAAGCTGTGAATTTTCATCATTGTCGATTGTCATTATTGTTTTTATTGTTATTATTGTTGTAGTTGTTGTGAGGGAACAAGAATGATTGATTGCACGGTGGTTGATTATTGTTCTGATTCTGATTATTATTCTAATTCTGATTGTTCTAATTGTGCGGATTATGATTCTCATTTTGGTTGTTGTTGCGATACTGATTTTGATTCTGATTGATATTGCAATTGTTTTGATTTTTATTGTTGGATGCTTGAACATTTTGAACATGCTTGGAATCAGTCACTCCATCATTGACAACTCCTTTGTTCTTACTCCAAAATTTTGGTTTATCATTATTGGAAGGAGTATAATGTTTGATGCTACCTCTTTACAAAAGACCATCTTCAATGTCTTTTCCCTTCTTAACAAGGGATTCAAAGGTGTTAGGTGAAGCCATTTTCATTTGGAAGGAAATCTTAGAGATTAAGCTCTTTGTGAAGATGTCAATCAAATGACTATCAAGTATTTTCCATGGCATGCGATTCGCAATATGTCTCCATCATTGTAAGAAACTAGCAAAGGTTTCTCCATTCTTTTGTTTGGTATTGCATAAATCGCTGAGTGTTGCTTGATGCTCAATGTTATATGAATATTGTCCAAAAAACTTCTCTACAAGATCAGAGAAGGTAGAGATTGACCCATAAGGAAGGGCCATGAACCATTCCAAGGTTGCACCTTAAAGACTCCTAGTGAAAAGTCTTTTTAATTAATTCTTGTTATAGGCGACCTCTTGACATGCAATGTAAAACTCTTTGAGATGTTGGAGAGGACATGTTTCACCTTTGTATTTCTCAAACTTGGGCATCTCAAAGTTTTGTGAAAATGGTTGCATTGTGATAGACTTGTCAAATGGATAGGGACAAATCTCTTCAAACGAAAACTCCTTTTTTCCCCCATTTTGTAAACCTTGTACAATACTCTTGAGCTCATTGAATTGTTGGGTGAAGTCTGGAGTATTCTGTGTTATTGAAATTAGCACTTGTTCCTTGAGTTTTCATTTGAGTGCTATTATGTGTAGTATTGTTTGGCAAAGCACTTATGATCTGTTGAATTTGTTCAGGTGTCAATTGGGGTATTGATGTAGTCGTTGATATGGGTGCTGATATAGCGACTGATGTGGGAGGTTTGCTAATAGGTCCCTTACCAGTGTCACATGCTGATGTAGCTTTTGAAGTAGAAGCCATGGCTACAGTAGTGGTAGCAGCGGCTTTCGTGACATTTCTGGTAAGAAGTGTTTTATCAAAGTCAATAGGAACCATGACACCATTATGAATAAGATTCAAGAATATTTCATCACTGTTATGCAAAATAGCCTTCTCAAATATTTCCAAGTTGTAGGGGTTGCTAAGGAAGTCATTTACTTGGGTGGGCCTTTCTTCTTGGTCCACCAATTCAGTTTCTTTGGGCACTTCCTCGACTCATACCCCACTTTCGTGAAAGTATTGAGTGGCAAATGGGTTCTCCTCATGAGTAACAGTGTTGAATGTTGTTCGCCTCATGTTTCTAGCTTGGGATCGAGTGACAACCATACAATGGTAGAAGAATGGAAGACAAGGAGATGTAAGAAATGAGATGGAGCAAAGATGTTTGATTGGATTTGATTTGGATTAAGGATTGATTTGATTGATTGAATGAATAATTGATTTAAAGGTTTTTGGAACAAAACCTAAGCATGTTAAACCTTATGATGATATAAACACAAAAGGATTTAAAGTAATACATGTTCTACTTGAAGATGGACTTGTGATCTCAAGAAAAATGGGACATCACTAAGGGATTTAAATCACTTGAGACGGACTGATGGTCTACAAGAAATGTTGTGTTTGTTTAAGGATGAAGGTTTGTGATACTTTGATTAAGGTCTTTCAACCTAAGGATTTGATTGGATTTGATGGTTTGATCTAATGCTCCAAGAGAAGGAAAAATGATGATGGAAAAAATGGAAGAATGATCCAAAAGCAAGGTGTTACCTAATCGTATTGTTCAATGGCAACAAAAGCATTGTTAATTGAAAATTTGGCCATGAAATTGCAAACTGTGTTGTTGTAGAGGATTTTGTCAAGTTTCTCGTGATGTTCAATCTCTTGTTTGATAGATGTTGCAATATGCTGGTATTCCTTGGATTTACGGGTGGTTTCTTTTTGCTCTCTAAGGATTGGAGATGTAGGAAGCTTAAACTTCTTATGTTTCTTAAAATTGGTCATGTCATGGAAAATCTGATTTTACCTGAATGAATGAATGATCTAATACAAATGATTCTAGGGTCCTATAGAAAGTCAAATTTTGATTATCTCAGCCAATTTTGAAGCTCACTATTTTGAGGTGGAGACGACAATCTCAGACACAGTCGATGATCTTCACAGATGGTGATCTGCACAGATGGTAATCTGCGCATATGGCGGATCCAGAGTGGAGATGGCCAATTGTAGCTAAGGTAGTGTGTTGAAATTTAGGGAAGATTTTTGACCTTCAATATGATTTTGGGCAAATTTGTTCAAAGGAAAGAACTAATTTTTAGCATAGGCAAACCAGAAAATAATAGACACACGTCTCAAAACAATCCAACAAGGGACAAAGAAACCTTGAGGGATACTAGAAAATGTGACATTAGGAAATTCTTTCTTCAACTTTGTAATATCTCATTTGTGTATGTTCAAGTGACTCTTTCAAGCCACTTATGTTTTTACTGGGTCTAGCACAATGAAGACAGTTCAAACAGTAGCTACCTTACGAATTTGGTTTTGCATAAAATATTATAGGCCCATTGCTTGGTAGTCCTTTAGCTCACACAACATGTCACCCCCGAAAGGGTGCTCATGTTTTTTCCTTTTTCCAGGTATTGTTGTCGTGCTACGAAGATCTCTTTCACAACACAATACCATGGGACACGTATGATGGGAATATTGGGGGGAGAATCTTCCCTCCCCTTGCACTATAATAAGTCACTATTTGGAGGTGAATCAGGTAGGCTACTAATTTATAGTTTCTAGCAAGGTTTTGTGGCATCCCTGCAATCAGTTTGTACGGTGTGAGACACTTAAGTATCTAATTCAACCATGCCAATATGCTGAGGATATTCACTCAGTATGGACTACCATTGAACACGACTTGCCTAGGCTTGAAGAGATAAAGAGGACCTTTGGGTCACACTTTATTTTTATACCAGCTGAAGGGATTACCAGTTTGAGGTCATCCTCTAAAGGGGAAGTGCTCCCTCTAGACAGGCCTCTCTAGAAGCTTGATTAAGCTAAGCTTTCTCTTCACCCAAGTTTCATGAAGGTGAGGGGAGAGGATACAGCTATAGTTTAATCATAGCATCACATATTTTAAAGATCTAATCTAATGACAAAATAGCTTGAAAGAGGTGTTGAAAAACACTTCTTCAAACACGCCAAAAAGAGTTCATTCCAAATTGAACCTAGTTAAAGCAAACTATGTGTTTTCTACCTAAACAAAAGACACAATAGTGTTATTAAACATACATGTTCGATTCTTTTCCCACATAGCAAAAAGGAAAGCTTGTAAAGGTGTGTTGATTCACTTTAAGTCATTCAAGAGTGATGAAGTTCATTCCCTTAAACATTCAAGATTGGGTGAGTTTGATTTTAAGAAACATTCATTCCAAGACAAATGGTTAATCATACAAGTTCATTTAGATACTCTTTCAAAGTCATTTACACAACCTACACAAAATTTGTCAGTAGTTTGAAACTTCAGATTTTAAAATGTTGTAAAAGCACAAAACACAAAAAATGCGTAGATGGCCAAATGTCATAGATGGTGATCTACGCAGACGTTGATCTGCGAAAATGGTGAAAAACCTCCACAGATGGAAAAACACAGACAGTCATATTTTATTAAAAGAAACAAACTTATTGAAACTAACAAATACCAATTTTACCAAACCAATTAGCATTTAACCCTTAAAATTTTTGTTACTGTCAGAAATTCGAGAGTTAAAAATCCTTAAAAGTTGATAAAAAGAAATTTTAAACCACAGTTTTTATAAGTATGTTTTGAATAGGCAGAGATGATAAAGTATAAGCGCAAACGGCTGAGTTTTGCATACGGTTGAGAAGCGGAGACGGTAGTCGGCGCAAACGGTGACTCCAAAGTGGAGACGGGTCTGCGTGAAAATTTTTTGAACTGTGAAAAATCTGTAAGAAAAGTTAGAAAATAAGGGACGTGGGTCCCACCAAGCGTGCCAAAATGTATGTGCTAAAATCCTAACTATTGGGAGCACGCTCAGACATGCAAATGTTAGAGATATAAATCATTTAACTATACTAAACATGTCTAAAAGCATACTAAAACAACAATGGATTCCATCACAACCTTCGATGAGCCAAACAAGGGCACTCTTTGCCTTGTTGATTTGCTCTTAGAGAATTGTGGGTGTGCTCTCCCAACAAAATATCATAATCCCACTATGATTTGATGAATGGAAACTAGAATGCAGTCTAATGATGGATGAAGAGCTCAAGAACAAGTATGGAAAACTTGCCTCAAGCCATTCACTAAATGATTGAAATAAAAGTGCAAACTATACTAAGATGTTATGCAAGATAAAATAAAAATTAGAAATTAATTCATTCACCATTATGCCTAAGATGTAATTTCTAGATTATCTAAAGCATGAACATGAAAAACACTTTAAAATTCTAGCACTAAACTAGCATGATAACAATGCATAAAAGGGAGATGATTTGCTCTTGACAAAGGCCTCTATTTATAGAGTTTTTAGAGGAGAGAGAGGGCTTGGATGAGGTGGAGCTCATATGGAATCCAAATAGGTACCACATGAGGGACACACAAGCCATGCAAGAGGCCCACTTTTCTCACACATGTGTGAGCAACTTTGGATGTGATGGGTCAAAGTGTACTTAAAGTACACATGTGAAGGATCTTGTAGAGTTTTGGGCCAATAGAACACTTTTAGAAAGTGTAAGAAGGTGTCATCATCGGTGTAAGAAACCTTGTTGGCACCAAATAAGGATTATTTGGAAAAGACAATTTTTGGAAATTTGCTCACACATGTGTGAGCAAATAATTAGGAGTAATTGGTGTAGGAATCAAGAAATTAGCCTAATTAACCTTAGTTAATTAGTGAATAGGTTTATTTGGTGAGAGTGATGTGAGGTAGGGTAGGATCTAGGTTCAAATTAGTTTAATCTAAATTTAAAATTTAGATTAATTTGGTTTAGTAGAATTTAAGTCATGTGAAGGAATAAACAAATTAAAAATTTATTTAAAGGGAATGAATGAGGGATAATGTATTAAATAAGATTTAATACATTAAAAGAGGGTAGTATTTAAATTAAAGTCAAATACTAAGGAAAGTGAATCATATTTAATTAAATAAATTTAATTAAATAGATAGGAGAATATAACAAATATAATTAATTAAAATTAACTATAATGTTATGGGAATATTAATTAAATTAATATAAGGACGATTTTGGACATCTACATGTCCTTCCATTTTGATCTTGCCTTTTTCAATGAGATCTTGTATAACATGTTTGAGTTTAACACAGTCGTCAGTCTTGTGTCCTTTATTCTTATGGAACTCACAATAGGCATTATCATTCCACCACCTTGGTTTTACTTCTAGTTCTTGTTGGTTGTATTTCATGTTTTAGAGTTTGCTCTATAAAATTTTTGAAATGCCTATCTTTCCTATGCTTAGAGAGTCAAAAAATCATATACCAAATCACTTGTTTGCCTCTGAAAAATGTTTTTTTGCTCAAAACCTAGTTGAAAATGTCAAAACCCTAAGCCCTTGAGTAATTTTTGTTCAAAATTGCTGAAAATCCCTAAAATTCCCAAGCTAGTTCTATTTTTGTGTTATCTTTTTTATGACTTAAGTTTAATTTTATTTGCATGTGCTTATTTCTTAGTCACCAAGTCTCATAAGAAAAAATGAACATTCCTTATGATCTGGAGACTTGGAAGAAAGCTTTGGTCACGTAGTCTCTTGATAAGACATAATATGCTAAAATGGTTATGAGACTTAGCATAGACCATTGATCTAAGATCTGATCTGACGGTAGTCACATTGTCTTCTGATGAAAGAAAAGTTATTTTATTTGGTGATTTCCAGATTGCTCAGTCACAAAATCTCTTAATGTAACCTATGGTCATGAAGTAAACTTCAAGTGTTAAAGTTTAAGTGGTGTTGCTAGGTCTCATGATCAAAAGTGAGTTTAGTAAAAGAACTTGAGATAAAGCGACAACCGTTGCTCAGAGATTCAATCTAGAGATAGTCACTAAGTCTCCTGATTATAAATGTGGTTTAGAAATTATCATGCGACATGTAGATTCAATGGTTGCTAAGTCTCTGGATAGACCAAGGGTTAGATGTCAGATTAAGTAATAGTGTTTTCATGCAGTTGCGTGAAGGATGATGAGTTAAGTAAAAAATTAAGAGATGAGGCGACAACCATTTGATGAAGATAAGATCTGACAGTAGTCGCACAGTCATGATACAAATTTGAAAAGTCAAGCATGACCAAGTGATCAGGAGACAAGAAGAAAAGATATGACACATGTCCATTTGTCGCTAAGTCTCATGAAGAATTAGGGTTTGTAATGAATATTACAAGACTTAGTGACAACCGTCAGATGCTGAGAAAACTGAGATCAACAGTAGTCGCATTGTCTCTAGATGCAAATTAAAAAGATAAGGTAATCAGGCGATTAAGAGACTTATATGTTTATTTGCATTGTCTCTTGATTAAACATGAGTTAAGGAGATGATCCAGTGACATAGAGATTCCACAATCACTGAGTCTCCAGATGCAACCCAAGGTAAAGAATAGTTAGGAAAGTGCTTTGTCATGATGTCTCCGTAAGATGAAGGAATAAGTTAAAATATTAAGCAACATTACGACAACCGTTGATTAGGAGTTTAATCTAATGATGGTCGTTAAGTCTCTTGAAGAAACTGTAGTTGGAAAAAACATCAAGCAGAAAGGAGATCACTTAGTTGCTGAGTCGCTAGAAGTCAACCAAAGTTAAATAAAGACTTTTCTGTGGTGCCATCATGGACAGTTGCTAACCAATCAGAGTGTAGAGATTTTGATAGATGGGAAAGTAGCCAAAATAAGATTTAATGTAGCCAATCATATTTGATCTCAATTTCATTTTGAATTTTAGAAGGTTTTATATGCCAAAACACTCATCAAAAATTGATTGCCTGACAGTTTGAATGCCATGGCTAAAACCATAAATTGATGTCACAGTGCGTGGAACTAATGGCGGCAATGGCTGAATTGTAAGTTTACCAGCTCGAAGAGACATTTGCATTGAATTCTCAATTATAATTATACTTGTCCATTTTCATTTCATTTTTACCAAGCTTCCAATTTCTCAGAGCGAAGATTTCATAACAATATTAGAGTTTTCTGAGAAAAGTTGAGCTTTCAGCAGTAGGTGATTCAGAAAAGTGATTTACTGATTCAAAATTCAATAAAGATTGTAATTGACAGTGTTCTAAGAGTTTAGAATTGCAGATTTTAGAAGAATTTACAGTTGGTGGTGAGGGTTTTTAGTATATTTGTTTCAATATCAGTGATAAGGGTTGAGAACAAAGAAGAAAAAGAAGATGAGTCAAGCACAGAGTATGGCATCCACCAGTGGGAGAAGTGAAGATGTTGATGATTAGTCAAAGGGAAAGAGGAACTACTCAAATGAATTTCTCACTTTGCTTCCAGGCTCCAGCCAGAATAGAAAGGTTAGTGCTGAGGTTTTAATTGATGATATGGCCTATATTAGAGATGCAAAAACACCAGGTTCATCAGGGTATTCACTATTCAATTATTTCTTTAATAATAGTGATGAACCCATGCCTATCTCAAACCCTTGGACCTGTGGATTAGCCAGGTTGATAGTTCTTGACGTCTTTGTTGATGTCAATTTCATATTAGAATTGGCCAGTAGATATGATCCCTTGAATAAAACCATTAAGAGGGATGATGAAAATCCCTTACTAACCTTGCACCAGAATACCTTCATGAAAGCCTTAAATGTATACTATGCCATGGCTACTGAAATAAATCTGAAGAGCCTAGAGAATAGATACACCAGAGAATCTGGCATTTCTGCTAAGTTAATTAGTGATCATCATGTCCCTAAGAAAATCAAAACCTATATAGCCCCCATGCCAGGAGAAACCCCATATTGCTACAAAGACCTTAATTTTTAGATCAAGTACATATCATATGCACTATGTGGAGTTCTTGGAAAGAATGAGGATCACATCAGATATTCTGATGATGGTGTTGGATATGTAGAACCTCCATACCACTTCAAATTATGATTAAATTTAGTATATTATAGACCAAATGCATCAAGGGTTTGTAGACATACAAACCAAGAAGGATCATCCAAGATTTATGCATTATTCAATCCTCATGCATTTGATCCTGTATTACAATTTCCCATTTATGAATTGCCAGTTTTTACAGCCACAAAGGTTTCAGCATAATCAAGCCAACCCTATTCAACTTTGGCTCAGAGTATGGAATTATACATCCAGAGAGCAGGAGTTTTGTGCTTTTGAAAAATGGATAATCTATCCACTTCTTAAGTGCCTAGGTGTTGATAAACCTAGATTGCCTATTAAGGTAATACAATTGTTGAGGCCCTGCCAATATTTGGATAAATGGCTAGGAGACCATAATTGGGGGTATTTATATTATGAGAAGAATTTCACAATAGTGAGGGTCTATGATTGTTCCCACCCTCCACACATATTTCCATGCCATGTGCCACCTAGGATAGCTGCAATGGAGTTCATCAGGTAGCTCATTTTGACAAACAAGGAACACCTAGCATCACACAGAAAGGGTACATTTACCCCCAGGAAATTCAGGATTTTCAACTTCACTATTGGAAAAGGAGCTTTGGACCTAGTGAATGCCTAGATGAACCATTACAAAATGAATGTGGCCCTGTACAGACATGTTGATACAAAGGGACTTATCATGAGTGCAAAGAAATTTCTCACACCAACCATCCCCTACACAAAAGAACATGAAGAGTGTATGGAGGAAGATTTAATAAGAAAAATCTTGGAAGATGAGGAGGTGGAAAGAAGAGAAATTAAGTTCAATGAACTTATGGACCTATAGAGGCAGGTGAAGAGAAAAGGAATGAATTTTGGAGGTTTCTACCCTGACATGCTTTATTTGAAAAGGCTAGATGAAATGATTAAATCCCATACTCTTTTGTGCAATCAATTAGAAGAAGCACTAGTGGTTCCTGAGAAAGGCCACAGAGAGAATTTAGAGTCTAAATATGATGATGATAGTGATTAAGGTTATCCTTCACCTACTGCCTATCTAGACTACCAAGCAGTTGCATTGGAGCATGCAGTTGAGGGGGAAGATTTTATTGACCTAACAAAGGTCCCAGAGAAGGAAGTAACAAATGAGCCCCCACCAAAGAGACAAAAAATAGAAATAGGGGAACCTTCTAAGAAAAGGAAGACAGATAGAGTTGGAGCTCTGATAACTAGAGATAGGTCCTATGATCATTTATTGAGAAAATAGATCAGGGTAGGGAAAAATTATAAAAGGATACAAAAGAAGAGGAAGAATTACCTCTTAGGTCATGCATAGATGAGAGGTTGTTGCATCAAGAGGAATTCCTCAAGGATGAAAATTTTATAAAGAAAAGAGAATTCAAGGATTTCCTCATATGGAATAAGAAACAACAAATTGGAAAGGAGTTTCAATTGGCAGGTGGTGATCTAGTTACTTAGGAAGCCTTACAAACATTGCAGGATTATGATCCTAAATCTGAGGAGATCACACCAGAACATGCAAGACAACTGGTCAAGGCCAGTGGGATATTATTTGTGGAAGGCTGGGACTTGTCCTCAACATTTATAATAGATCAGATAAGAAGGAAACCTAATGTCAAATTTTCATCAGAGACTCAGGTTGCAGATATGATCAAAGGGTTTGGGTATAACCCTAAATCTCAGGCACTTGAAATGTGGAGCTTGGCTCCTAAAGATCAAAATCCATCTATTCTGAATATTCAAGAAAATATGGAAGGGAATAAGATCATATGGAAATTGGAAAATATAGGAGATTTTGAAATATCCCAAGTGATGACTCATTTTTCTCAGCTCAATGAGGCAAAGACAACCCAACTATCAAAGAAGGTGCAAAAAATTGCTAGTGATACTAGTGACATTGTTAAGGATAGGGAGCTAGCATTAATAAAGATCAAAGAATAAGAGAAGCTCATAGATAAGCTCACTAAGAAATTTCTAGAAATAATAGAGCCTGCCCATGTTGAGCCTAAAGAGGTAAATCATATAGAGATCCAAACAGAGGATACAGGGGAGATACCTGCTGAAATAGAGCTAGGAGTTACAGAGCATAACAATGTGGTTTTGGAAGTGTTAGCTTCAATTTTCTAGCATAGAATTGACACCATCAAAGATAAGATTGATGTGGTCTATGGGGCTTATGGCAAGTCGCTAGTCCTACAAGTAGAGGTGGCCAAATTTTTGACAATTTTGAATCCTTATTATGCAACTTGGTCTAGAAGAACATCACTTTTTGAGAGATTGACATTAGTACAACCATTAAGATCAGATTTTCCATAAATAGTGACATTGGTTGGTACAAAAATAGAACAAATTAGGGCTAATTTATCTTTCTTCAAAGGAAAAGCCTATCAAATTGATGTAAATTTGAAGATGTTTGGGGTAAGTTATAGTAGGTTTATACCCCCTATTAGAACAAAGGATGATCAGATCAAACCATTAGGGTTATGGGGATCAGAGTTTGATGATGTGCTTCCCAACAAAGACATTTATGTATCCAATCAGGGAGAATTAGATATGGAGAGGTTCAAAAAACTTTTGGATGAGGCAATAAAGGCTGAAACAGAGTGCAATAAATTCATTACAAATATTAAAAGCATAACAGATGCTAGGTGGGAAAGGCAGAAATCTCAACTAGAAAGTATTCAAAATTTTGAGTGGTCTAAGGAGGAAGATGTGACTGCATGGGATATCATGAAAAAGAGCCTATCATAGTTGACTTGGATTTCATGGATGAATAATGAAGGACACATGGCACCTGATCTATGAGCACAGGAAGATTAGTAATCTTGAAGAGATTAGTGTAGGTTATCATGTATTGGTGGTCACTAAATCTTTTTACAACTATTAGATACTATTCGAAATATATGTAGACAAAGGTGCCAACATCCACAAAAGGACAAAGTGCAAATCAAATTTCATTCTTCAGTTTTGTCCTCCCACCGCTTGGAGTTTTCTTGTTTTTTGTCTCTTTCTATGTTTTTAGGGTTAGGTCTCCAAATCATCCAAAGCTTATTGCATCCTTGTCTTAAGGATTCCAAGATGATTGGAGACTATATATGTAATTTTAACCTTTTTGTAAATGGAGAGAGTTGGAAATTTTAATAGAATTATAAGGCAAACTAAAATTGTGTCTGAACCTTTGTACTATTTGTCTATCTAAATGTATTTGAAGCTTTGAGACATCAATAACATATTTTGCAATCTCTTTTCTGCATCTGAATTGTCTGTTTACATTTATGTTATTGTTCTTGTGTGTTTATCTGTAAGGCATTTAAGCATACTGATCATAAGGTGATTGTGCAGTTACTTGTAAGTTCCTTCAAGGAAGGATTAAATTGTTTCAAGTAACCCAGGGAACATAGCATTAGTTTGAGGATTGGATGATAAAATTGTAGGGAGAGGATATTTTATAAGGTATTCTATCTTTGTTGCAAGTGTTTTATTGATTACCTTATTATGGATTTATACAAGATATCGACTCATAGCCCAGGGATTAGGCACTAGTTTTGTATTTGCTAAGTAATTGATTTACAATCCAATATTTTCAAATTACTTAATCATATACACTGCAAAATAGATAATTCCATTCAAGTGATTGTATTCTTAGAGTACAGTTCAGTTTGATGATTCCTTGAAGAAAGGATCATTAGGTTGTCCCTCCTAAAATTAAAAGGAAGAAGGATGAAAATCCTTATCTCATTTGTTTATGTTATCAAGGGCACAACCTAGCTTATAGTACTCTGATTTAAATTAATCATTACAATCTCCAAGGTATTTTATAAGTTTTTACAGTGAGGTTAGAAGTAACATACCCGTGAATGAATTAATCCACTAAATATATTGACTGAAGAATAAACAATCTGCTATAGGTATTACCTGCTTGAGTTTGTGGAGCTCAAAAAAGGAGGTGATAATAGGTATCCCCAGTGTTATCAAATACCTCATTAATTAGCCTTTGTCTTGCATAAAAAGGAGTTTGCATTCAAGTATATAAGTATACTGTCATTTTAAGGTTGTGCTGCAAGAAAAAGATCTAACAAATTGGTGACTCTGCTGGGGACTAGAGATTGTAAAGTCTTGATAAAAGTATTCAAAATCTCTGAGGGTTTCAAAGATAGTATATTTATATTTGTAGTTGCCAAGGTCATTTTGATAAGTATTCATTCATCCCAAACAACTATTGGGTGGTGACTCTTAAGTTAAATCTCTGTAATCAGTAACAAGTTAAGTAAACATCTTTCAAAATGAATACTAGGTCAAAAATGAAAGGGAATCCTTAAATTGCATTAGATGGTGGAATCCCATAAACTTCAAGGATGGAGATGTCTTGGAGGAAGAAAATAAATCGAGTCAATATAGATGAAACTCCTCCAAGAAGTAAAGAAAGTAATACTTGGAGAGAGGAAGGTAGCAATCAGTCTAATCATGATGGAAATACTTCTGAATATGAAGAAGCTGTAGAGAGAGGATTAGAAATACTTGCAACCACCTCCACTTAAAGTGAACGATAAAAAAAAGATACAATCAGTTCAGATTCTGAGGAAGTTCCTTCTGATGAGCTTGCTGAGGAAGAAAGACTCATCATGAAACATCTTGCCCTTATTCAACAGATGAAAAGGGAAAAAGAACTTAGAAAGAAAAAAAATGAGCATAAGGATGTTGACAGAATTAAAATAAGGTCCTTAAGACATAAAACTACAAGAAATACTGAGAGGTCTCAAAAATACCATGAAATACCTATTACTCACAGAGCTTCTAATTCACAAAATGTTAAAGATAAAGGTAAACAAACGATCACTGAAAGCAAGATTGAAGAGCCTAAAGTTCTAAAGGCCTTAACAGAGAAAATGTCCAAATTGGATATTGATCTTGAAAGACTAAGAATAGAAAAGGAAACCATGGGAAAGATGCTAGAAAAATCTCAGATGGAAGCCACAACAATTGAAATGAAAAAGAAAATAGATTTTTTGCAGTCTTCCAAATATTCTTATGCTGGAACTGAGAACACAACATCTTCCAAAACAAAAGCTACTACTTTCAAAGAGACTGATAATTTTCAAAGGAAACCATTGAACCCTGAAAGGTATAAGAAATTTAATTTTATTAGAACTCCTGGATACCCAAATACATTTCCAAAAGATGTGGGTGATGTAGGAGAAAAGCTCCCAAAATTTCTAGGTAATAATGTCAACTCTTGTGAAACACACATAACAAAATTCATGGATTTTGTTGATGATTTGAATATTATTCATGAAGATGTGTTAACGAAGCTTCTTGTTCAGTCTCTAGTAGAGGATGCTAGAGAATGATTTAGAAGTATTTATAATGGCTCTATTGCTTCCATGGATGAATTAATTGAGTTCTTCAAAGACCAATATGGTGATAAGAAAAATAAAGGGTTCTTACTGAACGAATTCAATAAAATCAAAAAGAACTATAATGAAGAGGTCACTGAGTTCAATACCAGATTCCTAAGAGTAATGCATAAATTGTTTCAAAAAATAAGGCTAGATGAAGAGGTATGTTTAGCAACTTATTTAAATGCTTTTGATTCTAAAATGGGTTATGTTGTTAGGGTTAAAAACCCTAGAACCCTCACTGATGCTTACAAGATAACAGTAAATATTGAGATGAACAGAAGGGTGTCTGGTAAACTGAATAGAAGAGATGATTCAAGGTTTAGTAGGAGCAACCTAAAGGAACCAGAATATAAAGAGTATATATCTCCTCAAAATAATAGGCCTTCCTATAATAACACTTATATCCTCAGAATAGAATGAAAAATCATCCTTATGGAACTCATTTTAAGGATGGGAAGCCTATTGCTCCACCTAGAAAAGAAAACCCTGAGAATAGAACTCCAGACCCTTTGCAAAAAAATTCTCTCCATTTGTGCAATGATGATTTATGGTGTGAGGCTTGTGAAGCCCAACATAATCCTAATTTTTGCATTATTTCCTTAGATCTGAAAGCAAATGAAGAACAAGGGAATGATGAAAGTGAACAATGTGATTATAATATGACAAATGCCTATTCATGTCATGATGTAGACTCAGATAAGGAAATTGAAAATCATGATTCATATGGCTCACAAGGAAATGTAGATATTCATCATCAAAAATTTTTGTTTGACAGTTAAATACAAGAAACAAATGACCATATAAGATGTTATGCACAAAACAATCAGGACCTTCTGTTGGTCAGAAAAGCTTCAAATGAAAAAAAATCAAGAATTACTGCAGATCTAGTGAACAAAGCTAGAAGCAATTATCACTTAAGGAATAGAGTAGTTGGTGGCACTGGTAGTCAACCATCTAGTGTATTTATAAGAGAAAATAAAATAGACACCAAATATGTACAAAAGAAAGATGGACCTAGGCAAAATGCAAACAAACCTAAGGTCAAGATTATAACTAAAGCCACAGAGCCAATTTTTATACAAGAAAGAAAAGCAAAGGTACAAGAAACAAGTACTTCTTCTCTTAATATAGAAAAAAAAATCTAAGAAAGAAGAACCAATTATGAACATATAGATTGAGGAAAATAACATTATTGTTGAAAAACAAAAGTCCTCAGATATAAAGTATACTTCGGTAGACATGGGCCACTGTTTGTCTCAAATGACTGTAAAAGTTCCATTTATAGAAATGACGAGGATCAAGGAACATAAAGAAAAGGTTTTATCATTGTTGAATAGTGTGCCTACAATGAAAGTTCAAAGTCCAAAAAATTGTTGATAAGAGACCAAATAACAAAGGGAAGGAAGTTGAAGTAATGATTTATGAGATTCCTAAGATTTTCTTAAACACAACTACTTCTCCTATGGTTGTTGACCTATTCTTTCTAACACTAGTAATTAATGCAAGGATGCATAAAAATTATATGATTTATTTAGGAGCATCAAACACTATCATGCCAGTAGAAATTATGAAGTCTATGGGATTACAAGTGGACACTCCTCATGGGAGATGTCAAGCAATGGATTCTAGGGAAGTCCCTGTAATTGGTACTATTGAAGCCATGCCTTAAAAATTAGAAGTATGTCATGGTGTGGTTTTAACTATGAATGTTCTTGTTGTTGACATACCACCACATTATGGGATGTTACTATCTAGAAAGTGGAGTGCTTCAATGGGAGGTAGCATACAAAGTGATTTATCATATGCTACTTTTAACATTAATGGAAATGATGTTAGAGTTTCAAGAGAAGGTAGGACTCCTCACATGATCGAGTGGTATGAAGACACTAACATTAACCACTATATTGATGTGGATGTGGAGAACTTTAGAGTATAGAGGAGTGATCATCATCATCAGAGTGAAAATATTGATCCTCTAGCTAAAGAATTGAGTGTACAAGGTGATGGTTTATGGAAAATGTATTTTAATGGAGAGTTCTCAAAAGAAGGATCAAGAGCTGGTGTATTACTGGTATCTCTATCAGGTACAACTTTCAAATATTATTTTTTTCTAGCCTTTCAATGTACAAATAATATAGTAGAGTATGGGGATTTACCTTTAGGGATAGAGAATGCCATCAAACATGGAATAAAATGTTTAAAATTTTATGGTGATTCTAAATTGGTAGTAGCCCAAATAAGATCCAAATATGCAGTAAAAAATGATAGATTAAAGATGTATAAATATGCTATTTGGGATCATATTGAAATGTTTGATGCCTTTGATATAAGTTGGATAGAAAGGTCTAAGAATATAATGGCAGATTTCTTAGCAAATGTTGCTTTGAAAACTAATGATCAGACTTTACATGGGGTATCAATACTTGAAGTTAAGACCAAACTAGTTGTTCTAGATAATATATACAACTGCAAGTTTTTCAGGATGAACAAGATATTTTGAGATTCATTCAATGTCTGGACCATTATGAGAATCAGTGCATAGATTGCAATAATTTACTTGAGATTAATAATGGTAAAGATTATGTCTTAGGAAAGGAGGTTGTCCAATTGAGTTCCAATCAAATTCCTAAGGGTTTGGTTGAACTTGAAGCATTTTTCAGTAGTCAAAATGATCAATCAACAAAGATAAGAAATGCTAATATTGAAGATTTGGAGGAGATTAACTTAGGATCAAAAACCAGTCCTCAAGTTGTTTACATTGGAAAAGGTTTCGATTCCCATATAAGGACAAATTTGATTAAATTATTGAGAAAACATAAGCATGTTTTTGCATGGTCATATGAGGACTTAAAAGATTATAGGGAAGACCTTTTCCAATATGAGATCCCACTAAAATTGGAGGTGAAACCATTTAGGAAAAAATAGAGGCCTATTAATCCTTTCCTGGCTCCTAAGATGCAGTAAGAGTTGATGAAGTTAAAGGACACTGGGATTATCCAGCCTATGAGACACTCAACATGGATTTCAAACTTGGTACCAGTAAGGAAAAAGAATGGTGACTTTAGACTATGCGTGGATTTTAGAAATTTAAATATTGCCTCACTAAAAGATAACTATTCTTTACCCAACATGAAGGCAATGTTACATAAAGTGACTCGTGTAGATGTCTAAAATCGTCCTTATATTAATTTAATTAATACTCCCTTAGCATTATAATTAAATAATTATATTTGTTATGTTCTTCTATTTATTTAATTAAATACAATTCACTTTCCATAGCATTTGAATTTAATTTAAATACTATCCCTCTTTGATGTATTAAATTTTATTTAATACATTCCCCTTCATTAGTCTCCTTTAAATAAATTTTTAATTTATTTATTCCTCCATATGACTTAAATTCTACTAAACCAAATTAATCTAAAACTCTAATTTGGATTAAACTAATTTGAACCTAGATCCTACCCTACCTCACATCACTCTCACCAAATAAACGTATTCACCTATTAACTAAGGTTAATTAGGCTAATTTCTTGATTCCTACACCAATTAGTCCTAATTATTTGCTCACACATGTGTGAGCAAATTTCCAAAAATACACTTTTTCAAATAATACTTATTTGGTGCCAACAAAGTTTATTACACCTATGATGACACTTTCTTACACTTTCTAAAAGTGTTCTATTGGCCCAAATCTCTTACACCTCTTACAAGATCCTTCACATGTGTACTTTAAGTACACTTTGACCCATCAGATCCAAAGTTTCTCACACATGTGTGAGAAAAGTGGGCCTCTTGCATGGCTTATGTGTCCCTCATGTGGCACCTATGTGGTTTCCACATGAGCTCCACCTCATCCAAGCCCTCTCTCTCCTCCAAAAAATCTGTAAGTAGAGGCCATTGTCAAGAGAAAATCATCTCCCTTTTATGCATTGTTATCATGTTAAAATAGATTTAGAATTGCATTAGTTCATATTTTCCAATCTTAGCTCTTAGTTCATTTCATGCTTAATTCATAGTTGAATCTAGAAATCATATGTTAGGATAATGACAAATAAATCTAGTTATGTTTCTCTTGCATATCATCCTAGTGTAGTATTTGCATATCCATGATCATTTGATGAAGGCTTGAGACAAGTTTCTCATACTTGTTCTTGAGTTCTTCATTGCTTCTATTAGTATTCATTGTAGCTTTCACCCATCAATCATAGTGGGATTTTGATATTGTTTTTGGAGAGCACACCCACAAACCTTCTCTAAGAGAAAATAAACAAGGCATTGGGTGCCCTTGTTTAGCTCATCAGAGGTTATGATGGAGTCTTTTATTTTAGAGTATGTTCTTAGATATGTTAATGTAGTTTATTGATGTATTTATCTAATATTTGCATGTCTGAGCATGCTCCCAACAGGTTAGATTCCAGCATATATATTTTGGCACGCCCGGTGGGACCCACATCCCTTAATTTCTAATATTTTTTTTATAGATTTTCCAATCTTAGCTCTTAGTTCATTTCATGCTTAATTCATAGTTGAATCTAGAAATCATATGTTAGGATAATGACAAATAAATCTAGTTATGTTTCTCTTGCATATCACCCTAGTGTAGTATTTGCATATCCATGATCATTTGATGAAGGCTTGAGACAAGTTTCTCATACTTGTTCTTGAGTTCTTCATTGTTTCTATTAGTATTCATTGTAGCTTTCACCCATCAATCATAGTGGAATTTTGATATTGTTTTTGAAGAGCACACCCAAAAAGCTTCTCTAAGAGAAAATAAACAAGGCATTGGGTGCCTTTGTTTAGCTCATCAGAGGTTATGATGAAGTCTTTTATTTTAGAGTATGTTCTTAGATATGTTAATGTAGTTTATTGATGTATTTATCTAATGTTTGCATGTCTGAGCGTGCTCCCAATAGGTTAGATTCTAGCATATACATTTTGGCACGCCTGGTGGGACCCACATCCCTTAATTTCTAATATTTTTTATAAATTTTTCACAGTTTTGTAAAATTTCACGCATACCCGTCTCCGCTCTAGAGTCGCCATTTCCACAGATTACCGTCTGCACTTCCCGGCCATCTGCGACACTCGGCCGTCTGCACCTATAACTCACCGTCTCCGCCTGTTCAGAAATAGAATCATAATATTATGGTTTAAACTATTTTTATCAAGTTTTTAGTATTTTAACTCTCGGGTTTTTGACAGTAAGGCAATTTTTAGGAGTTAAATACTGTTTGATTTGGTAAAAATCTTATTTTTTTGTCTGATTAAGTATGTCTTTAGAATAATTTGACTATGTTTATTTGGCTGTCTATGCAGGTGATTCATCATTTCTGTAGATCACCGTCTGTAATACTTGGTTGTCTGCGTGTTTTTCTGGCTTTTAGTGATTTCTTGCAACATATCTAAAACTTCAAGACTACTAACAGATTTCATGCAGGTTCCCTGATGGTTTTTTAACAGATTCTTAAAATGAACTTGTATGGTTAAACACTTGTCTTGAAATGTATGTTGTTTAAAATTTACCTCACTCAATCTTGAATGACATAAAGCAAATTAACACACCTTTATAAGCTTTCTTTTTGCTGTGTGGAAAATAAATTGAACATGAATGATTAACCATACTATTGTGTCTTTTGCTTAGGTAGAAAACACTTAGTTTCTTCTAAATAGGTTCAATTTAGAATGAATACTTCTTGGTGTGTTTGAAGAAGTGTTTTTCAATACTTCTTTCAAGAAATTTTGTTATTTAGATTAAAACCCTTAATATAAGTGATGCTATGATTAATTTATAGCCATATCCTCTCCCCTCGCCTTTGTAGATCTTGGGTGAAGAGAAAGCTTAGCTTAATAAAGCTTATAGAGAGGCTTGTCTAGAGGGTGCTCTTCCCCTTTTAAGGATGACTTGAAACATGTAATCCCTTCAACCGGTATAGAAATAAAGTGACCCAAAGGTCCTCTTTATCCCTTCAAGCTCGGGAGGGTCATGTTCAATGGTAGTCCATACTGAGTGAATATCCTCAACATATTGGCATAGTTGAACTAGAGACTTAAGTGTCTCACGCTATAAAAACTGATTGCGGGGATGCCCCAAAACCTTGCTAGAAACTGTAATTTAGTAGCCTACCCGATTCACCTCCAAATAGTGACTTATTATAGTGCAAGGGGAGGGCATATTCTCCCCCCAAGATTCCCATCATACATGTCCCAGGGTATTGTGTTGCGAAAGAGATCTTTGTAGCACAACAACAATACCTAGCAAAAGATAAAAACATGGGTGCCCTTCAGGGGGTGACACTGCTATGTGAGCTGAAGGACTACCAAGCAATGGCCTATAATATTTCATGTGAAGCCAATTTTCTAAGGTAGCTACTGTTTGAACTATCTTCATTGTGCTAGACCAAGTAAAAACATAAGTGGCTTGAAAGAGTCACTTGAACATACACAAATGAGATCCTACAATTTGAAATCAAGGTTTCCTAATGTCACATCTCCTAGTATCCTTCAAGGTTGCTTTGTCCATTGTTAGATTGTTTTGAGACGTGTGTCTATTATTTTTCTGGTTTGAATGTGCTAAAATCAGTTCTTGTCATAGAACAAATTTTTCCAAAATCAGACTGAGGATCAAAAATTTGCCCAAAATTTTAACATAGTGCCTTAGCCATAGTTGGCTGTCTCTACTCTAGATCTGCCATGTGCGTAGATTACCAGCTGCGTAGATCACCGGCTGCATCTGAGATTGCCATCTCCACTTGAAAATAGTGAGCTTCCAAATTTTTTTAAACATTCAAAATTTGACCTTTTGTAGGACCCCAGAATAATTTGTCCTAGATAATTCAGTCATTCAGTCAAAATCAGATTTTTCATGACATGACCAATTTTAAGAAACATAAGAAGGTTAAGCTTCCAACACCTCCAGTCTATTGAGAGGAGAAGGAAAACACTCGTAAATCCAAAAAATACCAACATATTACAACATCTATTAAAAAAGAGATTGAACATCATGAGAAAATTGATAAGATCCTTTACAAAAACAAAGTTTGCAATTTCATGGCCAAGTATTCTATCAATAGTGCTTTTGTTGCCATTGAGCGATATGATTAGATAACCTCTTACTTTTGGATCATTCTTCCATTCTTCCATCATCATTCTCTCTTCTCTTGGAGCATTAGATTAAATCATCAAATCAAATCAATCCTTTAGGTTGAAAGACCTTAATCAAAGTATGGCAAACCTTCATCCATCAAACAAGCACAACATTGCTTGTAGACCATCAGTCTGTCTCAAGTAATTTATGTATGTGCTGAAATCCTACCTATTGGGAGCACACTTAGACATGCAAACGTTAGAGATATAAATCATTTAACTACACTAAACATGTCTAAAAGCATACTAAAACAACAATGGATTCCATCACAACCTTCGATGAGCCAAACAAGGGCACCCTATGCGTTGTTCATTTGCTCTTAGATAATTGTGGGTGTGCTCTCCCAACACAATATCATAATCCCACTATGATTTGATGAATGGAAACTAGAATGCAATCTAATGATGGATGAAGAGCTCAAGAACAATTATGAAGAACTTGCCTCAAGCCATTCACCAAATGATTGAAATAAAAATGCAAACTATACTAAGGTGTTATGCAAGATCAAATAAAAAATAGAAATTATATTCATTCACCATTATGCCTAAGATGTAATTTCTAAATTATCTAAAGCATGAACATGAAAAACTAAAATTCTAGCACTAAACTAGCATGATAACAATGCATAAAAGGAAGATGATTTACTCTTGACAAAGGCCTCTATTTATAGAGTTTTTGGAGGAGAGAGAGGGCTTGGATGAGGTGGAGCTCATGTGGCATCCACATAGGTGCCACATGAGGGACATAAGTCATACAAGAGGCCCACTTTTCTCACACGTGTGAGTAATTTTGGATGTGATGGGTCAAAATGTACTTAATGTACACATGTGAAGGATCTTGTAAGAGGTGTAAGAGATTAGGGCCAATAGAACACTTTTAGAAAGTGTAAGAAGGTGTCATCATGGGTGTAAGAAACCTTGTTGGCACCAAATAAGGATTATTTGGAAAATGTGATTTTTGGAAATTTGCTCACACATGTGTGAGCAAATAATTAAAACTAATTGGTGTAGGAATCAAGAAATTAGCTTAATTAACTTTAGTTAATTAATAGATAGGTCTATTTGGTGAGAGTGATGTGAGGTAGGGTAGGATCTAAGTTTAAATTAGCTTAATCTAAATTTAAAATTTAGATTAATTTGGTTTAGTAGAATTTAATTCATGTGAAGGAATAAATAAATTAAAAATTTATTTAAAGGGAATCAATGAGGGATAATGTATTAAATAAGATTTAATACATTAAAAGAGGGTAGTATTTAAATTAAATTCAAATACTAAGGAAGGTGAATCATATTTAATTAAATAGATAGGAGAATATAACAAATATAATTAATTAAAACTAATTATAATGTTATGGGAATATTAATTAAATTAATATAAGGATGATTTTGGATGTCTACATTTTGCCCCTCTTTGATGCGTCATCGAAAGTGACATTGCGTCAAAGAAAAGAAAAGAAGATGCCCTAGAGAGGTCAGAAAACCTATGGTAGCGAGAGTGGAGGAGTGTGCCCCCTCAAGAAAATAATAAGAAAAAATATAATTTTTTAATAAAATTTTCTTGAAAAGACAGGAAAACAGGGAAAGCAGACCAATTACATGGTGTGTCCAAGGAAAAATAGAGGAAAAACGGGGGCCAGAATGGGAAAATGGGGAGACTAATCGAAGAAATGGGTCCCAAGGGGCTATAAATAGTCCACCGGGGCCCATGGACAAGTCACTTTCACTTACAAAGAGAAAAAAAAGAGAAGAAGAAGAGAGCAATAGCAGCGCAATGAAAGCAAGCACAGCTTGGGGAGCGCGTTCGTGTACACCAGCGACCTACGGATGTGGGACCACCGGTGAGTAGTCGAGCACCACCTTAGTCATTCATGCATTTAATATTTTGATAGGTTAAAAGGGTGCAATAAATGCTTTAGAAGTGGCGCACAGTGCAGAAGGAAATCACCTTACTACCATTTACGCAGACAACGATCGATAGACCACCGTCCTCACAGACGGCTGACAGGTGATTGGCGTCTACACAGACATAGATTGACCGATCTCCGTTTGTGAGGGCAGGGGGAGGACAAAAGGTGCAGTGGAGATGGTGATGTATGTACACTACCATTTGCGCAGAAAAGGGGGCGGCGGCCTAAACTGCCATCTCCACAAATTTACGTCTACGAAGAACCGGTTGCTCCGCAGACTGGCGACTGTGAAAGTCCACTGTCTGTGAGGGTCAACTGCCATCTGCATGGATTGACCCAAAAATGGAAGATCAAAGAGGAAGAAGAGAAAAGACAAGGGTTTGGGAGCATTTTCAATGCCCCAGATAGGCTTGGGACATTTTTTGATGCCCCAGAATGCTATCTGATTGCTGACATTTGCTTGCTGACTGCAGGAGGAGACTATTACATTCTGGGCCGAGGAGTGCTATCTAGTGACCATGGAGATGGAGTAGCATTTGACAGCTACAAAGTGGGGACAGGTGACCTTATGTGGACTAGAGCACGTGCAACATTGGCTGCATCTTTGAGCACATAATGTGCTCATGTCTACACTAATAGAGAGATGACATAGTACCACCTCTAACTTCCATTTCCCTACAGGGGAAGAAACTATCACCCTCCATGACGTATGGAGGATCTACAGAGTGCCCATTTGGGGGCTGATACCAGAGTACTACGTGGAGGGGTTAGAGCCATATATGGAGATGGCACTGGGACTGAGGTTTGCAAATCTACCGATTATACGGTAGTGGATGTCTTGGATAGGGGTTATGACTATGGAGCTATGGCCATGGAGGTTGGCGCTATATCTAGCAGGGTTGATAGGGGGACATCTCATGCCTGATCATGTAGGCAAGGGGTTCCCCATAGGCTAGGCACAAGTTTTGAGTAGCATGGTAGAGGATGGCGACCAATACTGTTGGGGATATGTCATCCTAGGCTAGTTATATTATGATCTCCATATGTGTGCCTACCACAAGGGTAGGGCACTAGGTCCTAGATGTATGCTCTTACTAGTATGGGCGTGGGAGTACATTGCAGTCACACGAGTGATTAGACATCAGGAGACCCGAGCAACATATGAGCCCTTTGTTTGTAGATATAGGCCACCGATCAGTTATGAGGCCACAGATTCTATCGGATATTGGTGTAGGAGACTAGACAAGATGGGGTCTATACTATGGGCGCCCTATGCAGAATGTGAGGCTTGAGATCATGAGATCCCACAGTAGGATGGATACATTGAGGATGATTTCTACGACTCATACTATATGAGATTTGTGCACACTGACTGCTAGCTATTTGGGAGGACCGCATATATGATATCTAGATATATGCCACCCAGGGTATGCAGGTAGATGGGTCAGGTGCAGGAGGCAATACTAGATTTGTTTCCTCATCTATTGGTTACCCAAGAGGTGGGGAGTGTGTGGGGGATAGGTCCAGATCCTTGAATAGCATGAGCATCATTCATGGGTATGATTGAGGTCCTATGGATCAAGGCTCCAGAGTCGCTATAGGATGCAGTTGTAGTACCCACATATGCATAGTGGTGGGATACTCACAGACCCATTAGACTGACAATACCAGGGTTGTGTAGGAGGATGAGTAGCGAGGGGTCGGAGGAGATGGAGGAGGATAGGGGGATGATGATGATGATGAGGGAGGAGATGGAGGGGCTAGAGGGAGGAGAGTTCGGCCTAGGTTTGTGGTACTAAGGTGGAGGGGATAGGTGCATATACCTATAGGAGGGCAGCCACCTATCATTCTCGATGTATAAGTATAGGGGCAGGATCCGCAGGGGCCACCATAGGGGCCACCACAGGGACCACCATAGGAACAGGGGCCACCAGGGTAGGAGTAGGTACCACCAACGGGCTACATAGCTCAGGAGACACATGATATAGTCGTAGCAGAGCGAGATAGCTTGTAGACTGACTTGGGGAGGGTATAGGGACTATTGGAAACATCTCAGGTGATTGATGTGAGTGCACAGGCTGATATTACATGACTACAAGGATTATTGGCTACAACACAGACCATAGCCAGCAGCCTACAAACGGAGGTGACCTAGGTACAGAGGGAGTTGTTAGCAGAGACAACTTGGGGGGATAGTGCTTAGCGAGCACTAGACATTTTACAGGCTTAGGTGGATAGCGGAGAGTTTGCTATTATGGAGGAGTACGGAGACTGTGAGGAGGAGCTAGTAGCGATGTCAGTATAGATAGTGGCACTTACTGTAGAGAAACATTTAGCACATAGAAATGCAGAGGACTATACAGTAGATCGCGATATAGCGCGTCTTGCAGGCAGTGCGACAGGTTTGGGTCAAATGATGGCTGATGCTATAGCATCCTAGAGAGAGGCAGGATGGAGAGGCCAAGAGGCCACATACTATATGGGACTTTACGATGGAGCAGTGCCAGAGGAGGCATGACAACCTGCCTATTTTGAGAGGGCATAGACAGAGAGCACCAGCTAGGGAACATAGGGATCAGTCGGGTTACTGCCACATCCCAGCAGTGGGGCAGGACCATCGCAGCCACCACCATGATACTTCTTAGACTTTTTGGATACACGGTTTTGACACATTTTTGACACATGATGTATGATACTGACACTTTGGACATATATATATATATATA